>VXBQ01010974.1:0-101213 GCA_013400175.1 Phainopepla nitens
TATAGGTTGGGTATTAGGAAAAAAATTTTTACGGAAAGACTGATAAAGTACTGGAATGGCCTGCCCGGGGAGGTGGTGGTGTCACTGTCCTTGGATGTGTTTAAAAAAAGACTGAATGTGGCACTTGGTGCCATGGTTTAGTTGAGGAGTTAGGGCACGGGCTGGACTTGATGATCTTGAAGGTCTTTTCCAGCCTAGTGATTCTAGGGAATAATTCTAGTGCGGGAATAATTACCACTCAGAAAAGTGTATTTCTAACATTTATGATACAAAACTGAAATTTATGATGCAATTTTCACTTTTCAAAAAAGGCAGCACTTGAGCCTTACCTCACCACACATAACTTAAATAAATTGCTCCTAAAAAGTATCCTCTGGGTTTGGATGAAATATTTGAATCTTAACAGTTAAGGCACAGACTTAGTTTTGCATCAAGTTTACACAGTTTGTTCTACTGATTCTGGTGGAATTATTCCATCTTTCAGTAAATATGATATCAGCATCAGAACAGAAAAAAATTATTTTCTTGAAGAATATGGACAAATATTCAGATATTTTTCCTTTTATATAATTAAACTCTATCTTAATAAACTAATTCCTTATATTAAAATTGCTCCACCTAGATTAGACCACAGATGGTGTCTCTGTCTTAAATAGAGTATGCGTTTTGTAAGCAAAGCATCTAATACTGTGGGTAGGGCAGGATTACATTGGAGACACTGTTAATTTAAGTGTCAAATGCTTTTAAGAGTTGAAAGTATTCACTCATAACTGTTATGAATTCAGCATATGTTATAAATTATGTGCATAGAATCTAGAAAACAGATGAATTCTGTGTAATGTCTTCTTTCAATTAAGACATTAATAGACCAACATGTCAAAAAAAAAATCGAGATTAAGATAGGTGACTTTTCTGCTTTCTAGTTGAAAAAGAAAAAGAATTTTTAGAGGAAACAACCAAATGGTTCACTGGTAAAATTGGTAAGTTTAGTGGGAGAGGCAAAGATGTCTGTTGTTTGATGCTTCAACGTCATTCATAAATTTACACTTGCATCACATCCTTGATAGCCTATAGTAGCTGAAAATTCAGATGGAAAGTCACAGTATTTCTTTCATGGAGCGGCTGGACAGCAACTGGATATTCTGTCATAATACCTTTTACTAACTTGATACCCTATCATTTTTTACTGTCCCATGTGGACTGTAAAGCAGTCAAAGCCCATATAAAAGAGCATTGAATTTATAAGGCCTTCATTCTGCAACCATTTCCTACCAAAAAAAAAAGCCAAGTAGCTAAGAATATCAGCTGTACCAATTTAAAATACTTTTAGTTCCCAAGGAAAACAACAATGCTACAACCAAAACCATCTCATGCACACAAAAAATCACCACCAAGGCTATACCAGAGATCCCTTCAAGCAATCCAAGCAGCTTCTCTGCAGCTACCAGAGTTTGGAAGAGGCTGTTCAGCAATGAGATTTCCTGGCAAAAGAAAAACTGGGCAAGAAAATCTGAACAGTACTGAGTAGTACTTTGTGATTCAGATGCATATAAATTGAATTACAAGTCTGGAACACCAAATAACAAGGAGCTGTAAATAAAGGTCATAAATATTTCACATCAATATATACACAAAGAAGCTGTAAAGCAATGTCATGTCTGCACTCTATCCAAGCATACATTAAACGAACTCTAAGTTTTGTCACAGTGCTTTCCAAGGTATTAAACATAGCAAATAAATAAAAAGTTATAGGCCCTTCAGCCAGTACAAGAATACAGGATAAAGACTTCTCATCCAAACAAAATCACTCTGTTCTCCAAAGTAGTTTGTTCCTCTTTTCTAGCCGTTTTCAAGTGTTTGCGAATTACTGCTTTCCCCAAAAAGTCAAAGTATGAAAAGTCACAAAAAAGACTGACCCTTGTTGACTTTATGGAAACCAGAAAATACGGACATATTCACATTATAGTTTTGTCTCTTACAACTTAGAACTCCACAAAGCACCTAAAACTATTATTTTCTCTGTTCTAAGTCTCTCCTGAATGCAAACTTCAACCTTTAGTAATTAAATACCTCAGAGCTGAGATTATGCTTTCTAGTCCTGCTAAATGCTTTATAAGAATTTGAACTTGAAAAGAGCCAAGTGCCCCTTCCTACGAGGAGATCATAAGAAAGTAAATTATTAGGGAGAAAGAAAGTGCCACCAAAACAACACTTGCTGCAATAAGGTTGAGACTTGCAGTGTTTACAGGAGGGAAAACAAACAGAAGTTAACTTCTCCCTAAGTCTAAAACAGGCAGTAGAACCTAAAAGCAAAGCCAAGCTCTTTCAATTCTCACTCCACTATCCAAGCGACTCAGTCTCAGTTGCCTTAATTTGATGCCTCAAAGAGAGGTCAAGGTACGGGCTGCCTTTCAATCTAAAATACGCTGGAAAAGAGCTGAAGAAAAATGTCAGCCTTAGCACAAAAATGCAGCCAATTGATGAATGAACTGAGGGGTTTGGACCCACATTTAATGGAACAGACCAAAAATTTCTTTCAATGGTCTTTGAATGAAATCTTTAGAGAGAAATCCTGGTTCTGCTGGAGTGAGTAGGTGCTTTGAGTTCCTTAAGCGATGAAGTCAACAGTTAAGCAATGAAGCAAGCAGTCCAGAGCTTACCGCAGAAAATACTCAGGGCTTCTCACCTCCAAGTTCAGCTTTCACATTCAAATTCTACTGAGGATAACTTCAGTAGTCTGCCAATTGCGATTCGCAAAAAGGCAAGCAGAGCCAGCCAGACTCCTTCTGTGCAATCTACTGGAGACAGCATCACAAACTTTCTGTGTCTCACTTCACATCCTCTGAAGCAGCAGACCACCACATCTGACTCACAGGCACAGCACAGGAATGACTCCAGTCACATTAGTGTAGGTACTCAGACTGCTATGGTGAGGACCACAAATAAACCCTATAAACAGAGAGGAGAAAAAACCTCCATTTCTCTTGTTTACACAAGAGACACTATCCTGCTCCCCAGGAAGCCAATGATAAAACACTTACTGACGTCAATGGGACTGCATTCAAGACTCAATTTAGGTTAAAACTGAGTAGTGTTCAAGTAGTAGTTTATGTCTTCCCCTTTACCCTCTGTATAAAATTGAACAACTCCATCCTCACTAAATCATTCATGTTTGTCAGCTTCCTGCCTCTCCCTGCATGGTGGGATCCAAGCAGCCAAGCTGTTTATAGATACACATAGACTTACTTGTGTATGATTTTAATTTTCTTTGGCTCTAGAGAGGAACAAGACTTGCCAGGGGTGGTTTCTGTCACTACAGGATTCACTCATTTTCTTCATTCCCGTCATATTTGCAAAAGCAATGGAAACACATTCAAACTAATACTCCTGTGGGTGTGGCAGGACATAGAGTCCATAAGTATTTGTGAGAGCACCTATAAGCCTTTCATAGTTTTACAACTTAATTCAAAGATTTTAAAAAAACACTAAGATACCCACAGATATAAGAAAGATCTTGTCAGATTCTCAAAAAGCATAAAGCAACAATGCCTCATTTATCTCAGAAGTAATTAGATGCATAACCTTCTTGGTTAGAACTAAATCTTGTTTTCATGTATTTGCATCAATACCTATTAATCACACAGAAAATGGTGACTCCAAATCTCTACCTCCATTGACTTTTGCTGAAGCATAGCTGGGCTCTTAAAAGGTTGTGTCAGTGTTGCCAAATGGCCCAAAAGGGATGATTTACAAAGAATTGATGCTACTGAGGTACTGAACACTGACATCAGGGTGAAGCATGAATGCTCACCTTCAACATTCCATTTCAGTTCAACAGTCACAGCTTCAAAAATTTGTTTCCCAAGTGCTTCAGTCCCATATGCACTCACCTAGAGATTTCCAACCACTCAGAAAGGTTCCCCGAGTATCTTATTTCTGCTGATTTATGAATCTCTTCAATAGGCCAGAATTGAGGAAAAGCCTGAACATCTTGGAGAAAATCAGAAAGATACTATAAATATGTTTACATTTGTTTCAGTATGTGGCAGTTGCTGCTTGTTGAACAAGCAAAATTCTCAAGGACTAGAGTAACTGGAAAAATTAATAAAGGAACCATACAGGGAGGAAAGTAGTTAGGAGAATATTGACCAAATATCCCTTCTTCTTTCTCACACATATGCACGTTTAATAATAATCAAAGAAAAAAAATAGCTTTTATGTGTGAAAGAAAATTGAGCCTCTCTACCCAATTCATTGCATATTCATCTTTTTGCATAGTGGGACTCAGCTCTTTCAGAAGTCACTTACTGAAAATTTCAGTATTATTTCAGCTTAATGTTGAGACCAAGTTGCCTAAAATGTAAGACTTCCTAAATAGCTGCACAGAGCTCTTTGACAGACTTTTTGCCTCACAGAGATGTTATAGGGGTGGGCTCTTCCTCCTCGCCTTCCCAAATATTTTCTTTATTGTGATCTGAACTTCAGAGAAAGATCCAGGAGGGTAGCTGTGCATCAGTCGGGCCCCATGCTGGCTCTCCTCAGGGGTGGAGAGCAGACACTCCAAAGCTATCCTGCATGGCAAGTGGGGTCTGTCCTAATTACTAACAGACTGACATAACAGGCACCAATCTGAAGATGATTAAGTCTCCCCTGACATCACTCCAAAAGACACTTACTCACCCTCCTCCAGCTTTCCCCTTCCTTTATAGGTGAAGAAAGGCCACAGCTAACATCACTGCTTCT
The DNA here is from genome assembly GCA_013400175.1 of Phainopepla nitens. NCBI lineage: Eukaryota > Metazoa > Chordata > Aves > Passeriformes > Bombycillidae > Phainopepla > Phainopepla nitens. Next base: position 4,744 of record VXBQ01010974.1, read on the forward strand.
GCAGTAAGGCAAAAAATTAGAGGGGAAAGTGATGGCTAACCACATAGCTCCATGGTATAAACTCTGTTAATGAATATAAACCATTCCTAATGTACAGTTAATAGTTTCTGTTCCTGAAACTGCCAACATCTGCTGATCTATCATTTACCTTACCACCATTTCAAAGCCTTATCTTCAAGCAAACAGGGCAGATGAGCATTGTGTCCATTGTCTCAGATTAGTACTTAGCTTTGGATGCTTTTAGCTTATCTTCTATTAAAATAAAATGTGCCATTGCCAAGGTTTCCTGTGCAGACACACTGCAGAAAGAGAGTGAGCTGGAAGCCCCAAGCACTGCAGTCTTCTCAGAGAGCACAGCTTTGTTCGGAGTTCAGTGAAATGGATTTTTCTGGTATGAGCAGACCATCAGTGAGGGGTTTAGGAGAAGACAGCTGTACAGCAGAGAAAGCCAGCTAAAGCTGAAGATAGAGAATGCTTTGGCACACTGAATAAATTCTGCCCAGTCACATCAAAGAATATTCTCAGGCAACCTAAAGGAACTCAGCAGAAAGTCCAGTAACTTAAAGAGTGGGAGACCACGATATAAGCTGTTGGCATTTACAGAAATTACAAACATAAATCAAATAAGAAAATAACACTTTTTAAAAGAATTTTATTTATTAATAAATGATATTTCCATAATCTAGACCATACACTGGCACAGGCAGAAACCCATCAGTTTTCACTTTCCTCTTCAGGACAATTTATGGTGTCAAATACAAAAAACCATGAAATTAAGGTAAATATCTAGTGAGTACAGCATTTTCTTTAGAGAAGTGTATACCAACAGATAAGTCTTAATGAAAATAGTTAAGCAGAAGGCAATGAAGAGAGGTTTGTCACATGTCCATAATATTGTCAGAGAATTGCTGGTTCTCAAACTCTACTGAGTATTTTCCAGCAATGTACTTAACATGTGACCTCTCTGTGGCTCCACAGTTTCCCCAACTGTTTTCATAGCTCATAAAAGGTTTAGGAAGTGTTTAGAAAAACTGCTTGAGGAAACCGTGCCACAAAGAACTTGAGCTTCATGTCTCAGCAGTGCAGCTTTGATTTAGTTCTCTTCAACGGGATTTCATTTTGCAAATGCCCCACTAACATCTGCATGCAGGCCCTCTTGGGATAGCACCGAGACAGAGTGCAGTTTTATGTATATTACTTGGCCAAGTTCCTCCAGCATGTGATGGTTGACTTGCCTCCCTCATGAAATCACACATGCAAATGTTCCCCATGCATACACTTACTGATGGCCACTTTCAGTGATCTGTGTTGGGAAGAAATATTATGTCATAAACACCATTGCAACATCTGCGACGGATCCTTTTGGAACCTGACACGGCCCGCCAAACCCAGAGAGCACTCTCACATCACAAGTCCATGACTGACGGTGCTTGACCTGCTGCCCTGCAGGCTCACCCTGGCTTTTTCATGCATGCTCTAACAGCCTGTTTGGAAACATACAGCCAGAGAAGTGTCACAGACAAGCTCTCAGTATATAGCTCTCTAGAGAATGTTTGCAGAGTGCAACAATGAAACCCGATCATGCAAGAACAATGAGGTTTAAAACCAACATTTTACTATGCTTAATTAACTAAAACCAACATTCAGAGCATTCTAGTGGAACTCTAGTCTTCAGCCACAGACTCATGACTTCCTGTGTCTTGGATATTAATTAGTAATTATCAGCAGCCTTTGAATATAAGGATAAGGAGATAATCTCCTCAGGATAAGGAGATTCACCCCTACAGAAAGACTCTTCATTGAATTCTTATACTGTAGCTTTCAAGTCAAATGTCACCAAGAGTCCTACTAAATAAAGTAAGAAATCCTTCAGTCATAACATATTTTTCTTATAAGTTACGAAGAAAATTCTACTGGCAAACAAGTAGTAGATATTTCTCTAGTAGACATATTTTAAATATAGCAATCATTAAACTCTTGGAAGTACAAAGGGAACATCACATGGCAATGGCCCTGACTACTTGTCTAAATACTCATATACTCCACCAAGATCATCTTTAAAGAGTTAAGGAAAAATCTCTTCATTCCTGTTCATGTACCTATCTCCATACACCTAGACTGGTTACTAAGATAGCTTGTGAAAAATACACCAATACTATATGCAATAAAATGCCACTAATAACTATGGCAAAGATTTTATTCTTTTACTGGTAGAGATTAAATATCCTAGAGCAAGACAAGCCCTATTTGTAATAAAAATAAATTACGGCATAGACATAAAACTTTTAGCGCATACTTTTGACAATAGAACTTTTCCAGTTCAGGCTGCTTTATGATACTAAAATTATGTTATTCAAACCCAGGAATTAGTTCTGTGATTTTTGAGTGTCTAGTCAAGCATGCACATTCACACCCCTGTTAATTAATTATCCACTCCTAAGCAGTAAATAAGAAGCAGTCACTACCCTTGAGGAAAAAGCAGGACGTATGTATCAGGTGTTAGACATAAAAACCAGCTTCAACTGTTTATTTGGCTCCCAGGCTTAGCCCAGGAATTCAGTCAGTGAAAAACAGTTACCCTGTTCCTAAAGAGCTCTGAGGACCATGGGACTCTTTAGGAGTTGCCAGACAACACAGTACTGCATCTTTCTTTAGACTTCAAGTTGCAATTAAGGTCAAGTTATTCAGATCTTAACTCCATCTAGATAGCCATGAGAGGGACAGGGGAAAAATGATCGCCCCTTCTACACAGTCTTGACATCATTTCAGAGTAATGAGTAAATCATGCTTGTGAGACTGGGAGGAAATTGTAGCATGACCTGTGAATCTTTATTTTTTGAAGTCAGTTCCACTAAAATTTTCAAAAAACTGTTATTGGCTATCTTTATCAAAAAAAGACCTCTTGTAATGCATACACACACTCACCACACTACACCAGCTCCTTTACTTCATTTTTCTTTCTCACTAAAAAAAAGCAAGCCTGTAATAATGCTCTCACTGCCCTCCACCTTAACTGAATGACCCAAGCCAAACACTTCTTGTTGTCTTGATAATGAAACAGAGGCAGAAAACGCTCAAGCACTCAGATCTGAGAAATGAGATGAAGTGAAAGAGGTCTGAATTTTGGCAAAGTGTGACCATTATTACTTATGGTAGTTTTTAACTTTCTCTGAGCGATCAGCCACATAGTGTGCTGCCGGTTGCTACAGTCTATATATCTGAGAACATACCACAATTAAGTTAACTTCATAGCAATGGCTTTTGTGCTTAAAAGACTGGCCAACATTTCCAGTAATAGCTGGAACACTTCAAGTATGGGTTCTAAAAATTTGGTTTTATGTGTCCTTTGCTGCTGATAAGGTTAACCATGATTGAGAAGGCTCATTTTGTAAACATAGAGGAAAACAAAAAATATTTTTCAACAATTATGAAGGAAGGCTTCAGTATATTATCAAATCCCTGCCTATGAAAACCACTGAGAGAATATAAGAGCTGACACACTAGTATGTAAAAATGTCTAAAATCCCTACTTCACAGCAACCCTGTCTCACCAGACTTTTTTCTTAATAGACAAAACCAGGCAAGAATCACATCTCTCTTGTTCAATGGAAGAGATTGGAAAGTCCCCATATTTTCCAGTAATTGAAAGCCTATGCCACAATTCCTTTGCAGGAAGAGCCAATCTAGGAATATTTTAGGGAAAAACAAAGACTAACAATCAACCAAAAACAAAACCACACCCCCAGAAAATTACCATCATTTAAATATCCTATGCTCTGAAAGTCTGTGTTCACCACCTGTCTTGAGAAAAAATAAATTTTTTGCTCCTTAAAAGTCACCTAATCTGATCACAAGTGAACAATCTAGCATTACTAGCAATACTAGCAAACAATACTAGCATTAAAGAGGATACATCAAAGTCACATTGCCCAATTCCTCATTTCTTAATTAACAAAATATCTACTGACATCTCTACTTTTCTCCCCCTACTATCCACCTCTGTGCTTGGTTGTCAAAGGGCACATTGAACATTAACAGCTCTACATCACAATCACGTTGCTGTTTGTTTATTTTACTAAGGTCTATAAAACTACGATAATATAGAAACAAATATCAACTTCAAGGACCTTCCATTGAAACATATGTTTGCTTGCAGCACTTTCTCTGGATAATTGAAATTTACCTTTCTGCTTCCTCAAAATATGTGTGGTGTTATCAAAATGTAAGCCAACCTACAACTGCTGGAAAGATAAGATACATGAAGTACACTATTTAAATTTACTGTGCTCAAGAGGGGTAATTCCCTCTTTGCTGAGTTAAGCTGCAGCCGTTCAATCATCATTGACAAGCAGGAATGAAAGAGGCAATCAGCAAGGAACACTGTTAGATCTGGAGAGCAATTCACAAGAGGAACTGCTCTGGGAAGGCTCTTTGATATAAGACATGACACTTCATGGTCAGAGTGATATTTTCTTCACACTGCTTGAAGTTCCTCGAAACACTATAGATTGCTGATATTTATTTTTTTTTTAATAAGAGACAAGTCTATTTAAGAAATCCCTCTTCAGTTACCTTCACGACACACTTTATTACTGAGTAGTTGATGCTGCAGGCATACACTCACACATCTACAAATTAATCCACTGTCTTGCTGTAGCTACACTAATGGGCTATAGCTGAATAGTTTTCTTTTAGATGGAAAACAGATGAAAGAATATTTCTTTAAAGCAAATCAAGTATTTCTATTATAAGTAAAAACTTCTGAATGGATCTTTTTTCTCAGGGGGCGAAAATAGTAAAGTTAAATGAAGATGGGGGCATGAACACTTGGGCAGAACCAAGACCGAAGGGTACCACTCACCAGTCGACATGTCTGCAAAGCCAGCAGGATGACCAAGAGCTCTGCTCACAGGAGCACATTCTGTTCTCTGTTCTGTAGTCCTCTCACTCCATCCCCACCAACGGGGAACCTGCACCACACCCCTTTACAACTCCTCCAGAGCACCTACCATTTCCTCCACAAAACTGAATAAATTTAGTTGCTTGTAATGTGCCAAATTAATGAGCTGTGATTGCAAGAAAGGTGTGTGGTGCCTTAACAAAACCAAAATGCCATCCTTCCACCTTAGATAACAGGAGTGGTGTGCACTTGAGCAGAATTCAAAGAATTTTATGAGTTTTTTAAAAATGTCATTCCTAAGCTATGACATATTCTGTCATTACCTTGAGAATCATCTTACAATTTTCTATACCATAAAAGTACGACACTTCAATTGATGTAGAATGTCTCTAATTGGATGGCTGCCCACTACTTAAAAGGCACCTTGCTTGCTTGACACGGTTATCTTTCTGCCAGCCTTGGAGCACAGACAGCCTGGTCTCATGTGGTTTCACTTGTGCGTTTGTTTCTCCCTTTATTGCAGATTCCACACCTGAATAGGTAATCTTCTATGGTGGTGTGTGTGCATGGCCAGAACTAAAAGATGTTATGTTCCTACCTTGCATTTCCCAATGCATAGAAGAATACAAAGGATTTGCACAGAGTACTTCTGACCTCCAGCCTCCAGCAGTATTTCAGCAAAGTGACTTCTTTTGGAAGAAGTGGGGGAGAAGAGAAAAAGGGAATTCCTACCTTTTTGCAGTGGGTCTCAGACCCCAATAATTTAAGGTAGGGTGATCAAATGACAAACAGAAGTGCCCCACATCTAATACTCTTGAAAGACAATATCATTTTTTATCAAACATTTTATCTATGACTTCCCCACTTTTCATTGTTAAATACCAACGTGAAAGGATATTTAAAAAATGATCATACTTGTTTCCTAGGCTCAAAGATACATATCTAGTGTTAAAAACCAGCCAACACTCCATTACATCAGGGACACTAGACATGTTCTACATACTATCAAATCTAATACACTATCTAGTTTCTCATTGTCTGCTTTTTAGGATGTAGTTTTGACCAAAAAATTATTTGCCTTTCTGCTTTATATTGATTAAAAAATTAATTATAAGACAAGTCTGGTTCCTGTTCATTTTTACAATAGTACAAAACCAGATCAAACCTAACTTCAGTAATTACTTAGTAATTACACTAACAAAAGCAAAATGCCACTAATATATCCTCTTTCTACATTCCTCTCAGCTACTAAAACATATGATATTTTTACATCATTGTACAATCAAAGAAACATGAAACCAACTTCAGTATTTTAAACTCTAATAATGTATATTTCTTTCCTGAGGGACTGTAGGACAAGACAACACTCTGCTTACATTTATTTGTTTCCCCATCACTCTATGTGGTAACCCTGAAAGCAGAGCTTCACAGAATTTTATAATCTGACTCTACATTATACAAAGACAGCTCAAGTCACCTTTTATGAGTGCTCAGCCTGTAGAGGGGAAATACTGAACAATACTGCCTTACCTTTTCTGGAGTGAAAGTCATTAACTCAAATCAAATGCCAAAACAAACCAGGAGACATAACAAGAACTTTGAGAGAAGCTTCTCCCCAGTACAAAGAAGAGTTTTCTAATAAGATTATGCCTTGTTCCAAATAAGACTACAGTGCTACACCCACAGTGATTTACAGCATGAGTTTCAGCGTGAATACAGACAAGAAATCCCAGTCTTGCAGTTACTAGTAAGTTTTCAAACACATAAGTCCAGAGAGCAAACTTGTTCAGGTACAGCCAGAAATTTGAGTGGTACACAAAAGCCAGTGCTTTGAGCACCTGATCTTGGCATACTTGTGCATTCCGAACGTAGCAAGTTATTGCTTCCTCACTGATCGCTAATACATCTGTGTGTTTGCATTATGTCTGAGGACAGTTGTGGGCCTCCAGCAGCATTTGAATAAGATATTATATGTGTATTTTCTGAATTCTATTAAGAAATTTACCCTACAAGACACTCCAGGAAATAAATGAGCAGGGAAAGCCTCAAAATCGAAATAAAAGGAAACAACCCTGCAAATGCACCTGAGCTGCCTCTTGTCAGTATAATATTAAGGGGACATTAGATTAGATCCCACTCAGGAAGATGAAACCTGCACCCAGGATAAAGCTGCACACTGCTGACAATTTGACAACCTTAGAGAGTTTTCTGTTAGAACAAAAGCACCTTCAAGAGTCAGAAGGTATGGAAAGCTGACACAATGAAGCAGCTGCATTTATTTCCCACTAGAGTTTGGCTGTTGTTCCAAATGGCCCAGTTCATTGTTTTCTAGTGTCAGACGTATGATATGGCACCAATATGCTCACTAGTGCTCCATTGCTCCTGAATATTAGAGTCTTACTGCCCCAAAGGTATCCATAGATTAGAGTCAGGAGACTCTCATTTGCTAGGGAGAATGATTCTTCAATAAGCTGTGCTCACTGTGCCTCCACTTCACTGACTCAAACACGTAATGTGCCTCATGAAAGAAGAAGAGTAAAGAAATACCATGGATTTATTTATTAAAGGCTGATTTGATTTTTCTTTTATTTGAATAACTCTGAAAAATAGACCCTACTATGAGACATAAACCATTTACTTTCAAAGAAGTGACAGTCCACCATATGGTTAAAGACAAAAAGCTATGCAAAAGAAGTGCTGTAGCATTGGTCAGTGCTGATATACAGTTCCTGCTTATCACCTTATGACAACTGCCTTTGGAGTCAAAAACTGCCCGTATTTTGTGAGCCAGAAGGAGGAAAATTCAAACCAGACATTTCCAAACTATTCTAGAAGACCATGGTTATATCCTCACTTCTACCTCCATCCTGAGCTCACTTGCAACGTGTCAAACACACAGCCACGTTTGACATTTTACACATATCAAGCCTGCCAGCCTCACCTGTGAGGCAGTAGGTGAGTACCAACTGAATGTCCACAAACTGTCCACAGATATCTCACCTAAACTTGTTAATGTCCATGTGGATGCAAGTCATGTCAAGGAAGCAGGGAGGTGGTACAGAACTGATGTTTTGAGTTGTTTTATTCTGGCTTCTTCCTCCTCCTCTTCCCAACAAAACTTGGTGGTTGGACTATGAAATTAATTTGGGTCTTTAGCATAAAGACAGCCACCTTGCTTATTGACCAAAGTGCAGGATGCTTTATTCATGTACTCAGAACCACTTGCTTGCAGTGACATATATGGGAGTATATGGTGGTTAAGTATATGGGCTAATTAAATTGCACCTGACTGATCAGAACAGTTCTCTCACTGAGAAGAGATAGCAGTGCTTCTAGCTATACAAGTTATTTATGGCAGTCTGTAAGTCACACACTTAAGCAGAAAATGGCATGTTTATTATTGAGCTCAATTCAGAGTTCCTCCTACTCAAAAAAGACATTGTATTGAGTAAGGGAAAACCCAGTGACACAGTTTCAAGTTATTGAACAGAGATGTATCCATTATAACAAAAATGCCAAAATTCATTCTAGGAATCTAACAATTTGTCTGAGAAGACTGAAATATTTTAAATTTGTTGAGACTTACTGATTCCAAAAATTGTTTTTTGTTTTTAAACTCTCTAAATGGTAATGAAGTTATCATAATTTCCCTAAGAAATTTGAACCGTGTTGTTTCTTCCAGGATTGTGTTGAAAACACAACACTTCTGAATAGCTTTCACTTCTTGAACACCAGCCTTGAAGGTAAGCAATTTTTTAACCCTTGCTTTGCACATGGACTACAAGACACAAACCCCTTGTTTTTCTATCCTACTCACCTTCCCTTTAGTCCTCACCCTTCCTGAGGAATTTTACTGTATTATTTTTTCATGAAGGAGTCAAAGTAAAAACTAAGTGGGTAACTGGACAGTGTACTAGGTAAATCTTATAACTTACACCGATTTCAGGCCCACCCAAAAGTCTGAAGAGAGGGAAACCAGGTGGTCTAACCTAAGTCCCATGGCAGAGATATGCTATATTGCCAAAGCAAAATAAGTGATCCCACAGAATGTGAAACATATCTGTTGACTCTTTGCAAAGAAATGAAAGCCAAAATGAATGGAAATTAAATTATCTCCTCCCCCCAGAGACAGTCATCTTCCCAGGTCAGAGGTATGCAAAGGAAATATGAGAGTCCCCGTTTCATGGCTTGCACCATAGCTATGACTAGATAGACAATATCTCCTTTTCTTTTTTTTCTCTCCCACCCCACCATCCTGACTTGGATCTTCCAAATATTGCTCATAACAGAACTATTACAATACAGAGGACGAAAAAATAATATATGCAGATTTAAACAAAGCATTACTTGTGGAAATGTGCCGAAACTGAAAATTGTGTGGTTTTGTATAAGGGAAGAGCATATTGTCACATAGCTTCACTGAAACATATGGTTTGCATTCATTCTCAAAAATTTAAAAGAAACACTAAGGAAAATAATTATGAAATTTTTCAGAAATTATTGGTGGGAATTTGAAAAGAAGAGACATGGCAAAAGAAAACAGTCTGTCAGATGTGCGACTCTAAATGAACTAGCTGAGAACAGATACTTTCAAAAACAAGTTTATGATTTTCAAATACTTACTGTAGATGAAAAGCCTAAAGGCATTAATTAAAAAAAAAAAAAAAAAAGGCAAACAGGAAGAAGCACAGTTTCATCGTTAAGACCAGCATGAAAATTTCTAAGCTTAATGAATTCACAAGCCCTGCATAGGCCCCTTGCAGTGATTTAATCAGAATTCAAGTTTGGCATTAACAAAGATGAGTTCTGCCACATGTGTAATCTGTAAACGTACATAAATATAAACATGAGTATAAACCAACAAACATTTAAATGCTTGCAATATTTTAAAAAAGTTTATTATTCTTCTCCAACACTGTGACCAAATTCATCACCTTCCAGATGATCAATTTGTGTTGAAAATTTATCCTGTTTCATAAGCAATCAGAGAAGTGCATGACATACAAAGTTACTGATTCGAGGTGTAGAGTATTAGATCACTGAAATTGCAGAAATAAATATTTTGGCTTGTGACAGAGAAGACATAATCCATCAATTAATATTGGGAGTTTTTTCACACTAGTCACAAAATAGGTACACAATCACTGCAAAATACCTGCTGAACAGTAGTAACTAATGAATGATGAGTCATACAATCACTTCTGATTGTCTACACATGCCCTTCAACCAGCTTGCTCTGTAAAGAAATGATTTTATCTTATGATTAAGTCATGTTTGGTTTGCTGACTTGAGCCAGGCAGTTATTCATATAAAATTGGCACCAATAATAAGGCAATGTAAATTAACTGAATTCCTCACCTTTTACAACATTTAAGAAGCAGCCCTATATTTAAGCCATTCAGCTCTATTGCATAGAGATGCAGGAGTGAGATCCATTTCCTTCCCTTTTTGTTGCTTAAATCTTGCCACCAAGTTCAAAAATGCAGGTCTCAGAGGTTTCTGTAGTAGCCCTCTCTGTTCCTGCTTGGACTGCCCCAGTGCTTGGACTGAACTCTCTAGCTCTGTCCTGCATGCTCATGTATCTGTGCCTTTATTCAGAAGAAAAATTTAGTTTATTCTTATCCAAGATAATTTCCACTGTGCATGCTGAAACTCTGTTTCTAGTTAGTCCAACACTTGACCCTATTGCTAAAAATATGTAGGCACATTTTTGCAGGAACTGAATACTAAAGTCTTCTAACTCAAAAGGAAAACAAAAATATGGATATGGTAAAAGAAACAATTCCAGGGAAAAGACACACATCTTTGAAATCTTGTTTCCCTGGATCCTTTGGGGCATGATTTTGATAGAAGCAGTCAAATGGAATTTGATTTTACTTTTCTTTTCCCTGAGGAGTGTTGGTGTGAGAAGGCGGACATGCTGCCCATAACAGTGAGCTCAGCTGCACGACAAGCTGCAGTAGGTTTGTGATCATGTATACAAACAGAGCCTGAGGAACCACATCTGTCCTGTCTTTGGGGTCTTCTACGGAGAGGACCTGATGACAGCTCAAGCAAATACAAGCCATTTCACCATGGACAAATCCCTTTGTGGCACACACTTCCACTATTATAAGAGTAAGAATAACAAAAATGCTCTATCCAACTACAGCATGCCACGACAAAAAAAGTAAGTAAACTGGCTCCTCCCTCCCAAAACAGCCTCAAAACATGTCCAACAAGTACCTACATCCTCCACTGCTGTGCTGTATAGTCATCATGATAGTTGAGCTTATGCATCTTAGCCTGAATTTACTCTCTGGCATGGAATTGTTCATCCCGTGAGACTGGTTTTATGTTCAAAGCATTCTCAAAGCTTTGTTGGCTTTCTGGCACATTTTGTATCCATCAACATCAAGCCACAAGCTCCATTTTTTCCTTGTTAATTATGCTTATGCAGCTCTGCTCTGGCTTTGTTCATTGCAGAGCTTTGATAAATGAGCTTTCTGCCCCCATCATTCTGAGGACACAGAGAGAATTCCCATCCAGTTTAAAATTAAATGATGAAAATAAGGAAATGGTTTGGTTTTTATATTAGAAATTGATGAAGTGTGCAGGAGAGGGAGGGTAGGGGGGAAGAAAAAGGAAAAATAAAGAAAATAAGAAAAAAAAAGAAAATAAACTCCAGAATTAACCAGACTTGACCAGCAGCTCTGACTTCCTGGAGCCACTCAGGTCATCCAGCTCTGGATATGTTTCCAGCTATAAAACAACTTTTTGCTTCCTTTTGCACCAATGGGCTGAGAACCTCAGCCTCAGCAAAAGCCTGGTTTTACTGCTCCGCCTAGGGTTAGGGTTATTCTTAGGACTAGGGTTGAGAAAACCACAAAGCCCAAAGCTCCAGGGACACTACAACTACGAAAGGCCTGCCAAGGGCAGCACATCACTGCCCCAGCATTGCTCCCTCCACACCGTGCTCCGTGGCATCTCCCATAGTCTGAGCACCTCGGCCTAGGAAAATACTGATTTTACTGCTCAGCTTAGGGTTAGGCTTGAATAAACCCCAGAGCCTTGAGCTCCACCAACACTGAAACTACCAAAGTCTTTGCACTTTGAAAAACTCTAAAGCTCCTCTTATTGAGATAACTTTTCTTTTGAGCACACCTTGTTTCCTCTGTTTAATAACTGCATGAGTGCTGCATGGAGCTACTCAAGTGCCACAAGACCACTAGGAGATGTCCTGGGTTTGTGACCAAGTGACCCTTTCACATTTAAAATTAACTCTCTGCTCAGAACTGTACTTCAAATATTCTAACATTGCAGCTACTGTATATCAGTTCACTTCTGCCTCTGCGGAGTTTAACTGGAAAAAGCACCCAAAGCTAAACTTTGCACAGAGTACAGTACCCTCTCCTTCCAGCACCCATGAAGAAGTAATATGGAAGGGGCGGGTGGACAAGGGATGAGGGAGGTAGAGAAAGAAAAAAATACTCAGTCCTAAAAGCACAAGCCCATGATTACTCAATTATTAACTAATGAAAAGGTCATTATAGGGGTGGCAGCACCTGCTTCTTATGGAGGAAGAAAACTGCATATGGGTTGTAACCAATAAAATTACTGTGGCCTGCACAGATTGGTTAGACCACAGAAAAGCAAGAACACCATAAAGAACAGTGATTTCAGATTGCTTTGCCTAACCAGTTAAGATTTCTGGCTTAAGCAGGTACAACATAATGACAAAATATGTTCAAATAGCAGGAGTCACCCGGCCACTCAGGCCACTCCAGGCTCCGAAGTCAGGTGTAGGGCAGCTCAGTTCCAGCCAGTACTTAATAGGCTATTCCAGGACTCTGCTCACCAGAGGCAGCATTTGTGAAGCTGTATTTTCCTGTGCTCTTTGCCCAGGCCATGCTCAGATCAGGGAAAATCATGACCAACAACAGGCACATTAGAGAGCAGTAGCACAATGTTTCTTTCACTTATTATGTTAATTCCCATTTTTTGTCTGTTTTCTGTCAAACAAAACATCCTTCACTTTTCACTAATGCATTACAAAGAAATGTACCTAGAGGGACATCCAGCTGTGTTTAAGTTCACTTCATTTCCTTGTTCTCAGGAAACTTTGTGAGTTTCAAGCGTGGTATAAATAAGGAAACAAAACAGACTTGATTCAGAACAAGAATCTTGGTGTTCCCATGAGCTGTCTCCTTTGTTCTTCTCCTGTTTCTCTTTCTATATCTGATTTTTCCAAAGTTACCACCAACAGGATGGCATAGCATTTTTATTTTGCTAACTGCAAGTCACTGTTGCTCTGGGTGAAACAAATAAAGTTTTCCTCTGTATTCTATTTTGCCAAGCACTTTTACCTGCTGATTTAGACTTGAATATCAGTTGCAAACAAGGTAGAAATATCTTGTATGAAATAGATATTTTGGGAATAAACATCACTGGACAAATTCTGTATTGAAATAAATACTGTGCAGTGTCCCAAGATTAAATGGTCTTGTGTGTAGATGCACAGCACTCAAAAATATGATGAAATTTGCTTTGAAATTGCACTGAGAGGAAGACACAGATTTCTGGGGCAATCAAAACTGCTACAAATATCACTCCTGCCTGACCAAGTCATACAGGCCCGTCGGTGAGTGTATTCCTTGGGCAGTTGGGCCGCACACAGGCCTTTTCTAGCCTTTCCTTCGAATCAGTCACCAGTGAAGCAATTCAGATTAAAGGTGGTACAGCCATTGTGTGCCCCTTCAGCACCTGCATCAATGTCCTCTGCATCCATGGACTTCTCTGACCTTATGCTTCTCATGTCTGACATGAACATGGGAAAAAAAGCCCCTCTCACTCTACATTTTAGTCATTTGCATGAGCCATTCCTTCTTAGATACTCCCATTTCACATCCACTAGTGAGCTTTACTAATCCAACAATTTCTGTTTCATGTTGATGCCACTCAACTGTTCAGCTACCATGAATGGGATTCCTAAATACCTAACATTACATTAAAAACTATTTTAGTTAAATATTCATATGGAAAAAGCAAAACAGACGGAACTGATAAGTATGGTGTCAGCTCAGCTGTTACCCAATTGCACAGCATTATAAGAGTTTTCTTTATTAGCTTAGTAGATGTGCCTACTGGATGCCTATACCAGCTTTTGCAAAAAGGGTCTTATTTTCTCCGTCCTAAGTCCTCTCACTGGTCAGAAGGAAGTAGGGAAGTAAAGCTGAATAACTCTACCAGTAGTCACCTGTCCTAATGTGAAGGTATTTGAATCCTTTATTTTTAGAGGCACTGGATAGCTTTGATTAAATCTTGTACTTTTTTTTAAAGGTAAGCAAATACATTAGTTGGAGCTATGGTGTTTCATTTGGTTTTTGACTTCCTGATAATGGAGTAAACGATAACAGAATACTCAACAGTCCCATACTTGTATACCACTGCAGAGTATAAAACCAGCTAACCATGCAGTACACTAACTCCAGAAACATGTGAAGCTACATCAAAGTCAGGGTATTTCGGTGTCTTTCCTGATGCTTATGTCTTCTTTCCACACACTTACCTCAGGAAAAGCCCTGAATTCACCCTATGCCCAAGAAAAGAGAGTGGAAAAAGCTGAAGGGAGGGTTGTTCCAAAATAAAAATAGAGTTTACAAAGTGTGGTGACTTGCGTAACATGCTTTCTGTTTTACTGACATGCAAACCAGGCACATCTGATATTCAGCTGGCTTTTTTTCACACAAGATAGTGGGATTATATCAAACACACTGTGGCTCACCACAGCAGAAAGGGAGGTGTGCCACATGACTTTCATTTGACCAACATGAATAAACATGTCACTAAAAGCTTTCTTAGGAAACATTGTCTTCTTGAAATAAAAAACATATTTTGAAAGAGAGCCCACAACAGAAGTCATGGAATCTTTGGTCTTTGCGTAACATGGAACATTTTCTGGGATAACCATCATGGTGCAAGTCCTCAGGACTGCCTGGTTGTTGGCCTTCAAGTAACAATGCACAAGGGTTTCAGATATTCCATGTTTGGCAGCTGTAAAAGGTACCTTGAAATATCAGCGAAGCTGAAGTCCAGCAACAATGACTAGCTATTAGCTTTTGTGCTGGCAGTGGCCCAAATTGTGTTCATTTTACTCACAGGAACCATCCAGCTGAGGTCAATGTGATGACTCACAGGGACAGAGTGCACAGGACTTGGCACAGAGTGTCACAGAAGTGCAGGTGTGGAAACTACAGCCAAAGTCAAACAGGATTCACAAGGCAAGGAAGGTTTTGAATTTGTTTCTGTTGACCTGTTCACACACTGAGACCCAACCAGAGAAGGACAACTCCCCCAAGGTAGAGTTTATTGCTGTTGTGTTATTTATGGTTTCAATAACCTCTATCCCAAGAACTCACCAGTTCAACAGGACCCACTGACATTTTTCTGAACACCTACTCCAAGCTAGGTCCAACTATTAGGCCTTGAAGAGAGAATGTAACTAAAGATTCACAGTTCCCACAAGAGCACCTTAACATGTTAGCATTTCCCTACAACCACAGGACAGAAAAGTATTTTTCCCAAGACATTATGTGGAATCTCAGACAGTTTTATTCCTCAAGATTAACCTTCCAATGCTATTCCTGAAATATTACCCCTGTACCAGAAATGAGATCTTAGAGGTTAAGTTTTAATTATTATTTATTTAAACAAGTCAAATTATGGAAACATTGAGCAGCTGTATTAGTTTCCAGTGTACATTTTTTTCAAATTCATCAATCTATTCACTTTGAGTAGATACTTTCAGATGTCTCAGCTTCTTCTATAGTATGAAGGACCTGGATAACTGTGTGAAAAACATCTGAACAACTGCAATTTTATGAATTTTCATTCCATTTGGAATATGTCACAGTCAACAAGTTGGAAACTCCACCAGTTTTGACTTGTGGAGTGTTTCTGTGATTTTTCTCTCTCTGAGGGCATTTTTGACTCTCCCCAAACAAAGTAGGAGTTCCAACCTACAACTCCAGATGGATCACTAGAGGCAAAAATCACCTGCAGTGTAGCTTACAACACATGCTACTCCCACGAGCATACACTCTGCTTAAGTATTTTTTCCACGTTCTTCCTGGATGGTGGTTTTTTTTCAGAACATCTCTTCAAGGGGAGCTTCCAAACCACAGAAAGGGAAAACATTATCATGTACTGCTAACCATGAACTGCACTATCAGTGCAGGAGAGAGAATAGAAGAAAGACAAAGAGGAAAAAAGAGAATGGGAGGATGAGAATTTGGCAGAGGCCTGATAGTGATTTCTACACCATCCAAACTCTGGATATAAAATATAGAAGAACAACCTGGGAGCAGACTGGGGGAGATTGAATATGGCCTATTTTGTATGAGGGGAAAGCCTATTAAATAAAGAATACTGGGCTGGAAATTAGATCAACCGCATCTCTGACATATTCTGACTTAGCACAAAAGTCTTATTTTATTCTATTTGTAGTTAAATTTTATGCATATAGACATAATATTGTCCTTCCTTTAGCAAGGATGTGATTATCAGCTAAAGATTAACAAAATAAAAATATTTTGGTAGACGTTTTAGAATTTCTTTACAACTAGATCAATTCAGTGAAATTTATGGGCTTTTTTTCAGTATTTAAGTTCTAAACCATTTTAGGAAAGAGAATGGTTGTATTGCTGACTTTTCAAATACATCCTTGAGTTTATTATTTTGGCCATTAGTTCTTTGCAGTCATAGTGGCAACATTAGCTGCCTTTTAACATTAAGTCACTGACACTTCGATGTTCCAATTTAAACCAATAAACACTGGTTCATCTAAGTGGAAACAAATATTTTTTCAGCCATACAAGATATACATGCAGTTTCAGCAGAAACAAAACCAGGTTCCCAGGTTTCCTGCCTGGCTCTTCAAACAGGCCAGCTCTTAGTCTGTTCCTGTGCATGTAGCTAATACAATCAGCTCATACACAACTCTCTCACACATGCAGACATAACATCATCTCTCTCTGCTGTTCTTTTGCTGTAGAAATGAGAGGTGACGCAGGTGAAGATGGTCGTCTCTGGAGACTGCCACTGGTATGTCAAATCCACCTCATCCTGCCCATGCTCTCAGTGGACAGTATTTATGTAGAGAAAAGCTCTTTATCAGCTCAGGTGAAATGTCCCCAGGTTTCCTCATTAGCACCTGGCTGTATCAGTAGCAATTTCTTCACATTCCATCCCACAATGATGCTGTCCTGCTGTCCTGTCCCTATCCCACTGGGACTGCTTCACATATGGCACAGCCTACCTGATAGATTCAATGTACAGGAAAGGGCTACTTCATGTGCTAATTGAAGTTTAAAGATGAGAGTTCATGAATTAAACATGACTGGAACATTTCTAATTCACCATGTTTAAATGTGGATCACGGGTTTCCCACCTTGTCTCAGCTTAACAATAGATTCAGGTACATAAAATCAGAGAGGGAAAGTGCCTGCAAGCTTATTCCAGAAAATAAGAGAGTTAATAAAATATTCCCTGTCCTCCAACAAAATATCTATAAGTGTACTCAGACTTTAAATATATATTAGCCTAAATTAATTTTAAATTGCAGAGTAAAGAAAAAAAAAATTTTAAAAATAGCAGAGTACTACCCCTGCTCACTCCCAGAGAAATTAGGCATCTCCACCAAGAAACAGCTAACAGAAATTGCTTCAATCTGGCTACATTAAAAGTTAAAGAAGTGCTTTGTGTGTATGTAATGTTATCAAGACTGAGCTATTAACATTTTCCCATTCATTTACATTACTTGCTACGGAAGTTGACCATAGCAAACTATTTGCAGAGTGCATTTGCATTACCTAGGTAACTTTGGGCAAATCTAAATAGCCCACTTGCTCTGGAATTTCAGAGGAGTTCTCAGAGGCATGTTGAATGAGTTCTGCTCATGCTGAGTTATTTGGAGCTTTGCATCAGTGGGTATAGCCTGATTACAGGGTAATAGAATAAAACACTAACACTAGCATCAGATATTTTGCTTGTTTGATGGTTCAGCTCTTTTCTACAGCTGTAAAACAACTAAAGTACATCCTACTAGATTTGTTACAGGCCTCCCATTTGCCACTTGAAGTTTGAGGAAGATCCTTGAGCTAATCCCAAAGAACACTCTCATAACTTATCCCTAGGCAAAATTAACACTGATCCTTCATACTGCAATCAATCCTTGTTTAGTTTTGTAGTCTAAGTCTGACAGCATCTGCCTTCTGTCAGCTACAGAAAGCCATATGTGACACTGGGCACTGGAAAGCAGACAAGTTTTCCTTCTCATAGGTTACACCACGTACTCAGGACATCAGAAAAGAAGAGACAGGTTTGCTTAGCATTAATCAGGGACAGGATTGTGTTCTAGAACACCAGAAGTTTAGACTTGATTTAAGCCAGTCACTACAAAACTCTCTTAACAACTCACAACTCCTACAGGAACAGCGCTTCTATTCATGTGCTAATGACAACAAAGCATATTTTGAACATACACAAGAGTCTACCAAAGTGACACGTGCTTTTGCTCTTCTGTTTTAGGCTTTTATGAGAATCTTGGCTATCCTACATCTTTCCCCAATCTATGACAGAAGGAGAGAGCACACTTGCCTCTCACCATGAAAAAATTATTGGCCATTCAGTCATACCTGCTGAGCAGGAAAGAGTTCATAAAGAAATAAAGCATTTTGGAAGGCCTGCCAAAGTCCTTCCAGTGACCACGTTAAATGTTAACAGCATGAGTGGTCTTGTGTTTTGGTGATCCTGCTTAGCATTTGCTCTTTGCCTCCATTTCTCTAGGAAAGTGGAGTTTTTGTAAGATGCCTTGTCAGCTTTGCAAGCCAGCTCAAAAACAGAGTAGGGAGATCATTTCCAGTCAAGTTCAGTGTGCTCAGATCAGCTCTGCTTCTTGACATCATTACCTCACACAGACAGATCTCCCACCACCATGCAGCTTTAGCTCCGATACCTGGCCAACAATATACAGGCATAAAACCTCCTTATGTGATGTTGCCCTTTCTAATGCAGCCACACTTGTAGCACTGTTTTTTCTGATCCAAAGTGGGACGATGTTGATGTTCGCATTTTTTATTTGCATGTAAAAAGGCATTTTGGCTTCTTCCTAACTGCTCTAGCAGCTTGGAAAGGAATTTTTAGCCGGTTTTGTTTTTTTTTTTTTCCCAGGCATCTCCATTCTCTAAGTCAATTTACAAGAACAATCCCTTGTAAATGTGGCCTCTCATATTTATTGTGCTGTCCTAATTATCCCATTCTTTGCAGTATTTCAGGCACCCTGTATACCTTGCCTAGCAGCTACATGCTGCTGCTGACATCAGCATAACATCCTTGGTGGGAAATGATGCTAGTTAGAAATATAAAGCAACAATAATAAATTCAAGGAAAAAAAGGCAAAAATGCTCCATGACCTCCCTGACAAACTGCTGTAATGGTCTGAAAACTGCAGATGTTTTTCCACTGAGTTTTTACAATGTTTGTTTTGAAATGATTCTTTTTTAAATCATGTTGTTTTCCTGTTGTAATTTCTGCAAAGCAGATGTGACATCTTGGGCTTAAGGGCTTTAAGCTGATTCTGATGGCTCAGCCTTGCTGCTATTCAGGCAGCACAGAAAGTTCTGCAGTGGAATGGGATTCGCTGTGTGAAGAACAAAGAATCACCTGGGAGGAAAGGGGTTGTCCTCACTGTCGGTGATGGGATTTGGCTGTCGGATGTAGGGAAAAGGTCCATCTACTGCCTAGTCCCATATGGCTAGTTCTCAGAAACTGGAAGAACACAATGGGCCATATCAACTGGCCTAACACATCTCTATTTCAAGCAGCCTAAGGTCACTCCTATGCACACAGACTAGTGTTACAGAAAAATTGGGTCTGAGAACAGCAGGAGCATGGATTGCAACCTTGGAAGCATTTACAAGATAATGCTTTCTTCTAAAATTAAAAAAAAAATCTGCAGGATAGTTAGGAACTGGATCAAATAGATTACTCTCTTATATAACCAAGTTACAGTCAGAGCAGAATAAAACCTTTCTGCCATCATATGTCCTCAGAATAGCTACAAGAAAAGCTATAAATGTCCAGCTGGTGAGAGTGATCACCAATCACAAATGCCTTGTATGCCTGCCAGTTAAGCTGCAAATGGTTTCAGTGAAGCCCAGAACAAACTTGTGTAGTTTTTTTCCAGTCTACAGTCTTAGGTTTCATGAAAATCTACAAAACAGGCATGTTTATATCCGCAAAACTGGGTGGTTCTTATGTAGTACTACAGGAATAATAAAGAAGATTATTTCTCTTCCTTCCACATGGCCCTGCTACCCTCCTTATTCTCAAAGCCCTCTTACAGACTCCCACCTTTCAGAATAATTCTCCCAGGGAGTTCTACTTGTGGCTCCCATTTTGTGACAAGTACAGGTGTTATTCTAGAGTTAGCCAGAGAGGCTGGGGCTTGTACAGCACAGTGAACTTTAACATACATTAAACACAGCTCCGAGACAGAGCAACATACATTATGGAGGCAAAACAAAAGACAAATAATGGTGGATATCTGTCTTAGGCTGTCAAGTACTCATCATTAGAGCCTCTTACCACATAGCCAATAGTGTGGAAACATTAAAAATCGGGATTTCAGAGCAGCCTGGATGATTAAGATATTCATTAATTTTCAAATATGCCTGACAAGTCAAATGCTACCCATAAATTTCCAGTGGTGGTTTAAGGGCTGTATAGCTAAGATTGAAAGAAAATTATAGTTATAAGTAGAACAGTAGGAACTAAAATAGGAAGTTAACCTAGGGTGGCAGGCAATAAACCCAGAATGAATGCTTATTTGATTTTTCACTATAAAAATAGCTAGGCTTTTTCTCTTTTTACACATGCTGAAAAGGAAGCTGCACAGTGTGGAAGAGTGAGGCCATGCCTTCATCAAATCCACCATTCAACAAAATATTTTTACTAGTGTTACTCTAATTCAAATCTTTGTGTCAGTATTTTATTTCTTTTGCACCTTGAATCAGAGAAAAGACAGCAAGCAGTGCAGTCCCATAAGGCATAAATAAGGCAGCTCTATAATCAAACTGAGCCCTCCACCTCCCTAAAGATTGTTTTTTCCAAGCTGTTTAAATATTGAATAATTCCAGAATATAATTACCCCTTGTATTCTATCATGTGCCAAAGTTAAACTAACCAAGCATTGTAATATAATATAGTTCCTTGAACCAGCTAAATTTCACATTGTTTATCTCTCTGCCATATGTAAAAGGACCACCCAAACAGAATATCAGGTAAAAGTTATTGTCCTTTATGCTCAGTGAAAAGGAAGGTGCTGGAGAAGAGGCTATAGATGACACAGTAGTAAGGTGATTTAGTGACACACAAAAGAGTTGGAAGATTTCTGCTTTTTTCCTGGTTATAGCCACTGACAGCTGTAAGAAAAGCAGTCCCATAACTTGTTTGGCTTTGGCTCAGTACTTTCTTTGTAAATTGGAGGCGACCCCATTGTAATGTATTTGTTGCCTAAAGGCTTTTTGAACCAGACAAAAAACCGCAACACTTTATTAAAATAAAACTAGATTTTAATTTCAGAAAATGGTGAGGGTTTTTTCCTCAGTTTTAAAGATAACAGAAGTAGAACACACTACTTTCAAGCAATCACAGAAAATTAATTTCCCTAAAATGGAGTAGTATAATTTGGTTTAAAGTCAATTCCATTCACTAAATCTGACATTAGTAAATATCCTTCTATTTTACATCAATGAATAAAGCTTCACATGAAGAGATGCTATCCCAACCTGGGACTATAACCAGCTGCTAAAGATTTTTTCCTTTCCAGATAAACATCAAACTCTGAGACATGTAAAAATAAGAAAGCACTAAATAATCTGTTGAGACCAAAAAAGTTACATTAATAGACACCTTTCTGGAGAGTGTTTTAAAGACCATGTGGGGAAAAGCTGATTAATTTAACAGGATATTTTCTTAATGTGGGTCATATTATAGACTGGGGTTCTTTAAAAAAACAAAATTGTCAGTGCCCACTAAGCTTAGAATGTGGTATTTCCTGTCTGTTTCAGTTCAGATCAGTATCAGAATCCCATTTTCCTGCATTTTGTGCTCTGAAGTCCTTCCACAGTCGTTGTCTGGAATAAAAGGTAAGATAAAACATGAAATGGGCTTTCCAAATGCAGTGAAAAAGTCACCACCATTGTTCAGTTTAAACTAGGAGTGAGATGTTATTTACTGTTGATAGACAAGGGTGGACCAGACTCTCCCAACTTCTGATCCTAGTGCTGTATAGCACCATCTTCAGACAGGTCACTCACACAGTGATCTTCAAAAGATGCCGAGTACCAAACTTTTAGGGCTCATGTTCAAACCTGCAGAAGCATTGTGTAGTGTCATGCGCCTTTCTAGACCAGGATTTCAACTCCTATGCTTTCCTTTCAGTCTGTAAAAAGGGACAGAAAGCTGTAAGAAAAGTTCAAAAGAAATTCCTACGAGATTGAGAATAAGATTTCTCAAAATCTCATGTTGTTGTCTTAATGAAGTACTTGAACACCTTCCGTACAACTCCAGCTTAAGTTTCTTTTTAAGCTTATAGAAACAGAACTTCAAATGTGGCTCTGACATACCATTAGCTTCTTCCCTGGCCATTCACACCGTAGCACTGAAAAACACAACTATGAGGCTTTCTAGAGATATTTGAACTTTCAGGAAGAGAACACAGATCCAAATGGTAAAAGAAAACTATGTGAACCAGCAGCAAAAATCACCCTCTAGAAGAAGGGGGTGATGGAGTCTCAACTCAGTTCAAGAACCATAGAATAGTTGAGACTTGCACATGTCAGCAGATCATACATTTGATAAGTTGTAAACTGGTATGACAAAACTGAGGGAGAAGTGAGGAGAATTCTTGTATCATTGTGTGTAAATGAATGTCCAACACACTGGTACTACCAGGTAAGCCTCAGAAAGCTCCTACAAATTCTTATGATTTCAACCTTCTAGAGACAAGAGTAAGCTGAAAAATAAGAAACACTTGTCAGAATAAACCTCAACCCATCTGCAAGCCTGAGCACATCCATGGTGGAGAAGGCATTTTGCCACAGTAAGGAGCCACACCACTAGGGCAGCTGATGAAGGTGTACTGGACTGTATCAAAGAAGAAGGATTATCCTACAATTTACAGGCTTTTAAGCTGCTAAAAGCACTTTATAAATTCCTCTGGCACCAGGAGCTACATAAGGAAAACATAAGTTGTTCTATATGAGCGAAAGAGTTATTAAAGTTTTCAAGGAAACTCAGTGCTTATATTACGTTTCTGATAAAAGGAGAGAGAAAAAGAGGGAGAAAGATTTTTGTATGCAACAATTCTCATTTCAAGCCATCAGTATCCTCTGAAAGGACTTGCTATACTTACACATCCTGTTATGCAAATGCCATGCAACCCAATTCCAGGTGATGCAATTGTCAGTACAGTTTTGCATGAGTGCACTAAAGAAATGCCAAAAACCAAAATTAACAACGAACTAAAATGAAAAAAAGAGTCACATCTATCTTTATCCACTTACTTTGTGGCACTCAAACATATGAAAGAATATAGAATTTTGAACCTACTTTGTATACAGCCCCTCCGTCAGTTCATTGCTGAATATGCCATCAGAGCTGACATAGGCATTGCTGAAGAGAATAAGTTTTTGGGGGGGAAAAAAATCCCAAAAAAACCGAAAAACCCAAACAAAAAAATTAACTAGTATTTTGGCATTCCTGCAGAACAGTTCTAATCTGACATTTAGTTTGCCTGCACTGTGTCATACAAAAAAGCCTCAGCTGCTGTCACTGGCTGCATGTAATAAAGAGAGGCTGAGTTTTACTCTGTTTAGACACAGTTACACCAAGCTGCTTTGAACCACTGCAGAATTTAATGTCAATGTGCCTCTTGAAAACACAATAACACCATAATTAGGGCTGGCAAATCACTTGCTACTCATTAGCTAAGAGAAACAGAAGCAAACTTAAGTTGTGTTTAAATTGACTGTTTGTTGTGTATTGAAGGTAAGCCAGCTATTCTCACCAGTGGGAGACAAATTCTACAGACATAAATAAATATGCATCAAAATGTTTATTTATGAACAAATGCACAGACTTTAAAACAAAGATACCTCAGAGAACATTGCTGACAGGCACTACATATCCTTCTAACCTTGAAATAATCAAATGCTAAATGCTGTGGCCACATGCTATTTTCAATTCTTAAAATACAACATTGACCACAATTAATTCATGTGTGTAATAATACATGACTAAAGTTTAAAATTTAAGAAGAAAAGAAAAGAAATTTGAGAATAAATAAGATGGGTTTCCATAAGAGTGAGAAGCCAAAATATTCTTAAGCAAGAACTGAAGATGACCTGAGACAATATGGCCTTTAAAAACAATGGGAAGTGTGTATAAACAGCAGTAACTTAGTAGCAGTGTTACTAACACATCAGTCTCAATTGTTTTGATATAAACATAGTCTTCTTAATTATTTGATTTCTACTTGGAAAATATCTATTTGTGGTACACAAAGAGCCTTTAGACAATGTGTGATTAAATTAAAATCAACATTTAAACTGGAAAATCAATTAAGCACATAGAGAAAAATTAAAAGGCAAGTAGGTCGCCCTTCACTCTTACAAATTTCTCAAGCTGTCATCCAAACAGCACATAATCAGGAGTGCTGTGTTTCAGAAAACTAGACTCCAAGAGGGAGGACATTCAAACTTTCAGGAAACTGGCCAAGGCTTGCAAATATGGGATTGATTTCTTGCTCTCACAAGGATTTCCAGTGTATCTTGGCTTACGGTACCAAAGAGATTCCAAAAAACTAAAAATGAAACTTGGTAACAGATTTAGTATCAAATATTCATCAAAGAGTATTTGCTTAACTTGGAAGCACCCAAGACCATCAGCATGTATGGTTCCTAGCTTCCAATTAATAAAACTCTCTGGTTTAGAGTAAAACAATAGCATCCTAGCCTTACCACAGATGAACAACTATCTTCTAGCAGCACCCACAAGGGACATCCTCAGGGAGCCTGGGCAGCTGGCTTCCATCACCCACCCCAAGCGGTGCTCCCATTCCTGCTCCTCTTCCATGTGCCTGGGGTCAGACACACATAGACAGACCTCCTGCACACATGCAGCAAAAGTAAACTCTACCAACACTTAAACTGCAGCTGCCACACCAGTTCTGTGGGATCTGTCTCACACTTTCACACCACTCTTGGAGTAAGCAGAAAGGTCCAGGTGGGATGCTCAGGTGCTGCAGGAATAGGGCCATACTACACAATGGAAAATATCCCCTTTTGGGATATAGCCATGGAGGGAAAGGAGTGGTGAGGTTTGTGCAGCAAATGTTTAGGAACTTTTCTAGGTCATGGTCCACAGGGAGACCAAGCCCTGGGGACTGCAGTATTTTTTAGTAGAGGAAAATCCATCGTATGAAAATGTCCTGACAGTTTGGCACACCTGTAGTTAAGAACTTGAGAGAATAATACCACTACACAGAAAAATGTGTTTTCTATTGTGTTGCATGAAGCCAATGTTTAGATTAATTTTACTTGACATTTTCCACTTCATATCATTACTTTTTTCATCAAAATGGAAAAAAAAAGTAATAAGATGGATTCTCCTGAGTAACATTTTTCCAGTGTGAAGAGTTTATATAAGAGATTCTGGCCGAAGTACAAATTTCATATACAACAATCAAATGCAATTTTACCTGCAGCTTTCTACCATCTCCACCCTCAGCAAGTTGAAGGTAGTCCTGGTTTTCTATTCCGTTCTCCTCTGTCCTATTTGAGGTACTACCATGACCCATTGTGTTATGAAAACAAATGAGCTCCTGGTTTGTTTGATTTTCTTTTTTCTTGTGAGGTTTTAACTGCAGCTCACATTAACAGAGAACATCACTATAATATTCCATTCTCACAATTAAAACACAGAATTAATAAACAAGAAGATAAAACACTATAATAAATATTTTATTCTCAGCTTCAATTTTTGTTTTAGGACTCCCTAGTTTTATTGTAGTCTTTCCCTGCTTTATTGCCAGATGGACTGTTGGAGCCCTTGTAGGACAATCAGTAGTCAAAAGATTTTTCCAAAAGAAAATGGCCCTTTCTAATCTTCCTCTGCCTCCTGATAACCATGAAAAATGAAACAATTTTGCTAGGCCATTCTGAAAGTCCTGACATGGATGTGCAAGAGTAGCCAAGGATTCTAGCAAGCTAACAACAGAAATGCTTGTTAGTAACTCACATTTATTTTCAGAATCACTAAAAGTTCAAAACAACTGTCTTTTTAAAAATTATTGTTCAGTTATCAATTACACAAATACCACATGCTGAGAGGGATGTACTTTTTTTTCTTTTTTCCTGACTAGGACAAACTCGGACATACTTTGTAGGTCTGTCCCATATGCCTGGACTGCTTTTGGTGCAAAGGAGGGAGGAAGAATTCTACCATGCCCCATTCTAGCCCAAACAGGCTTGAAATTAGCCAAGTGCATAGTGTGGCATGGTAGTTTGAAGGACATGCAGTTCAGACATACCTTTAGCAATAGAGAAGTACAATTTCACAGAGGAAGAAACTCCGTAGCCTCAGCCAGATATTCAGGAGTGGCTATGAATGCTACAGGTACGGTTCTTCCTGAGCTGTTCATCCAGAGAACAGAAAAGACACAGGTAAAATATGATAAAATTATCAACTCACTGCTTTGACTTTTCAACTGAAGTGCAGCTGGGAATTCCTCTCTTACACAATAAATTCCTGCCAGGAATACGTTTTAACCAGTGAAGTTCTGTTCTTTAAGAAAAGTTGGTTTAATTTTTCCTTATAAAATGGTGATGCAACTTTGTGCAAAATACCAGTATTATATCTTGAAATAATATATTTAGAATAGGTTTCAATAATACGACATACAGTTACCCCAGAAAATTGAAACTGCCCTACTTTAACATGCACTAAAATTTTGTGCATCTCCCTCTCAGTCCAGGATTAATCACAAGCAAAGACGGAGTACCAGAATAAAGAGATCCAAGGTCAATTTCTAACCCAGGTGGCCATTTCTAAACACTCCTGTGTGACAACTTTCAACAGGAGAAAAAAGCAATTGGTCATAATTTTGTACATATACAAATCATTCAGATTTTTACTTGCACTTTATGCATATTAATCAGTCACTGACAGTCTCAAAAACAAAAGCCATGATCAGGAACAGAATCCTCACACTTGAAAAAGAAGTTTCTCCTTTGAGCTATCAGCAACTCAAGGAAGTACCAGGAAGTGGTTATTTAAAGAGTTTTCTGATCTTTACCAAGAACTTAGCTGCTAAATGAAAAAGAATGTACAAGCACAAAAGCCGCAGTGCTTTGTGTTACAGTTACTGAGGAAGAACAGACTTTCCTATTCCTCCCTTTTCAGTGAAGCATCCTCTACACTATGTTCAGTCCAGGAACATCTCTGGCACTGACATTTTAATGATCCTATCCCACAAATTATTCCCTTAACCGATTAACCTTATTGTTGTAATACTATACTTGTCTAATTTCACTTCTAATTTGGCAGTATTTTTCTGTCTGCCAAGACCACTCATTACTTTGAAGCACTGTTTGAAACTCAGCTCCAACTATACAAAGAGAGTTCTTAAAATAGCCCATGAACTGTATGAGTTAATGCCAGAATGAAATTAGATATTTGCCTGTGCTCTTCCAGCTACTTTATTTGATGTCTCCTGAGAAGAACCCAAAATCTGCATTTATTTACTGTACTTCATATAATGCCTAGCTAGGGAGAGGTGGGCTTGATGGATGTATATATCTGTGTTAATCTCATGTCTGAATTCATAGAGGGCAAGATCATGAGCACTCATTCATGTGACTGTTCCCTTTATGAATTGCTAACCAAGGGATTACCTCTCAGGAGAGAAACCTGCTTAACCAGAGAAAGCAAATACACACAGCTACAAATATGAATGAAAGCAGTGATTTAAAGCACAGTATCCAAAGGTGCACAGAGAACATCTAGAAAGACCAGCTCTTCCTGGGGAGAGAGGCTGGATGAGTCTCTGCTGTTGCAACAAGGTGTGACAGCTGTTATGCCAGCAAGGAGCTAGAACAGGATCCTCTCATTTTCCCCACAGGGAACAAAAAAAATTAATCCTTTTTAGCCTAATGTAATGATATCAGATTTTTTTTTTGCCTGGGTTTTTTTAAACTGTGAAGGCATTCTGAAGCAAAGGATTTGGTAAGAAACTGTAATTTGCTATATATTAATTCACATTTTACTCAAGTAGTCCAAAGTTCAAATGTTTCAAAGAAGTTTACATGAACAAAGCTTTAGTAGGGTACATTTTCAGTGTGTTACTAGCATTTGGCAACGCTGAAGGATGAATACATAAAATGTAAGCGGAGATATGCCTGATGGAGAAAGTGTGATTTATGAGCAGTAGAGAGACACTAATCACAATGCTTTAACCATAAAACCATTAAAAGGATTCAAAAA
Source organism: Phainopepla nitens (assembly GCA_013400175.1). Lineage (NCBI taxonomy): Eukaryota > Metazoa > Chordata > Aves > Passeriformes > Bombycillidae > Phainopepla > Phainopepla nitens. Next base: position 33,227 of record VXBQ01010974.1, read on the forward strand.
GTGTGAATTTTAGAAAGATGCAACATCTAGTAGAATTTTCTGAAGCCACAAGGCCCTCCTAACCTCTAGAATAATCTGTAGAACAAATAATGCCAAAAAACAAAAATCTGTGAAAAATATTTGTCCAAAAGAAAAAAAAAAAAACTCTAGATGAAGACATGAGTTCAGCTATTCAAAATCTACGTTATTAGATGTTAAGTTGGACAACTTTCATTTCTTCAAATCAAAGCTTCTGGAATTCTCCTAAAGATACATCTTGGGTAGATAGCAATACTCTATCACCACATCATTACACTACTAAATTAAAATAAGCTGTGTAATGTCAAGTTTCAGTTAACTACTTTACCAAAAGTTTGCAAAGCTACCTTTTAAACTAATGGAGAATTACTTTTAGGGTCTTCACCTGAACCCTTGCTGCTTTTTTGATTCTCAAAAGATTTAAGAATGGGGGCTTTGGGGTGGAAATTGGAGGTAAAACTAATAGTGATAAATTTTTTCCCAGCTAGGAATGTTGTCTGGTGAATCTTTCAGCAATATAGGAATATTGGCAAAAGTCTTTAATATCCCCTGAGAATCTCATCTGGATTACATCCTCCCTAGCAGTGGGATTAAACCACTTGTAAAAAAAGAGATCCCTTTTCATTAGGTTTTTTTAAAATTAATTAATTTATTTAAAGAAAACAACTATAAAACTAAACCCATTAAAAAAAAAAGGAACATTTGTGTGGTTTTCTCAAGACCCAGTCTGAACTTCACAAGCTCTTCAGAAGGAGTAACTGTTTGGTTTGTATTTTCAATGTGTTGCAAGAGCTCACTTATCCATGGGTATGATCATGAGATTCCTGTGGGGCAAAATTACTAAATGATGACAACACAACACAGATAATTCTGCAAGTATGAGGATGGGAATAGGGGGTCCAACACCTACAAACAGAAACCTATGATCTCCCCCCCCAAAAAAAGTTCTATTGTTAAACCTACAGAGAAAGGGTCTTAGTAGCAATCAATAGTTGCCCACTACAGAATTTTGAAGACAGATTTTAAATCTAGTAAGTAAATTACTACACTCTGTACTTCTTCAACACTGACCCTTTAATGATATCAAGAGAAGAGTTTGGATGTTTTTTCACCTCTGCATCTCAAAGTGAAAAGCAATGATTGTGGTTGCAGTTGAAGCACACCACTGAGTAGGATTTGGGACGTCTATAACCGTGGAAGACAGAAGTTTATAGCTCCAGCTCTGATCCCAATGTTGGTTTTCACAAGGGCCTGTGGGAGATCCTCTGACAGCAAGCAGGTTTGAAAGCAGCTGTGATTACAGTCACTCTGAGGCTGCCAAACACTGCATGTGGGGTGAGACAATGCACCATTCAAATTTTCAGCAGAGATGTTTTCTTCCAGCAGAGATTTTACATTTTGATAACGAAAGCACAGGATTAAGACACCATACAGAGGGAGAATGGGGGGAGGAGGAAATCAAGAGAAAAAACAGCCCTTGGTTGTTTTAACAGCAGCGTGATATGAACTAAGGCCACATACACTGAACAACCATATGAAGTAATACACTTTATGAAGTCGTACATTTTAGGTATACAAAACAGACCAGTTATGGTGATGACTGGGAATCTAACAGAAATATGAGTATCCAAATTAGCCGAGTATTTTAATCTGAGTTTTACCGCAAACACTTCAGAGGGCTCAAATGCTCCCTCTTTCCAAAGGGAGTTTTCCCACCACGGCCTTCTCTAGTAGCCAGATCACAGCACACCCTCTCTGCCCACATGCCATTCACACCAACTACTTTGGAGGAAGCACACCATCTCACGCTAGCACCATCTGCTCAACAGTCTGTCCAGATCTCACACACATCACTTAAAATGGAGCCATGGGGGCACTCTGAAATGTGCTGAGCTCTTTGCTGTCCACAGAGACAGTTGTAAACTACATTCAGTACAGTTCTCTGAATACATGCAAACCATCTTCCCCACTCCTCTAGACTGGATCCTGACATTTGATTAATTCACAGCACAAGTGCTCTTTATTAATCTCCTCTAATTATTTTGCAGTCATCACATATCTGTGTGTCAGGTGATGCAACAGTTTCTTAAGAATTCCTTGTGGACTTAATCCAAAATAATAATAATAATCATAAAAATAAAAAATTATATCCTCTCATTTAAGCACATTCTGTTTATTCTTACTGAGGAAAAAATTTTACATCAGAGTCAATGAGTTTAAAGAGAATCTTCAAATAGGAGGGTAGATGTTTTGATCTGCTTCTTGTTTATCAAGACTGCATTTTTTTTTCTCAAATGATGTTGATCTAGTTTGGAAATCCTAAAGTAGTATAGCACATGCACAGTGTTACAAACTACAAACATTGTTCAGTATTATTGTAATTTATCTTAAAGTTTCATAAATGAATTGATGACAGTTTATGAGAAATTACTTGCAAGGATGAGTATTACCAAGACAAGGAATGAATCCAAAGAATCTGTGGTAAAAATCAAATTACTGCACTCTAAGTCCATGTCAGATCCCTTAAACCCTTTATTTCATTCTCAGATGTTAGCTGCCCATGAGTTTCTATTATCTAAACAATTGTATTTTTAAGTCCTATACAGGTATGGCAAAAGCAGAAATAAGGAAAACATGTCTCACTCGGTCCCATCAAGGGCTGCTTCAGATGACAGCCTTTGGCCAAGACCTAGACTCTACTCTGTCTGCCCAGGCTCACACATACTAGGTCTCAGTCTTTGTACAGCTGATGCCTTAGGTTTTAGCTTTTGTATTTTTTAGATTCTGTACTGCATTGGTGTGTGACTCTGAGCTTCATATAAAGTGTTAGCAAGCTCTCCTCACGATTCAGTTAGACAAAACAATCCTTTTCCAGCCTGAGAGCCAAGGACACCGTTGCATCTTCAGGCCCAAAAAGTGTAAACAACAGCGAACTGAGGAGAGCAATCTGGGAGGATGGGACTTCATAACCTGAACCTGTAATTGGACAATTAACCCTAATATGTAAATGGATCAAAACTTATAAAAGTGTGAAAACTTGTGACTGGTAGTCCATCTTGGGTGTAGCCTCGGGTACACCCTGGGCTCTTGTACTGCCCAAGGTGTATCCTCTGAAGGTCTTTTAGTAAAAACCTACGTTATTCCTTTAACATTGTCTAGCCTTTGTTCCAGGTAGCCTCTTCAGGAATCACAGCTGACCACATTTTTACCTTAATACTATTTACCCTATCTTTGCTATAAATTTAGAACTACAAATAAAATGAATAAGATGACAACTCAGAGAGAAAGTTCATTGCTCAACATCGCATCTCTCAGTATCCCCCCACCATCAGTATAATTCTGTAATCCATGATGATGTCAGGTAGGGGAACTGAAGGCTACTTTTAAGTTTTTATATATAGTTGTTTCAAACTATCATATGCTGTTTCTCAAAAATGACAATAGAGTGTGACCTGCAAATTAAAAAAGCTGTATTATAAATGCAACACATTTCAAATAAAAATAAAATACCCAAGCCAAGTTTAACCATGTTACCTAGGCATGTCTTTAATATAATATTCATCTGGAACAACAATGAACACGGATAGCCTTTCACTTTCTACTGTTTGTTTGGCAAAAATTCTTCATTCTTTTACCTTAGTCATGAATGCTTTTGACAACAGATACTTGGCTGAGAAGCTGAAAACCAAACTGTAAGTACTACTGTAAGAGGTAACAGACAGCATCATCATCTTTCAACAAAAAAGGATTCCAGCTTCACAGTGCAATAGCAGACCTGTCTCTGTGATCACTTCTCATCCTTTGTGCTGGTCACTGTGTTGTACTGTTTCAGGACCTCTCATTCCTTCCCAAAGCCAAATTAGAATCATAAAATGATTTAGGTTGGAAAAATCTTCAAGATCATCTAGTGCAACCGTTAACTGAGCACTACCAAGTCCCCAAGTGCTGCCTCTACACATCTTTTAATTACGTCCAGGGATGGTCGCTCCACCACTTCCCAGGGCAGCCTGTTCCAATGACTGCTCCCATTTTGGGAAATAAATTTTTCCCAGCATGCAGTCTAAGCATTACCTAGTGCAACTTGAGGCAATTTCCTCTCATTTTGTCACTTATTATTTGGGGAAAGAGGCTGATCCCCACCTGGTTACACCTTCCTCTCAGGTCATTGTAGACAGCCATAAGGTCTCACCTGAGTCTCCTTTGCTCAAGGCTAAAGTCTCCCAGCTCCTTCAGCCACTCCTTACAGGACTTGTGTTCCAGACCCTTCACCAGCTCTTTTGTCCTTCTCTGGACTCCAGCACCTCAATGTCCTCCTAGTTGTGAGGGGCCCAGAACTGGACACAGCACCTGAGGTGTGGCCTCACCAGTGCTGAGTACAGGGGGACAATCACTGCCCTGGTCCTGCTGGCCGCACTATGGGTAATACAGGCCAGGATGCCACTGGCCTTGCTACTGCTACAGTTCTCTACAGATGAAAAAAAAATATTGTCAGTAAAGTAAAACCAATAGAGATCTTGGTCCTTTGTCTTTCAGTGTAATCAAAGTAACCATGTAAGTCACCAGGACAGACTTCGGTTTTCCTCTGCCACTAAAAGACTGCACTCTACTCGATGGTTAGGTTTGCAGCACCCATTTTAGTACACACACATACAGAAGTGACAAAGAAACTAGGAGAATCGTAGATCAGATTTCTAAAGTCGCCAAATAAAGTTGTATTTTCTACTTCATGTGAACGCAAGAACAAAACAGTCATCCACCTTGTAGAAAAAATAATAATTCTGCTAGTTAAATGAAGGCCTGTCTTCTCATTTCACTTCCAGAGTTGTTCCCAGAATACATCCTGTTGCACACAAGCAAGAAAATAGATTTTGTAACAATTGCCACCGACTGTCAAGAAGCTGCTTCTTGCCACTTTAAGAATGTCAGTTCTCTAGTGTTTGCAAGAATTTTTAAAAATGTGGTTAAAACACCAACATTTTTGTCACTCAAGCAATCAGATCTAAGTACACAAAACTATGATGTGACAGGAGTGAATTTCAGAAGCCATGAATTCTGAAAAGATCTGTTGAATTCTGGGACAGACACAGTGACGCCTTTGTCTGTGCTTCCCCCTTCAGGCAAGTTGTGTTTAAATCTTTCTAAGCACTTTTGATGACTAGTCCAGGTTTACCAATGGCAGAAGACAGTCTCTGATGCACAAGTGTCCAACTCCATCCCAAGATTAGGTGGCTATATAATAAATTCTAGTCATTACTACTGCCCACTCATGAGTAACTTTGTTAGCAAAACCCTGGTGGAGGCATCCATCACGGCAGCATATACCTGAAAGAAGCCCATGAAGTGGTCCTAAAGCACTTGTTTAATATTCATTTTATGGTAATCCTCACTTTTGCACTTTGCAAGATGCATTACAGCTCACTGTTGTTCTCCCTTTAATATTTAGGTTGTCTTACAATTTCTATTCACAGCAAGTTTGTCTAGTGAGGAATACAGTTACTCTTAGATCTAATTACAAGGTATGCACATTATACAGAAAAAAACCAGAGCTTTTATTTATTCTTTGCCATTATCTGAGAGTGAAAATGCTCAAATAATTTGTAGACATCACAGGGATGTAATACCTTCTTCAGAAATAAAAAAACTCCTAACAGGTCAATTCAAAATGATAGAGCCACAATCAACACTTCCGTAACAACTTTGTTTGAACTTTTCAGCTATTCCTGACATGTTTACTTCACTTTTCACTCGATACATAATACCTACTGCTGTGTCAGACTGTCATGCTGTGCTGGCTCTCTGAATATTGTATGTACTGTGTACTGCCAGCTATGAAGTCATGCTAAGATTGTGAAATACATCAAAGCAAGGACATTCAAAGTTTCTTCAGGCATTCTCATCTAATTTCCTCCTTCTCTGTTTTAGCTGCAGTTTATGTTGCACTACATTGAGGCATGAGCCGGCGATTCTGGTAATCCATCAAAGGAACAAGATGCAGACTTTAAAGACATTTTTCAGAACTACTGTTAGTGGGTGAACCTCAAAGGCATGACTGAAAACACCCAGTATATTCACTAAACCTCAAGTCTTTGTGACAGTCTTTTTGGAATCAGCTGGCATCTTGCTTTTTCTGCTCCTGAGTAATATGAAATATTTCATACTTTTGGAAATCAAAATCTAGTTTTAGTGATCATTTTGTTTGGTTGGTTGTTTTGGGGTTTTTTCCAGCTCAGATGAAACTCATAGTAGCTACATCTCCCTTGTTTAACATCACTTGCAACAAACGTTTCTTGCAAAACTGGGATATGAGTAGCAACAGTAATTTTTAAGAATTGGCAACAGCACTTAGGTTATTACTTCAACTTTTTTCACTTACAGTAATACGTTGCTTAAGCAGATCTTTTGGACACATCACTAAACAGCCTAAATGAGCCATAGTTTATGCTGTCTGACCACCACAGTTAAATTCTATAATAATTTTTAAACCTATCTCATTATCAACATAAAGAAAATATATTATTCCCAGTGGTGATGTTTGGGGGTTTTTTTATAGTAAACATTTAAGCTGACACCAGGTTGCTTTAATTGCATTATAAATATCATTGATTTTCTGATTAACACCTTGTGTTTGCATCAGAGGAAGATGAGAGGTCACAGAGACCTTGCATTTATGGTAGAGTTCATCTATGTGGTCCTGCTTGACCAGTTTGCTGAAACAGCATTGGACATTGTCTTTGTTTCGACAATAACTCCAAACATTGCCTTCACAGGCTGTTTTCCTTTTCTTCTAGGAGCTACTCTTCTTTTTGTCAAGAAATCCCACCTGTGGCTGGGATGTAGCCAGTGCAAATGAAGGGGGTCAGTCAGCACTGAAGCTATGACTGTTCCAATTTTGATCTTACTACTGTCACAATCAAGGCTTTGTCCAAAGCACGTGAAGTGACATGAAGAATTTGCTAGTGGCAATGACCAAGAATTTGGTGGAAGTTCAGGGATTGCTCCTGTCATATAGCAAAACAACTCTCTTCTGGCTTTTAGACAGATCCAGCAGGAACTCTCTATTCCACTGTAGTTCATAACAATGCCCTAAAAAACAACGATACTGGAAGAGCTCATGCATTGGCTCTTTTGAGGTTTCCAGATGAAAGAGATATTAAAATACTAAGATATGTTTGTACTTATGCCGTGCTTTTGCAAACTGGTTCCTATGCCAACCTAAATGACAACTAGCTTTACGGGATGCTGCTATCTACTGCCTGGAACTTCCCTGTTCAGTTTCCTTCCCTAAATGTTGGCTCATTGGCTGGCAGTGCTTTGCTGAGCCAACAAACATCAGTTAAATCCATTTTTCTTACTTAATAGAAGAAATAAAATTAAACAGAAAAACATTCTTTAATGTGATAAAAAAATCCAATTAATCTATTCATTACAAAACTATCATTGTGCATCAGTTAACAGAAGAAGTTTACAAGGGCATTTTCTTCAGAAGACACTTAGCAGCCTGTTGTATCCGTGCTAATAACACTCTAACAAGACTCTCCCATTGTTTTAAAAATATATATATATATATATATGAAGTTACTTAAGGTATTTCATGTTAGCTGCTATACTGTTAAGACAACTTAACACTGCAGCTGGAAGAGTTTAAAGGGTATTTTTCGCATGAAGTTCAGCAGCTTAAAAGAAAGAGCACAATGGCGGCCAGACTTTGATTCACCAATCATCCATCAAATTTAAGAATGACCAGGCTCTTTTCCTCCCAATTATGTAAAATTCTGCAGGAACTCAACTTTCAGGAACTGGATGCATGTACATTTCTGGGGGTGAGGTTTGGCTGCTTCAGTAATTCCACAAATAAAATACAAAAGAAAGAAGAATCTATGGGCTTGGGGATTTCTCCCCTCCTCTCAGTTATTACTAAACAAATGTAATTAGTGGTCTGAGATGGAGTAGATGGAACTGTTACCCACACTCCCATTAGGACAGGCTAACACTTCTGCTAACACGTTTTTGTCTGCTAGGACTTGCCATCTACCGCGTATTAAACCACAAAGTGCTCTGGAGCCAGTCTAGCCAGCAAGCAAATCAGAGTGTTTCTCCTATGTGTCTTGTTTGTGGCAGCACCAGCTCTATAATTCTCAGTCTCACATTGCATTCATGAGGCTGTCACAGCCCTATTCTACTTCCTAGTGGTATAGACCCCTGCTCTTTACAGAAATTCTCGCTCTCCCTTGTTCAGCAAGTGATTGTATCAGTCCTCTGTGGTAAGAGGGGACTGATCTTTTGTCTGCTTTCCAAGAGTAACATTGTATTTCAGCCATTCTTAAGGCATTTCTCAACAAGCCCAAAGGCAAATTATCATATTATTCATTGATTGCTTTCCTAATTTCCTATAAAAAGTCAACATTCTGTTTTTATTATGCGATACAAACAAAGGCATAGGCAGTTCAGAAGAGCGTGGGGGTGGTGACGGTTTAGTGCTTTTTACTTTCTTCTCCTCCACCCCTACCAGCTGTTTTTTAAGATAACTAGGCAAATATCTTAAAAATTCTCCTGTGTATATTTAGAAATTTTAACAAATCTAAGATCTAATAGAATTTGTTACTCTAATATTGTACAGTCTGCTGGAATGCAGAATTGTCATTGTAGAGCTAGGACAAATGTTACAACTCCAATTTTTCTGAATACTAAAGTAATGTTAACCTTTCCCATTACTTTTTCCATCTCTCAGCAATTATTTATTTGGATCGCTATAAAACAACATAAAACAATGTCAAATGGAGACCAAGACAATCCAGTGAACATCAGATTTTGACATGGGGCATTTTTCCCAGCATTCTTTAAGTCAATTTAGAGACCCGTTGAAGATCTTTAACTATTCATAGAACAGGGAACTGCATGAACTAAGGAAGTATTAATTAGCACTTGCATGAGCCAAGCATTAACAGATAGCTCACAGGAAACTCTCCCTTATTTGCACTACTCTGCTACGGTACCCCTAAAATGGTAATAGCAGCTATTTACAAAACTAAACCACCATACAAAGTGTTTGGTTCCCAAAAAAGTGCAAGAAGAAATACATTCTCTGCCATTTTAAAAAGGCTGCAAGTCACTCTAAATACCAATTCATATTAAAAAGTAAAAAAAACCCGACAAAAACATGATACAATTCAGTGTGTCGTAACCTGGAAAAATTTACTTTTTAAGGGACAAAGACAGCCAAAGCTATAACCTTGCACCGTACTCTTTCAGAAGGAATATATTCTCTGTTCATAAAAATATCCTTCAGCTTGTGTCACAGCCACAAAGTATCTATATAGATGTCTCATTCATAAAGACTCAGGACACATTTGGGATTCACTATGAAGAAGCCTTCAACAGAAGGAAAATACAGCCTTCTATTGACAGGATAACCATGGAGCTGAACTGTCTCCTCTACCACAAGTGCCAGCAGTAGGACCATTTGCCATGTCTTGCTAAACCAAAACCACCTTGAGAAAAACATGGGGTTAGAGGGGGGAAGAAAAGAAGAAGAACAGATTTGGGAAATAAGTTCTAGATCCATATGCAGAGAGGACCAGAAGTCAAATACCTTTGATAAATGCACTCTAATAATACTCGACAACCAGAAAATTGCAGGGTCTGTGATTTTACCATACCTGGGCCTTCTGTGAAACCTTGAAAGGACACATACAGTTTTGTAATGCTTTTCACTTTTTAATTGGAAAAGGTCCTTGAAGGTGTCAGTTTTCCAAATGCATTACGTCTATGAGTAGAGATTTTTTTCAGTGGCACAAACTGAGGACTGAAGTTCATAAGCTGCCCTCAATACTACAGGAAAGGAACCAACCAAAAAGAACACTTTTTAAAAATTCTTTTTCTTGTTTAAAGACATTGAATATGATCAAGCATCTTTTCACAGGCAGAAGGTTCCTGTAAACAACTGTGAGCCCTTACTACCTCAATATTTCTCTACAGTCATACACAAAAAGTCAGAAAGCTTCCTGGTTTTTCCTGGAGGGTTAGGTTACACCTGTCCCTCAGTATGAAGAGCTAATCAGGAAATACATATTAGAATTTGCATTAAAAATATTCCTAAAAGAGACAGGAAGATAAAACAGCACAGTTTCTGTATTATTTAAAAATAAAGTGGAAGAAAGGAAACCCCAAAACTATTTCCACAATTACAGCATCACTGGATGCATGTGGCCAACAAAAAAATGGATGTCCACATTTTGATGGCATTTCAACTGCACTTGGTGGGCATCACATGCTGTACCCTGTAGCAGCAAAAAGTGTGAAGCTCATCATCATTAAACTATAATCTTTATGCACAGAGCAGGCCAAAGGATATAGGAAAACATTATGTATATATGAGTAGATAGAATAACTAGCGTATCATTGTTAACCTACATTCTGATCCTAGGATTAATTAAGCTCTTATTTATTTTTTATTCAGTGCAATTACATCTCCTTTCATGATCAATTTTGGTGAGTAATACCATATTAATGAAAAATTTAATTATATTAGTTAAAATGCAGAGAATCTCATAACCATGAGCCTTAGAAAAATTAGAGTACAATAGAAACATAAAACCAAAAGATAGGGTGAAAATTCTTCTAAATAATTTCAAATACCCCACTGTGATATTACTTTAGCAGGGTTACTCCTGATCAGGAGCTGTTCATTGAAAACTGAGAAAAATATTTACTACTAAAAGTATCGCTAGAGACACCAGCCAAATAGATCTTGCATATTTGTTCATAATTTAGAAAGTTTCAGAGCATCCCCCAAGATTATCTGGACTTTATTAATGTTTTCTCAGGTCTAGACTATACAGACATTGCTTCTGATCTAAAACCAATCCTTTTGGTGGTGGACATGGCACCTTTTTAATAAGCATGCAGCAGCAATCCTTTACAGCCAATTACAATCAGAAGAAGGTAGTAGACTGACAATGCAAATTCAGTGGGTGGAGTTAGGGCAGAAACTTCATCTCTCAGCTAACCTGATTCTCTTCTCACCAGGAAAGAGCTTTACAGGCTCTGTGAGTGAGCAGCCTCACTGCAAAATCTCTGGGGTCTTAGTGGACAGGTGTCTAAATTTTAGTGACTTGTGACCTGGCAACAACAAAGGCTAAGGGCATATGTGCCTCTATCAACAGGAACATCATCAATTTTCTAATGAAATTAGAAAGTTTCCTTAATTAAGAAACATCCGATTGTCTCTGCATTCATTTTTGGGAAACCTCCCAAGTCCCCTTCCAGCCTGAATGATTTATAAGAGTGTCACCACATGGTCAGGATCATGATGGTTATTACAGAGATCACTTCTACCAGCACAGCATCACTCAAAATAAAAAGCATCTGCTTCTGCAAACTGTTGTGTTCAGAAAGTTTCGAGATTTAGCCTTGCTTGGCCCTACCCTGCTTTGAGATCAGACAAGATATCTTTATTATCATTAGGTCTGTTTCTGAAGAATAGCATCTATCACACTAGCCAAGTCAATCAGTCTTAACAAAATCCATGCCAGCATATTTGAAAGATTATGTATGAATGTATGAATCATTCCTTTAAAGCAATTACTGTGATGTTTTTGTTGGAAAACTCTTACATTCCTCAGATTCTCAGTGCTGTTCCTTGCAACAAGACCTACAAGCACAGAACGTTGTTTCTTTTTTTTCACATCACTAAAATGAGTACAATCCACTGAGTGAGATTTCAAGACTTATCAAGAGTCAAGCCAGATTGTCTTGTGAAAGGAAACCATCACCATGTTTATCATACTTCTGATGGAAGGGGGAAAAAAAGAAAAAGAAAAGAAAAAAAAAAGAAAATAAAATAGAAAAGAAAAAATGAAAGAAAAAAAGAAAAGGAAGTTACCACCCCTGTAGTAATGCTTTTCCTAGAACCTACAGCTGAACTGGGGAGAAAGTTACTCTGTTACTATACTACACCATTGATTTATATTGTCTAAACACACATATTCAGTTAAAACATTCTGCTCAACCACCATTCACCACCAACTCAACCATATGTGATGCAGCTGTATCTATACCAGGGTTGCTCCAGGAAGAGTAACATCCCTGCCCCTGGCACGATGGGAAGGGAGCAGAACAGGGAGGAAAAATGACATTCAAATATTCAATAGCAGGTAAAAAATTTTGTTAAGTGAGATTAGTACATCCCAGCTAATAGATTAAAACTACTTTGTACTTCAGGCATCTCAGAATGTTTAAAGGCTTACAATAGGTAAGTATTACTTTAAGGAAGCACCACATGGGATCAGTTATTATGAAATCAGACTTCAAATTAAACACATGGAAAAGAGAAACGCTTTGGTAATTTACTCTATGCCTACCTCTAAAACTCTCTGTTTCATCTTCTGTGCTGCCTGCTCGGTTCTGTGTCAAATTGTCTCCTAATGTGCTCCTAAGTCCTGCCTGTCTCTTGTTACTGCACAGGCGTGTGCCAGGCAGCAAGCCAGCCAGAGGCATATGTGCTGATGGCTAACTGATACCAGCTGATTCCCTGCCTCCTGCAGTTAGTGTGATCCACCAGGGTAGCTGAACCACACTTCACCTCCACACGTTAGTCCTGAGCATTCCTGCATTTTGCCAGTTGCAGGCACTGGCCTTCAAGCTGGTGCAACTTCATCCAGAATAAAGACCATTTCAAGAGTTAGATTAATTGACTCCAGCCTCACACTTTCCATATAAACTTCCCTTTTTCCTTTAAAGTTGGTGAAACTCTTTCTTCTTTGTGAGAAGGAACAAAAAAATGAAACTATTTATGGGGTTGGCCTATTTGCTTAAATTCAAAATGAAGTGAATACAGGAGTTTAAAAATACAGTAGTTTAATCATTTCACATTCATACATGGCATTCTAAGATCAGCATGAATAGACAAGGAGTAATTCTTTGAAAAACACCAACTTTCACGCACACCAGTAGAGGCTCCTTTTTGGTTTTGGGCTGCATCACCTCCATCACCTGAGATGTCCATGGTGATCAGTGAGGACTATAGTGGCAGACATTAACTACTTTCCTCTAACAACTCAACCAGAGCATCACTGGCTTTCTCTTCTCTTCTCTACATATCAGCAGATAAAAAACACGCTGCAGAGCTTCACACACCTGTAAACACAAAGCCCTTTACACTCAGTACCTCTAGGACTGGACTCATCACTAGGCTCAAGGGGAGGTATTAAGCTATATTGGGAAGATATTCTGACAGTCCACATACCAAAACATACATATGACTGAAAGCCATGCAGCACACACAACTTACCTCAGAGTGGAGCTTGAAGAACAAGCCACTATTCCTCATGGAGATCTAAACCAGCCTCGATGCCAGGTTTCAGTTCAATATTACGGCAGCCAGGCCCTCACACAAACTGGCCTTTCAAGAAAGGCTCAAGAAGCAGTGAGGCTGATGCTTTCCTCTCCTCTAGCTTTCCCCTAGAACACAGGGCACATAAACACTGGATCCATATCCAAATGACATCCATCTCTCCATAACAGCCCAACTGAAAACTGAGTCGTCAACTGCTTCCCCAGAAAGCTCGCAGTTAGAACAAATCTCTAGAGATTGAAGTTATTTGGTAGCAATCCCAGAGTGCATGAATTTCTTAGACATGCACAGAAACAGCTTCATTGAAACTCTCCTGAGCCTGGACCAAAAAAGCTTTTCTAATCAGATTTAGACCCTCAGACACTCCTGAAAAAGGCAGTGAGCTCTCTACATTTCAATTCATTCAACAGAGAAGCAAAAAGGCACTGACATATTGAGATAAACAGGGACAAATACCTCTTCCACAGGCAACAAGTACGATAAAATACCAAGATATTTATGGGGATCCACATCCTTTTGTGTACCTCTAAGAAGCAAACAGGATTTCATTCACATATCCTCCAGTTAACCTATGAAACTCCACCACTTCACTGCTATGCCAGTCTCTTCTCTTCTTCCCCAGCTTACATCTAAAACATTCCTTCATTCTGTAACTTCATAAATAATTTCCACACTCCAACAGCAACTTTGCTTCAGCACCCAGCCTCACCTCCATTATTCAATGCAGAAAACCAGAAGCTGCTGCTCATCAGTAGTCAGTTTCTCTTTTAGTTTTGCAGTGCAAAAGAATTGAAATAACTAATTGCACATCAACCACTACTGTAGTCTGTTAGAGAAAAACCAACCTGCTCAGAGCAGATCTATGCTCACCTATCCACACCCATCCTCAAAAAAGGGAGCAAAGCCCTCCCATGGCATGCCAACAGCAACCCCATTTGGATTCCATCACCTGTGTAACACAGGTGGTAAGGATTAAAGCCTACATCACCACTCAGCCACATTTTTGCTGGCTCAAAAAGTTAACAGCATCATATCAACAATGCTTTACAGCTGCCATAAATGCTTCTGTGCATGTCTTAAAACACATATTTTCTTTCTATTGTTTTATTTGCTAGTGTTTGGAAAACCTTTCATTTCAAAAGTGAAGAGAGGGGGACTTCCCTCACAGATTTCTAAACTCTAACACCTTTCCTTGAAACCACTTGTTGTGTGATGTAAAGAAAAACATTGCAAGAAGGCTACAGATTTCCTTTTGGGCTTCAGGTTCCTTTCTCCGGCAAATCTTCCCTTCTTCTCTTCTAGTCTTTCCACTGCTCAGTCTTACAGATTTGTGCAAGTCAGCAAGGCTATTTAGCCCTCTTCTTGCACTCTAATTCCTATTGAGCTCAGTCTGAGCCAGGTTTCTTATACTGTTCCCTACATTCTGTGTGGAAAACTATGGTCAAGTAAGAATCTGAGAGTTCCTTAAAATGCATATTTTGAAGTCAGTGATGCTTTGAACAACATGGTGAACATTCCATGTTTTAATATTCTTTGCTGCTGTATGATGAGTGTGAAAACACTGCCAAAGCAGCAGCACTGGGAAAGGGTGTTAGTGCCATGGAGCAGCGTGTGCCCATTTCTCTGCTGTTCCTGTTAGAAAGGCTGGACACTTCTCCTCCCTTACATGTGTTATGCTTGATGGATTTTTTTGCTGGAAATTGTCTCCTGGAGTGACTCAGAAGGGGCATCTTTAAGGTGATTTGGAACAGTCAGTGTTTTACAGCTCCAAAAAAAATTAATACAGTCCATCAAGAGTCAGCAAAGGTATTTCCATTGGCAATCAGGAATGCCATTTCTAAAAGTGCAACTAGAATCCCATCTTCATTACCTCAGTAATCCTGGAAGGAAGAGAGGCCAAAAAACCAGTGTGTTTAAAATTTTAGTTACGTGTTTTCCTTCATGTTTCACAAGAGACCAATCTGCCTGCCTTTTTCTGTGTAGTATGAGAGCCAAAGTTTTCCCATACATTTCATTCCAACTTTGTTCTCTATCTTACACCTTCATTAGTATGTATATAACCTTTGTGATTATATGTGGTCGTATACTACAGTTCACTGCACTGAACTATGCATTCTCACTTTTAAGAATGTCATATGAAAAAATGGTCGTGCATCAGTCTTAAAATAAATTTTAGAGTAAGCTCTTCATATAGACACGTGTTATGCAGCTTGAATAGCAGGCATACTATGCTTTGTCAGCAAAACCTATCTTTGGCAGGAGATCTGCTCCTTAAAACTGAGTTTATAGAGTTACCTCAGCATCTGCTTCTCCTTTCTTGCAATCTATATGCTGATGTCATTAATATATAGGTTATATGGTTGTACATTAATTCTACTGTTCCTACATTTTTTTTAAAGTAAGTTCCTGATATATGATATGGTAGGAAACATGGTGGAAAGTACCTGTGGTTAGGCTGAAAAAGAGAGATATTTGGACTGACTTCACTTTTATGCAGAGCACTGTGGAAAGGCACTCAGGAAAATGCCTCAGAAGTTGAACCCTCTCAAGGCCTCTCCTCTTCTTCATAGCTTCTCTTACAGTGTTGCTCCTTATAAAATAGGAACAGGTCTGTATCTGAAGTATAGCCACCCATAGAGGGAACAAGGCCATCAGCTGGAATGCAGCAATTCCCAATAATTGGAAATAATTGGAACAAACCCTCCCATATTAGCAGTGTGTGCATGTTGAAGTTCAACAAAATGATAGATTTCATGTAGACAAATTTCAGTTTTAATTGGTAAGTTATATATTACCTTGACAACATTCACCATTATTTTGTCCTTCAACTTCTATGATATTAACTCATACCTTTCTGTTTTACCTTGTTTGCTCTACTCTTTTCTACTTCCACTGTGTCTTGCTTAACCAATGCCTAATTTGGCAACAGAGGTCAGGGTCTGGTTGTATCTCCTGTGTGTCCATTTGATTCATATGACAAGGATTCCTATAAACTACATCCGTGCTCTTTAACAAGTAACCTGTTTCTCGCTATCTCATGGCTTGTAGTTCCAAAATTTCACTTTTTATTTCAGCTAATTGAAATGAGAGAAATCACTCTTGCCATGCCTGTGCCACTTCTTTTTAGAATTAATCTCATTCTTGAGGAATCTCTTCATTCTGTGAGCAGAAACAGGAACTGGTTCAGTTCCAAGACATTTCTCTGCAATCAAATTAAATGTGAGTTTTCTAGTACTATCAAATAAAGTATTTACATTCCTGTAAAAACCACTTCATAATGAGCTATGTCCATCCCATTAGTGGCTTCCAGTTGCCCCTGAGTTATGGTTCAAGCTGATGCATTGACTTTTCCTTTTGCTTAAAGCACTGCACACAAACAGGATGTCTTACAGAACTGGCAGTGAAACCTGTGATAATTAAAAATCCAGTATTACATTTTGCAACATTTTTGATGAATCACTGGATAAATATTTGGCAAGAGCATGAATTCTGCAAGCTTGAATTGACTTTTCTCACCCTATTTACTTGTCCCTTGATGCTTTGATCTTGTGTAAAAGGAAGAATGGACAATAAAAACACTTACACAGATATTCTGGTTTCACAGAACATGCTTTTTTAATTTTGACAGTTTTTAATAAGGTTTCTGATTCCTTGAAGAACTGTAAAAAGAGAAACTGTGATTTTCCAGAGAGAAAATAAAGAATAAAATCAAAAGAAAGATATCCAAAAGAGTTATAAAAGAGATTTTAGGATCTTCCAGTTAAAGTTCACATACGGAAGTATCTCAAGATGAATGTTATGAAATGGATATAGGCTTTATAAAGAATAGCTCTAATTGTACACTGAAAACAAAGGCTTTTTATCCTGTCATAAAACTACACTTAGATAAAAATATCTGCAATGAATGCAGAAAGATTTGCTGAGGGTGGGGAGCAAAAATATGAAATATATTAAACAGATGTTAAATAAGATAAAGCCAGAAATTAATTTTGAAGTTATAAAAATGAAAAGACAGCTGAAACTGAGAGGGAAAGCACTACACTGCCTACAAAGTGTAGAACTGTTTTTTATTTTTCTGCTTATATAGGTTTTATTCTTATTTCTCTCTATGGATGACCAGAATTTTCCTTAGATTTTGTTGCTGACTGAGCTATAAAAGACAAGTTGTTGTACCAACAACTAAATTATCTGTTGCACACTAGGAAGAGGAGAAGCAAGAGGAGAAAGCTAACATTGACACATATGAGAAATGTACCTATGTCTTTTTAAAAACCCAAAACTTCTCTACAGATATTCCAAGCTTTCTGATTTCCAAGGTAATAGCTTTGATGAGAACCAATGAGGCAGTGAAGATAATGTAGTTTAAGGTTTTCTCAGTTAATACTTTTCTTCCTGAGATCCATGAAAAGGCACCATTTCCATCAACATCTTATAAGCCACTCACACATCTGTACACTTTTCCCTAATGTGATTTGATATAGTCCAATGGTCATGAGAGTCTTGGAAAAAGTTTGTACTCAACACTTGCAGGTAGTTTTAGTTTTCAGTTTCACAGGTTATATTTGTCAAAAAGTTTCTAATTTTCTTAATGAAATAGTTTGGCTTCTAAGTTGTCTATGGGTGCTGATTTTTAATACCTGTCCTTGCAAAAGGATCTTGAGAGAGAAGAATCAGACACACATAGTGATTTGCAGTTTTTAAAATGGCAGCATTTTTTCTCAGCGCCTACATATAACTAAAAACATTGTAAAAGCAGTATAGATACTATCAGGAAACGAACAGCATGAGGAGAGCCCTTCATATCTAGCAACTGATGCTCATGTGTCCTGGCGGGTAAGAATCCATGGATTTCATAGCTGGAACTGTCTGTCAAGCAACCCAACAGGGCCAGTTGTTTTCCCCAGCGCATATCCAAGATGAAGCTTCTGTGATGTGAACTGTTTTCTTTAGGTCTCAATGTACACCACCTAAAGTTATTCCAAAAAAAAGAGCAAATGATTATTTGTAGCAGTGAGTAACTCAACTTCACATTGATCTCAGTGAGATATGAGGTAGAGACTGGAGGGGTCAGTAGTAGACAGAAGCAACTTCTATTTGCATTGAGAGAAAAAATAGTATTCATCAACAGACAGAGGTCTCATGACATGAACAGCAACACTAGCTTTTGCTCAATATTGACTGCAACTTTCAGATAAGCAAAGAGAAGAAATCCTTTCTTTGGGACCACCAACCCTTGAGTGGAGGAGTCATGAAATGAGAACTTAATAAATAAAAGACAAAATGTTCTTTCTTTGGTTTAAAAAGCTGTAAAATTTATCTTTTTTATCTGCTATTCTCAGTTATAGAATACCAACACTCCTTGTTCTTTTGTAGGCAGAATATATGACCTAAGAGAAATGAGAACCAAGGGGGAAAAAAGGCACTTAAAGATAGTGTTTTTTTATCAGTGACAAAATATTTGTCTCCGCTTTCTTGAGTTTAGAAGAGTGCTGCTTTTTTATCCTTTCAATAAATATTTTTCTCTCTCTCTATTCAGACTATTAAAAATAATAAAAGGAATATAATACAACTTTAAATGAGAGTTTATATATTGCATGCTTTATGACAGCTGCTTTTATTTCACTTTAGATTAACAAAGCCTTTATGTCGAGGCTTTGGAGCTGACCTTACAAAGAAGCAATACCATTAGCCCTGAAGCACATGTTTCCCATTTAATGTTTCTGAAGGTAACATTCTTTTTGAAAGTGAGAGAAATGAGAACACAAACTTGCAGGAAAAATAGAAGTCTGACTGTCCTCCTTTTGAACAGAATTAAAGTCAGTTTGGACACTTGAAAATATGAAGTGAGAGGCCATGGCTTCACAAAGAGCCTCTCAATGTGATCCCAAGAGTTACAATGCTCAGCTTTCCTTTAGTATGCCATAGCTCTTTGTCATTTCCTCTCAAGAGGCTGAACATATTTTGCCATCTCAATTTGAAGTGAAAGGTGTCGCTTACATCAATGTTATTTCAGTTTTAACCAGCACTACTCAAATGATTTATAAGCACACCCAACCAAGAGAGCATTATAATAGTTAAAGCAAATGAACCCACCAAATTATTTGGGGGATACAGCAGAAAGAAAATGGATCTGCCATATCTGAAAGAGCCCTGAGTTACTGCTATGCATGGAAATCAAACTAATTTTGATGTTTTACCATTGCCATGTTCTACTGGTTCAGTGAAAAAGCAATGCACTTTTTTTTCCGTCAGTAAACTTAACAGTGCCTACTTACAAGTCCTCCGTCCTTTTGTTTGATGCCTTCATGCATTAAAGTCTGTTTTTCAGCTACTGTCGTAGTCAAAATTTTGTGCTTATAACCCTTCTTAAATTCTTTTCAGTAAGTGAATGTGAAAACCTGCAGACTAGAGTCTACACGTTTCAAAACAAACTCGAGAGAATCTGAAAAACACAGGAAAGGGGTGAACAAGGGCACAGTTTGGAAGCCAAGGTATGCTCTTTGTATTCGGGGCCTTGCCAAATAAAAATTTGTATGCACAAGAAAAGGAGAAAAACTGTGTGATTTGGAGGAGAAGCTGACAAATTCAGCACTTTAATTGCCATCTATGCCAGTGGAAGCTGGACCAAAGTTCCTCTAAACTTATGGTCTTACACTCAAAGCAAGCCTCACCTCTGAAATACATTTCCAACAGGAATGCTGCAGGATTTGCTGAAGGTGCATCCAGGTTCCAAGAGAGACAGCCCCTGCACAGGTAACTAGTACCAGTTTAGAATGGAGACATGGGACTTTCTTTTATTTTTCTATTTTTCTTTTTTTTTTTTTTAAGAAAGAGACAAAAACATTTGTTTCTTAAATCCATGTTTAAGCACTAAAAATCAAAATTCTAATTGAAAACCGCTGCTTTTCTCTCTTCCTGCAGACATGAATGAGAGTTCTTGGAGGCTGAGCACTTCTGAAAATTAGAAATGTTATTTAGTGCAAAAGGCAATGAAGAAGCAGACTGGAGCACCCCTGTAACGCTCTTTTCCTAAGCCTCAGGGATTTCAGCTGCTTTTTGCCCCAGGACCAATATTATTTTCAGAGAGCCCATTGTAACCTGCACAATACCTTTTTCTAATCTTGCAGTGAATATGAATTGACATTGCTGATATCAGATGCAAACAGACACACAGGTTTTCTAAGGCTTCCAAAAAAAGGTTATTTTAACTTACACTAAGCAAAGCTGTATGATCTTGCTATTTGCTTCACCAAGTCCATTCCCTCATAGATGCCTATTCTTTAGACTAAGGTTAGACTCCTCCAACCAATAAACCCACCAATGTTCATGAAGTTCCTTCTGCCCTACTTTTTGGTGCCCTTTCCTCACCAGTGGAACACTTTGTCCTTCACTTTGTCTGTCTGCCGTAGGTCTTCCCCTTCAGTTTGGGCAACCACTCTTTTTATTTGTTTGGTTTGGTTTTTGTTTTATGCTGCATAAACCCAGTATTGGGGAAAAAGAAATAAGAGAAGTATGCTCCCATGACATTTTTGCCATCAGGTATCTGGTATTCCTTCGCAATATTCCATGTAGGAAACTACCCTCTGCCTGTACGGTCCTCCAGTTTCCTCTGATGTATTTAACTTCTGACTCTAAACTGAGGGTTTCCTTTATTACACTGATGACATAGCTGCAGTTAAGGGATTTCTATGCCTAAATTTGTATTTCAGTAAGGCTAGATATGTTCAGACACAAGAAATCTGAAAGGTGAAACATTAGAAATAAAAATCAGTCATGTGGAAGTGCAGACTTAAGTACCCAATATGTCTTACTGAAATGACAGTCTGAATCACCACATTATCCATGTACTCAGGTCCAAATAGGCTGTTTTCACCNAGCTGCTTTTTGCCCCAGGACCAATATTATTTTCAGAGAGCCCATTGTAACCTGCACAATACCTTTTTCTAATCTTGCAGTGAATATGAATTGACATTGCTGATATCAGATGCAAACAGACACACAGGTTTTCTAAGGCTTCCAAAAAAAGGTTATTTTAACTTACACTAAGCAAAGCTGTATGATCTTGCTATTTGCTTCACCAAGTCCATTCCCTCATAGATGCCTATTCTTTAGACTAAGGTTAGACTCCTCCAACCAATAAACCCACCAATGTTCATGAAGTTCCTTCTGCCCTACTTTTTGGTGCCCTTTCCTCACCAGTGGAACACTTTGTCCTTCACTTTGTCTGTCTGCCGTAGGTCTTCCCCTTCAGTTTGGGCAACCACTCTTTTTATTTGTTTGGTTTGGTTTTTGTTTTATGCTGCATAAACCCAGTATTGGGGAAAAAGAAATAAGAGAAGTATGCTCCCATGACATTTTTGCCATCAGGTATCTGGTATTCCTTCGCAATATTCCATGTAGGAAACTACCCTCTGCCTGTACGGTCCTCCAGTTTCCTCTGATGTATTTAACTTCTGACTCTAAACTGAGGGTTTCCTTTATTACACTGATGACATAGCTGCAGTTAAGGGATTTCTATGCCTAAATTTGTATTTCAGTAAGGCTAGATATGTTCAGACACAAGAAATCTGAAAGGTGAAACATTAGAAATAAAAATCAGTCATGTGGAAGTGCAGACTTAAGTACCCAATATGTCTTACTGAAATGACAGTCTGAATCACCACATTATCCATGTACTCAGGTCCAAATAGGCTGTTTTCACCACATTACAGTCCAAATTACAATTTACTTTTGTCCATGATTAAATACGAACTCTAGGGAAATCTTCCCTTTCTTTTTTCCCTTGTTACTTTCTCTAATAGCTGGTCTTGATATCATTAAGTTGATTCAATTTTCTGTTTGGTCATTTTGACTTCATTCTCTTTGATGTCTAGAAAATAACTTTTCTTCACGCACGTTGTATTTAAGGGTAAAAAAAAGATAATCTGCGACTCTTTTGGTGTGCTAAGAATAGGCATGGATATGCTGGGACAGGAAATGCATACATGCCACTACAATTAAAATAGACTAATTTGTTAGCAATTCCATAATATCCCCCAAATGCAGAAATTCTAAACAGTGCATAGTCATCTGGGTAACTCCTCTTCTCTTTTCCTCAGCCAGGCTCCACAAGCTGAGTCTTCCATAACAGTGAATATCACAGGGAGAGACAGCATGCCAAATTTTGTGGACTAAGATTGAACACTGCAGCACTAGCACTAGCACTAGCCAATATAATATAGTGCATATTTCAGACAGTCCCTGAATCTCCCACCTACTAAAGCCAACTCCTTTCTTGCAAGCTCCTTCCATTTTATGTTTTCCCCAGCTTTCTCTGCATGGTCTTGTGAGCGTACATGACTGCCTTTCCTGACAAAGTCCCTGGAAAATTTAGCCACTGAATTCCAGTTGTATACATGGTAAATAGAGAGTGCTTTCTTAAATCAGGCTGGGTTTGTCCTCTTGCTAGAATAAGAATTCTCAAAACTAGTCTGAAGTCCCCAACTCTCCAGAAAATAACAGCCAAAAGAGGATCACGGAAACAAATTTAAGATGCAGCTCTCTGACAGATGTTAAAACCAACACATCTTCTATGCAAATGCAGCAAATTTATATATATAATCATTCCATTATCCAAGTCTAAAACAAGAAAAACAAAACCATGTTTTCTCTTCACACTAAGATAATAAATTAAAACATGAAAATTGGGTCTTGTGAGGTTACGGAAATGCTAACAGCTGAAAGTTTTTGTTCCCGCATTACAGTTTCCATTTATTTTTTTTTTTTAACAAAGCTTTTTCTCTCCTTTGAGACAAAAGATATTTCTGAAGAAATAAATGTGGGTGTAAAAAATTACTACTTGTTTTTTTCTTCATGGCCCTCTGATGATTTTATGCTAACTCCAAAGAGAAGTTTTGTGTAATCTTAACTGTGACAATGAACAAGCACTATTTGAGCTGCAAGGGAGATAATGTAAGAATATAAACTCACTACATCATTTTATTTTTCCAATTCAAAACGGAACTTCACTTGCAGCCATGAATTATTCTTGCTGGTTCACTTAAATGGGAGGCAGAACTTCTTGGGAGTCACACTTCGGTCCCTGCTATACAGCTGTCCTCTGTACACCTCTGTTCTTAGAAAAGGCCTCTGGAACATTGCATGACAGTCATTTACAGCTGGATTTCCACCAGCAGTGCTGCTTCTGCATTGCACTACAGATGGAATACTCTCATCTCTGCCACAGAAGTTATTCACAGCATGATGCCACGTTTTAAACTCGTCTCATGGTTTTGCGCAGTTTTATTGTAAAATACATCAGAGGCTTAAGTATTCAGATAAAAAACAGAGCTGAGAACAGGAAGGGGACACAATACTTTCACTTACTTTATCAGAGACCATGAACCTGATAGTTGGTTAGTGAAGCCATGTAATCACCAGTCTTCCCTTCTGACCTTTTATCCCACTCTGTACAGGGAGCCCAGATTTGCGTCACGATTGGAAGCACCAGCAGGAAAATTTTTTCCAGGATACCAGATGTCTGATAGTGGGGGAGAAAAAGGGGAAAAAAAAAAACGCAAAAACTTTCTTTTGAGGCAGAGAGGCTGCTGTCAACTAAAGACTCAAATGCACAAAAGTTGCACCCATCTCTTTCTGACAGGAAAGACCATCACATCAAGGAAACAAGCTAAGCCTAGATGTGAAGGGAACCAGGTGAAAGGAGGAGGTAGCCACAGCTAGACTTTGAGGGTCTGAATCCATTTAATTTGTAGTGGCAAACTTGTTTGTAGACGTCAAGAATAACAAAACAAAACAAAACAAAAATCCAAAACCAAACAAAAAATCAAAAAAACCCCTAACAAAACAAAAAACTCGGAATAAAATAAACAATGTAAATTGACTTCTGAAAACTTTTGTCTAGTACGTATTTGTTTCTTTGTGTATTATTATTACCTTTAAAATTTCTAGTCTAAGTTTTGGCAACTTAACCAAAAGTGTATGATGTCAGGAGGATCTGGGTTCACATTTTCTGTGTGCCATGTGGAGTGCTAGACCTGGGCTACTTTATCTGAGGATACGCAGCAGAGGGCTTCCACTGTGTGCAGATGATGAAATCTGTCAAGCAGTGATGTAAAACCATGGAGGAACTCAGGGAAAATCCAATCATCCTGCAACTTCTCAGCCCTTGGCTGTATCTGAAGCTCAAGTGTGACTTCCATTGCTCCTAGCTGTGCCAGTGCTCCCTGTATGTAGGCTTCAGGTCTGCAGCATTTGCAAAGACTCATTTTATTTTTCTATACCTACAAAACTTTAATTTGAGGAGACTGAGCAATGATGCAGCTCTGTGTTTCCCATCAACAGCAAATTCCAGCCTCTGAATAAGGTAATAGTCTGTCACACTTCAAGGACTGAAAGATTCTAGACACATTCCACAATTTATAGAGGTAACTCATTCCTGAATGCAGCAGATTACAGATGCTACAACACACACAGCATTGAAGAGAGGAAGCATTCGAATTTCTTGTATTCTTTCCACTGTGAAAGGCAGGTAGGGAATTTTGCTCCTTTTGTCCCCTCATGCAGAAGAGGCATCAATTTGAAAAGCTCCAATGTCACAGTATTTTTGTGACACTTAATGTTAGAAAGTTACAAACATTGAAGTTAATTATCGAGTGTGGCATTTTCAGTCCCAAACCACATACCAGCTCTGTAGCCATGTACTTTGTGCCTCTTCCTGATTAGATTTCAATAAACTGTATACAGCAAACAAGTCTGTTGCTAAAGCAAGCCACATTGTCTTTTAAGACAACTTTTACAGGATAGTTCTGACATTACATGTTCAGTGGCTTGACAGCGTGAAATACATTGAAAGGTAATGTTAGATTCAGCTTGTTTGAAATCTTTAAAAATAGAAAAAGCATCTGTGCAGGTTTGAAGTCCACAAGTATCAGGATTATAAAAACCAAGAAGTGTATTATTTCTAATTAATAGTCCACTTTCTTAAACTTGTATTTCTAAAAAATGCCCTTAGCAATTCAGCATGTTATCTCTAAAAGGTAGGTGTACAAAGACAAGGCAGGAGAGATTTGGAATCAGAATAAACTATAAAAAATATCAAGTTGCTAGTTAGTGTGTATTTTAAGAGAAGTCCTCAACATATGTTGTATCTGTAGAAATGCAAACACCCTAGAAAACCTGGAAAATAAGAAAATAAAGGAACTGAGTAATAAATCTGTCCTGAATACACACAGATACCCATGTTATTTAGTAGAAATACGTAGTTTCTACATATCCTTCAGTTGAAGCTTTATAAAATTTGTATTACTGGCACTCTATGAAATATCTCTTGAGGATTAGAGTGCATAAGAGTAACAGTGTGAGCAGTTCAACTCTGTGCATCAGTGCAACTTCTGTGCATACTAGTGTTACAATGATTACAGCCTTTCCAGGCACCATGGGAATATTTTTGGAAAGTATGTCTTCAGTCATTTAGGTCCCTATAGAGCATTGTACAGTATGATAAAAACACTTTTTTTTTTAAAAAAAAACCACAAGCAATGCTGTTATTGCTGTACAGAAACCTGTTCCCTTCAGCTAAATCACTCCCACTACATATCTTCAAAAGAGGTGGATACTCCCTGTATTATTTAGATGAGGAAACTGAGAAACTGTGCAGCTTCTCAGAATTAGGGAATGAGTGTTATAGAAATAACAGCCAGATCTAGGTTTCCTGAGCTTCCAAATATGTTCACCATTCACAGGACTTTTGTCTCAAAGGCAAAATGTTTTTACACATGGACACATTTTGAGGCTAAGCACAAGAAAATGAATGAGTATGGTATCCTGACTCATGTGGTCACAACAGGAGATGTACGAGGCAAGTCAAAGAATTCATCCAACTAAGTATGTATAGGGAAAAAAGGAGAAAAAGGATTCTTAAGTCTGTATTTTCATTCTTTCTGATTATTGTTTCTTTCCTAAATATGTGCCTTTGAAATCAACAGTTTTTCTATTTGGTTTTTTGGTGCTGATTTTATTTTTGTTGCTTTTGAATATTGTTTATATGTGTATAGTCTTCCTTGCAATATCTCCTTAATTTTTTGGCCTATTTTCCATTTTTCACATGAAACCTTGAACAGACACAAACACACCAGCCTTGTGGCACGGTCTTGTAGCCAGACCTGTGCACTAGGGACTTTTGTCCAACTTTTTATTGGGGAAAGCATTTCATGGCAACACAGCTGAAGACAAAGTAGTTGAAATATCTCTAAGTAATCTGATCAAGAGACAGCATACCACAAGAGTGTGTATTAAAAACATTCCTTGCATATTAAAAAACAAGCTGATATGGTGCCATGGGGAAAATCGTCACTTACGTGATGGAGGAGGTGGGGGTTAGTAAGAGAATTAAGAAACTGGCAGCCTGCAGCAGTAGTTACATGCCCTACTTCACATTGCATTCCCCCACATTTTGAAAAGCTCTGTCACACCAAACCCTACTAACAAGAAGAGACTCTGTTCCTGTGGCTTGTTACAGTGCTGTTCTAAGCACATGGAGAAGCAGAGAGCTTAGAGGATTATCCTTACTGCCAATGCAGGGAATCCCTGCACTACTCCCACAGCAGAGTCTTGCCAGATGGGCATGGCAAATATGCTGCTTTCAAATCTGAAGTTGTCTCTTATTTGCAACAGAAAGACAGATATCTTGTGGATCTTAGTGATTCCTTTGGAGAATAGAGGAGGGGGGGAAGGTCCAGCTGGTGTTCTCACTGACCTGATAGCTCTGTTTGATTTTCTTTCAAACACAAAGTGAGTCCTTAATCTGCCTCTCTGCCAGCAGTATTTGTCCTGAACCCATAACCCACTGTAAGAAGTACAGTGGGAACTTGAGGACCTGCTTCCACAGTTATACAAACAAACAGTGCCCAAAAGCTGGTGCATTTTCAGCATTAGTCTGCAGCTACACCCTGCCTCCTTTCCCCGCAGTGATACCAATGTGGCACACAACCTACACAGCCACCTATACTGCAAAAAGAAACATGATCTTGTAGACTGCTGATAATTGATTACTTATGTTTAAAAATACTAAGGATACTAAGGACTGCATTAAGAAAGGAAAAAAAAAAATTTTGCGTGTCTTCTTTTGGAATCAGAAAATTTTTGTGTGAATGAAGTCCAAAAGGAGAAGAACACTGCTAAATCTGTCCTATTTCTCTCTCAGCAGTGATGTGCCTGCTGTTTCTTAGAAATTACACATCTAACAGAACTGAAGCCACACTGACTACATGGACTGCATACCTTCCCGGATTTCTCATGTTTTTTGGGCAGGCTAAGAGTCTGTCTTTGTGTGTGGCAATCCATAAAATGGCCTCACTGGGGTCCCTGTAAGTAAGAGAAATTCATCAAAGCACATCTTAAATTACTTATTATGGCATCATCTTGGGCTAAAATGAGAGCCCACATCAGGAAAGAAGCTGTCTGGGATGGGAAGGCGTGGGAACTGAAAGATGACACATGGTAAGAGATACCATGTGCCTAAAGAGAAACTGCTATTTCAGTTTTACAAGATCTAGCCTGCTTGGTATACCCTAACAAGCATCTCAGAGAGCTTGTTTAGGGCGCGTGCAAACCAACTGGGTGATCACAGGGACTATGATAGAACAGCAGCTGACAGAGTAATGTGACTAAAATGCAACTCTAGTTAACTCTATAGATAGATTCAAAACTAATGGCTACTTGCAAAGTATTTTAGCCTTGTTTTATTCAAAGACAAATAAAGATGCTAGATACACAAATGATCCTTGTGTTCAATTAGATTAAGGATTTTACTTCCTTAGATTCCTGAAAATTCCTCGCTAAACTTGCTTGATATTTCCATGGGAGCAGTACAAGGCTTCCTTTATCAGTTACAAGAACCCGTTCTGCCTGTCAGTCTGTAACAGGCTCGGTTACAATTTTCTCTTTGCCATTTCAAAAATAAAGAAATACAAAAACAAAGCAAACAAAAAAGATAGGTCACTCTCTGGAAGCAAGCAGTGCTAAAAAGTATTCTAGGCAACTTTACTGTACTCTGTACAAGACAGAGATTCAGATACTAGATTTTAGAGTCTTATGTCTAAAGCCTCGTAATAATTGTCACTGATTCAAAGGCTAGTGAAAACAAAAGACCTTGATTTTCAAGAGTCATATAAGGAACAGTGAATAACACTTCAGTTTCTTAGCTGCTACATTTCCATTACTGATGTTCAAATTCATTAATTAAGGTGCTGCTGTTTGTATTCTATATGCAAAGTAAAAATCTTTGTTGTGAGAGAAGAGAGTCAAATGCTTTTTGCATTTCTTATCTCAGGAGATGCTTGAAGAGTCCTGCAATTATCCTATGTTTTCTAATGCTGTAGCTCATTTCTGATCTGGTATTTTATTTCAGCATAGGACTGCAGAGCAAGGGGACTCCAGCTGAGTTTCATGGTACCTGTGGAGCAGGATGATACTGCCACCTTGGGGAGGACTTCTTCCATGTTTGAGGAGCCCATGCAAGTGTCACACAAATCAGTTTGATTTTCCTCCCTGTTATATCCTCCCAGGAAGACAACTTTTTAAAATCCTCTGCCCATGCAGTTGTAAGAACCTCCAGATGTGTTCAAATGTGGTTTGTATTCCATTCAAAATAATACTGGAAAGAATTGGGGCTTTTTAGGTTTGTTTAGCCAAGTTTTAGAGCTCATTCAGGTAGTGTCTCATTTATATTACTCTTAATTTTACAGCCATCTTGCCATTATAAAAGCCCTGTTCTGCGTCCAGCTGGGCAAGCTGTATTCGGCATACAACACTCCCCTGCTTCTGGTATTCTGTTTTTTTTTTGGTAGTCTAAATCCTTGTCCATGCCAGCTTCAATTATCTAGTTGGATGAAACTGCTAGGACATATATGACCTCAGACGTCATAAGGGGGATTACTGTGCAAAGGAACAGTCCAATGAAAAACACAGATTCAGACTGGCAAATTAAGCCAAGTCAAGATCCATAATT
Source organism: Phainopepla nitens (assembly GCA_013400175.1). NCBI lineage: Eukaryota > Metazoa > Chordata > Aves > Passeriformes > Bombycillidae > Phainopepla > Phainopepla nitens. Next base: position 62,602 of record VXBQ01010974.1, read on the forward strand.
TTATGAGGCTGACCTACCCTTTGCTTTGCAATTGAGTGACTCCTCGTCCAGTCTTCACCAGCAGATGAAGGACCTTGCCACACACTTTATATATAAATGTGCCTTGAGACACAAAGGCACAGCACAGAGCTCTAAGGCTGTGGGAACTATGAGAAGTTGCCTCAGGTACACACCCAATAAGGGAAAGATTTCATGTCTGACTTCTCACAAGTATAGGCAGGCTCAAGATCCCTTGTGTCTATGTGCTCTTAAAAACATTCAGTAACAAAATTTTTTAGACAGCCACCTTCGGCCAAGTAGGTGGCTGTCTAAAAAACGATGAAGTCATTCATGATGAATGATGTGAATCTACACAAGGAGCTCCTACCTTCTGCCAGGGCACTGGTTGTGCTTGTGGCTCCACAGCAGGAGACAAAGGGCTTCTAGAAGAACTGCAGTCTCCCTTCCCTGCTGTGGCTGACAGGAATAGCCTTGGTACCGTGGTAAACCAACACTTTCAGGCTCCCACATAGAGCTACACCTCAGATGACAATGTCCCCAGCAGGACTGGGCTCTGGAAGGCACCTTTCTCTTTTCCTGCCACCACATACAGCTTACACACCAGATTTGTGTACTTACTGACAAGTATCTTAATATCCTTGGAGTAAACTTGTGCCTGCACCCCTGGGATTTAGAGAGAAAGAGGGCTGATCCTTGTGAACAGACAGGACAGACTCATCCAGTCTTCCATTCTGTAACTACAACCTCAACATTAAAGCACAAATTTGCATTTATTTTCTAACCAGTTACTTTCCCACTTGTGGAAAATTGTAAAAAAAAGCAAGTTATAGGTCCTTTCTGGACAAATCTTTAATCTCTTGTTTTCATGCTACTATAGCATGGCAAATAATGATGCTTGCAAGAGAAATGTATCAGGCTAACAGCCAATAGCTAATGCACGTGACTGGTAGTTCTGCAAGGAGACTTCAGTTTTCTTCCTGGTTCACAAATCATTTCTGGACTTTAATATATTCGTTATTATTTTAATCCATCTTGTTAAGCAAACATCTCTCTCTATACCAGCAAATTATTTATACTGTGCTACAAAATTCTTGCAATTAATAATTCATGGAAATAACAAGAGAAAGTGCATTTGCTCTTCACATGCACATATGAAGACTCATTCAAGAACATGCAATACCAAGGAATCCCACTACTACATTTATCATTTGCATGTTTAACTGCTGGTGGAATTAATTTACTTTTAAAAATAACAATGCCATGCAATCACTTAAGTGACTTCAAAAACAGTATTTGCAGCTAAGTTACAAAAATTCAACAGTGCCAATTACTGACCAAACACATGCAATTGAACAAGGATCTATCAGTAATAGATTAACCAGATTAATGTGTACGTAACAGTCGCAGCATGGTACGGTGCTGCTGTTAGTTTCAAAGTTCACATGTGAACTTCTTCTTACACTACACAAGTGGTTTATGAATGAAGCCTGAATGAAAGAAGAAATTAAGGGAAAATAAGGTAAGTGACCCAAAATGAAACCAATCTAAGTATTTAAATGTAGACTGCTTACAGGGAAGAAAACCCAAATCTTTGATTATGATTTAAAAAAGGAATGCATGAATCCATGCCCACTACTTCCTATTATTATGCTACAAAGTGTACAATGCATATCTAGACTGATGAATAACTGAAAACAGCCATTTCATAACACATCTTTCTCAAAAGGAAATTGATTATTCATAAATCCACAAAAACCTCACTGTGAATTCAGTAAGGAAGATTATCATGTACATATTCAATGCTGCCTGTAACAAAATTAGTATATTACTAGCTCTTGCATCTTTGGTGTTGTATTAAAGTTATTTCAAAAGATTGATTTACCCATGGAATTAATATGAGAGAGAAAGCTTATACTGCACACCAAGAATCTAAATAAATTAATCACAGGAAATCCCAGTCTAAAATTATCCATGTTCTCTCTGTGAGTACCTAAACATAGTATCTTAGAATTTATTTTATTTTTTTTTTATTTCTGAAGTTCACGTTACAGAAATTTAAAATCCACTGTTTGCCACTGTGGTTTTACCTTCTGAAACAGATCTCAATTTATTTAAATAACAATTTGTCCTGTTAGATGATCAGCACACACCAAAATCCTTTCGGATACTGGGTTACAGAAAAGTACAAAGAGAATGAGAGGTCTTGTTTACGAACAAATAGAGTAACTGGAATTGATACCAAGCCAACTTCCTCTCTTTCTCCACCACTCTGTGCTTTTCTTTTCCACTTACTGTGCTAATAAGTTGACTTAGTATACATTTCCAAAATCTCATTTTCATGAGATTGGGTATCGCAGCACTTCTCTTTATTTTTTTAATTGAGATATTTATCTGCATCAGAAAGCCCTTTCAGACTATTGTCTATTTCAACATAAGTGGTAGCTGATGGAAGACATATTTTAAGCTGTTCTCTGCTAGGAAAAAGTGCTCCTTTAAAATCTACCTCTCTTTGATTATTCTTTTTCCTAAAACAAGTAAATGTTTACATCCTGAACCATTGTCATTTAATAACGCCAGCACCTATTTGTCACCATTCACTTCTTCCCTCCCCAGTTTGCCTCCTTTTCCTAACCTACTACTCTCCCAGAATGTCAACAGTGTTTTCCACAGTTGTTTCCCAACTCCTTCCTTCTCTGCTGCCTCTCCACAACTGTACTTTGCTTCTTCCTAAAGTTCTTTTCACATTTCAGGCACGGAAAAAACACCCCAAAGACACTGAATACTGGCAATTCTTGACTCTTCCCCCCACCTCAAAATTATCTGAAGCATCTTATGTTATTTGTACCTAGTGCCAGGTCTGTGGATAAAAGTGCAGACAATGGCAGACAGCAATGAGATGACCATCAACCTTGCTGTCCTTGGGAAAACTCAGACTGGCAAAAGTGCTGCAGGGAACAGGCTGCTGGGCAGCTCGGACTTTGAGAGTCGTCTCTCCCCCAGCTCTGTGACCACCCGCTGTAGCCTCGGACGCAGCGGCCGCATTTTGGGGCTCATACGGAGGAACGGCTGCGAGGCAGCTCTCCGTGTTCGAGTGCTGGACACTCCAAGCTACCCCCACAGTGCCCTGAGCAAAGAGCAAGTGAGAGACACGGTGAGAGCAGCCCTGGCTCAGCACTTCGGGGAGGAAGGCCTGCACCTGGCTCTCCTGGTCCTGAGGGCTGATCTGCCTCTGTGTCCAGATGAAAGCAATGACACCGTTCAGCTCATCCAGGTAACCAAAAAATAGATAGAAGTCTCTGCCCTAATGGCAACTCTTTCATCTTCACGTAACAATAGTTACAGAAGAGTTGACTACAAAAGTGAAATATCCTTTTTCCAACAGCCTAATGAATTGCAAGTGGCAGATACTAATTTCAGAACAAAGATTTTAACTGATTTTGAGTCCTCAGCAAATCAAAGTTCTATCCTCCCTTTCTGAAACTGGTAACTCGAGACTTCCTTGGGCAGCTTAAGGGAAAATTTTGTATGCGTTTGATATTTTTCATCCCTAGTGTCTAAAACAGATTAATCACTACCAATACACCAGATCTTTTTAAAACCCCACTTACCTTAAAAGCAGACAGACATCCTTTAAAGTAGTTCTATATACCTCAGCATTTAGGTTAGAATCAAGATCACTGCAGTGTCCTTTATCACCAAGGGAGGCTCCCTGTCATATACAGGAGTTAGCAGGATTGCACCGAAGCTGTAGTTTCATTTACACCTGTAAATTAAAGCCCAACCTCTCTTATTCCTATTAAAATTTTTGTACTTACTGAAAGGAAAGCAGCTTGTTCTCTCCATTCTCCTCCATCAGATAAATCACAGAAGTTGAAGAAAAACTCTCTGGCTCATTATTTAAGGTGTTGCATTTGATTTGTGGTTTTCCTGAATTGCTGAGAATAGTTCAGTTTTATGGATCACAGCTAGAACTGATGTTACATAGAAATTCATCATTTATTTTTTTCAACAAAAGGTGGTTTGGTGTTTTTCAAAAAAATTTCAGAAGAGCTGTAAACAGCGTGGCAATATGGATATGTGGTAACTACTGATTTCAAACTAATGTGTGAAATGGCTAAGCAACCATTTCTCCTTATTTACATGAAGATTTTTTAACTGGAGACATTCTGTTAACATCTGTAGCCAGGGAAAAAAGAACTGCTAGTACTGCATGACCACATATTTTCACTGGAAGGGGATGTCAGTGTCTCGGAAAGGTGAAAAAAACCCCAGAAATTTCAGCAACTTAGATAGCATGAACTGGATTGCTGCCAGGAAAAAAAAAAGCCATACATGTTACTGGTCTGTTAATGTACTAAGCATATTAAATGGGAGTGGGGAAAAGAAATAAGAGATAACTAGTTAAGATTTACTTTACATTACAGGAACTTCTGGGTCCCACGTGGAAGGATTTCACTGCAGTTCTACTTACTCATGCAGACAAGGCAGAAGAGGCTGGATACAGTGAGGAAACATACTTGCACAGTGCCTCAAGTACCCTGTTGTCACTTTTGAGCTCAGTACAACATAAATGCATTTTCCTAGACAACCACAACAGCATAATTAAAGAAGAAAGAAATATTGTCTTAAGAAAGCTCTTGAATTTTATACGAACGAATAATTATCAAGTACTACTTAAACACAGCAAGGAATAAAATTAGCCTTAAGGCACTCACTTGTCTATTTTCTACAGTAGGTAACATCTAATAGAAATAAAAGAGTAAAAGCCATCAACTGGAAAACTCCACATCCCTACCAAACACCTTTGAACACTCAATTAGAAATATCTCTTTAGCTTATCAAACTACTTGCCTTGCACAGAGTACCTCACACTACTGCATTCAGAATCCTAGGTTCAATCACAAAATCAGAACAAGCTAGTGCTCCAAAATTATGTTCCTAATATATGTGTAGTTCCAAATGAGATTTTGCACTACACCAGACTTTATATTCCAGTTCACACAGAATACAGATCTGGAAAAATAAAATAAAATTTAAAAAGAAGAAAAAAAAGTAAAAAAAAAAAAAAAAAAAAGAAAAAAAATGCGTGAGTTCAGACTCAGGGGGCCTCTTTGCTCAATTCTTCAAGCTTTCAGAAGTTCCTCTGAACCTCCATTTCTAAAAAGACCTCTCTGGCACTAAAAGTTGATTTATCTATTGTATAAGTATTGCCCTATCAAGATTAAAACTGAGTTATTGAACTACAAGGATTTTATTTAATAAGACATTATTGGATATACAGTTTACAAGGCAGATAAAATGGCTTCCATGTGCTTAATGCTATTCAGCACATTTAAAAGAACTAATTACTATTGCTTATTGCCAGATGCATGAAAAATAGTTTATAGGCAAAACCAAAACTCATTCAAAAAGAAAATCTGTTCATCTCCTCTTTACGCATGTTCCTTTTAATTTTATATCACTGACATTTTGTTTTCTTTCCATTTATTGGATGAAATTCAAAGCCTGCAAAATTTAGAAAGGCTCAAGTTTGTTTTTAATTTCAGTAGTTAAAATAGTATTTGTTGTTTCAATGGTTATATAGCAACAATTTATTTTAATATTATATGCAAAAATATCTGAAGTATCTCTAAACAGCTACTTAAGGGGGTTATTGTAAATTGATCCAAAATATTTATTTTCATATTACTGAAACTAAGGAATTAAAAGAATTAATATGAGGCTAATAGCTTAGCAAGCTGACTATTTGTACAATATTACTATGAAATAATTCTAACTGTAAAAATGGAAGAAGTTATCTCTGTTAAAACCAAAGCACTTTTTGTATAAAACATTGCATTAAAACAAAACAAAACAAATCAATTAATTTTATACCTGTTTGAGCACTGGACATGGATTTTTTCAGTTTGGTTGCTTATTCGGTTTTCTTGGGGGTTGAATTTTTGGGGTTTGAGGGAGTTTTTTGTTTTTCATTAGTTCCAGGAATCTGTTATTAATTATTTCTTAGTCCTACCTATCAGTTTGGAAGTATATACCTAGGTGGACTAGATAAAGAACTATTCTAGCAAAGTGGCAGCTTTGATCTTAATGAAATTATAACGGCTTAGTTGCAGGGACATGAAAGTGTGTCCACTTGTACATCCTAGGGCATAAACCACTATAGTTTAATCTCCAGTTACAACTGACGGCAGACTACAGAGAGAATAAAGGCAAGAAAAAAAGGTGCAGAGGCTTATAATACATCTGAAAACTACTTGGAAGAAGAGGAGAAAAACTATTACAAAGTTACTAGAAGAATAAAGACAATTGTGGTCTTCAGTAACCAAGTGCTAGTCCTGCAATTAGCATACAAGGAACAGGGCAGAATATTTTCCTGATTTCCTTCAGCTCTTGCTAAATAGAAGCTCTACACCTTCAAGCTGTCCAGAAAATTTACTTCCCTGCCTGTGGTCTCACCACGAACAAGCCTTGGCAATTAAGTTATGAGCACTGAGTGGTTAATAACAGCTGACAACACATAACCTCAAGGATAACAAGCCTAGTGAACGAGTGAATTGTCAGAATGTTGGAAATGTAACATACTCCAGAAAAGAAGTCAAACAAAACAGGTCTTAGCCATGCATTTCATGTTTTTTATTGCGCTTGCATCACTTTCCATTTCAACATCTTTAGAAGTTTCTAATAATCGTTTATTTATTTAATTCCGCTGTTTGCCATGGTCTCTGCCCTGCACACTCCTTTCCCTTTCACTTCAAATGGAACTCCCTTGTATGTAGCAACACACTGGTCATTGGTATGAAGATCAGGTTGGATTTGCTCCCAAATCTTCTTCTTTGGATTAAGTTCCTTCTCCGGATCTCCTGTTTCAAAACAAAGAACAACTTCATAGCACACAACTCAGAGCAAGAGCTCTCTGTACTTACACATCTACAACAGCCCACATAGCATCATTGCACACACTTTTGTGGGGAAAAAATCCCAACATTCCTTTTGATTCTCAAAATGAAAACTTTGACTGGAATTAGGAAGTGTCTAGGAAATGTCTCCAGAACCACTCTGAAAATGAGGATCTTTCAAGGCAAAAAGGCTGTATCAGACAAGCACTGTCAAAAGGAAGAAATTAAACTGTTACTGTTAGTTTATACTACAGACCTAAAGAATTCCCCAGATTTAAGTACATATGGACCACAGAAGTACACTGCTCATCAAGACAGGTTTGTCAGCATCTTAATTTAGAAATTAATGATGTTTTTATAGCAATTATGTGCATTTAGCAGATTCTGTTATAGTTAAGGAACACTGAACTTAGAGAGGAGTAGTTCAGAGGTAGAATACTGACACATAATTTTAGCCCCAAGTTTTAACACTGTTCTGCTATGCTTTCTACTGTTTGATGACAAGCTCTGGTGCCCAAAACAACAGAAGAAGTAGAGATTAGCTATAGTTTCAGCAATTATGGCCTCAGTCTCAAAAAGCCTCAGTTTCCTGGTTCCAGGGATACATCATGATAAGATACCTACACCCTAGAGGTATTGACAGTAACTAACTACACTAGCAACTCTTAAATATATTTAAGGATCTCTAACGACCACTAAATGCAGGTTTTTTCTATAAATGCTTTGAAATATTTAACAAATCAGATAGCATAGTGAAGGATATTTTTCTTACTTTTAAATAAGCATGAAATGCGAAGTCCAGACATAAAACAAGCTAAATAATGTTGCTGCAAAGATTAACTTCTGCCTATTGACATAACCTAGATAAAACAAGACAGCCAATTCACTGTCCCATTATTTTCTGTTCAAAGGTAAAGGAAGTTTAATCCCTTAATTATAACACAATACAGATTCTATTAAAAATTCATTTAAAATAATTTAATCGTAAGATTGTTGCGTGCTTTTGACTTGTTGGGTCACACAGAGGCAAGACAAATGAAAAACCACACAAGAACTGCACATTTTAATGCTCAAAGGAATCTCATGCTATTTCATTGTTGTTACACTATATGTTTTTACTTGCTTGTAGTGCCGTACTGGCACCATTCTGCTCAAACTATCAAAATCAAAAGTTTCAGAACAAGCAAGAATCAAAACCGAAATCCTAGGAATAATATCCTCCCTGACATCCTCTCAGGGAAGGAGCTCTCCAAGTGAGCAGAACACAAAGTACTCCCATGTTGCACTACAAAGAGTGCCCAAAGGTTCAGGAAGAAAATCAGTAAGACTACAAGGATTTTAACACACCTCCTTCAAGCAGCTGGTTGAAATTCATCACTGCTTGGTAAGTCCTGACTGACTAACAAGTGGTTAAATCAACTACTGTCACTCCAGCCTGCTTTATGCCCCATTGGTATTCTCCTTTAAATGTTTTCAATAGTGCAGTCTACTCACATTCTCAATGCCTGTAAACCTGGTTATTTCTGTCCATAGATGGGTCTAATTTTGTAATTTCTATATGAAAGAAAAGCAGACTAGGCCAGACCTCTCTGTGAAGTAAGCTAGCCTTACCAGAGCAGTATTTAATAATGAAGTCATTTCACAACCAGAATGCACTTAGTATTTCAAAGAAAAATCAGTCACAACATTAATAATTGTCTTCATAAAATATCTATAATTAATATTAAACAGAGGAAGACATTTAAATACTTTAATTACTTAAATAATTACACTATTAAATAAAAAATATTAGATGTTTAGAGCTAATTCACAATTAGCTCTAATTCATTAATTCACAAAAATAAATTAGCTTAATGCTCAGTTTCATGAAAAAAGGCAAACTTGGATTTAGACCTCAGTGAATGCATACAAACTAATAAAATTATTAAACAGAATGTTAAGTGACACATTGTACATTTTCCTTCCCCATCTCAAATATAAAAAGCACATGATTTTTTTCAGTAAGAAAACCTCCTGACTTTTATTATAAAATACATGCTTTGGATGTTAATAAGTTTCTTTGGAATCCTGCGTCGAGCTCCCTTGGGATCTGTGGTGAGCTCATATTAGATTAGCATAGGCACCAATTTTAAATACTACCAGAGCTTTAGGCTGTGCGTTTTCCTATGCCTTCTCCTCACTGCATTCCTTCTTCCCAGAAAATATTCTTTAGAAGAGTTTCTATAAATAAAATAAATTGAAGCTTTTAATGGTTTAATCAGCTTTCCACTCTCTTTACCAAAAATGGGCCAAATAAGAGGTCCCAAATTTTGTTAAATATTTGTCATTCCATCTTGTAGCTTTAATATTACAAAAAAAAATTTAATAAGCAAGAAACCTCTCCACTTTGTAACAGCTCAACAATTGCCAAAGGAATATATCTCAGCCCAGCAAGGGGCAAAAGGACACAGTGATATGTGACTTTACTTAATGCTGCTTACCCCATAGTGTACTGTAACCATGCAGCTGAAGGAAAGCATCCATACACTCAAGCTTTGATTAAAGAAATCTCCTAACTACAGGCTAACCACTGCACTCCAGCTTCACCAGTTTTTACTCTTTTAAAGAGACAGTAATTTACTAAATAACTAGTGATTCTTAGACCTGAATGATAATTTAATTATATAATTTAAGTAACAGATTTTTGATTCCTGTGGCATCAAAGCATCTGATACTGCTATCAGAAAAGAGATTTCACAGTTAGCTATAAATCTTCAAGTATTATTGCTGTCTTAAGGCAATTACTGTGTAGGAGTTCAAAGAATTTACACACTAATTATAGAAAAATTCTTCTACAGTTTAAAAATCAGACCTTTTCCAGTGAAGATGGGTAAAAATTTGATAAAGTTCTTAATGCAAAAAAGGCTCAAGAGACGTTGAAGATTCATGCACTGGAGTATAAAACAGTGTTTAAAATTCCACTGAGGGCAAAGACATCAAATAAATAAACAAAACAGAACAGTACTCCAGGCAACAGCATTCCTTATCAAATCACTCTGTAACACTCAAGATGGGTTAGGTAAACACCCCAGGTGCTACAGAAAAAAAATTTAATTGTTTGAGACAAGATACCATTTGCTTACTTAGACTAAAATGTTGATCAGAAATTAGTCTGTGCCTCACGAATATTTTGTATAATGGAGAGAGAAGACTTAAAAATAGCTCGATTCCAAGCTGCTTGATAGACAGCTGTGTGCATTTTAGAATTGCTTTATTGTTGCTGGTGGTGCTTCTGTTGCTTCACAGACTTTCATACTTCAAACTTAAATAAGACCCAGCTGTCCTTTCTATTTTAACTTCAAGGACTCCAACTGAATCTTTATGCTTTACAATTACTTTCTAAAACAAAAAAATTGATCAGAATATAAATGGTTACAATTAAGCAGTGAAATTAAATGGCATCTGACACAACAAGAAGTCTATCCTCCTGGTAACAGCATCAGGCAAATGCCAGATGCTCTTTGAGGTGACAGCAGCAGCTAAGAAGTAGAAGGTTTTAACACAAAAAAGGTGAGTTGAAGATAGATATTCAACCTCATTAAAAACTAAGAAACAGTATTCCAGTCTCCCAGTGGGTTTCCCCCTTAGTTTACAACAGCAACACTGAAAGGATAAAACAAATAAATTTACAGAAGCAGATGTCACCATGATTTTGTAGGTTTCCATCTACCAATGTTTGTTTTTGCATCTTCCTACTCAATATAATAAAATCACAAGTCTAAGACTTCTTTGAAGTAAGTTCTATGTAAGAAAAAGATGGATCACTCCACTTTGTACTATATTAAGCATTAGATAAATTTTCAAAGTCAATGATTAGCTTAAATCTCATACCTACAAAATTTTCCAAGCAGCTCTTTATGAAGCATTAGAAAACAGTGCCACATTTCAGACTAGAGTCTATAGCCCCAGATATATACACCTTGCAAAGGAGTTATCAAAATCTTCATTTGGCACTTATCAGAGCCCCATGTCTTTGACTCTCCACCAGAAGGAAAATGATATAATCCCCACAAAACCTTGTCTCACTGGCTGCAAGTCATAACTTCTGAACTAGAACAACTTACACCCCACCTTCAGCTTCTTCTATATCTTTTAAGAATCAAAATGTCAACATGGTGTCTGCATATCTAAACACCTGGGAATAATTTTAGAACAAATATTTCTGTAACTGATTTGCTCTAGGAAAAGCTTTTTGCCACTTTAAAAAGCCAAACAATTGGAGTCAAACAGTTCAATTATTTTGACAGAAGTCACTTCATTAGACATGAGCAAGAACAGATATGCTGCTGAACAGAAAACAGTGCTACTACAAGCTCTTACATTTTCAAATACCAGGTACATGAAGCTACTCGAGATCTAAGTTTGGAGGAAGGCTGTATCTTAGACAAAAGCAAACAAAAGAAGACCTTTGACCTGGGCACAGGGAGTTTTTGAGGGGTGAACTTTCCAGGGCTTATGCACTAGAAGTGTTTCTTCTACAACCTGATGCTTTCCTACACATCCATTTCCACACCAACAGAAAGGAGATTAAGTGCATTTGTTACCTGTGATTCTCGCAGGTAACAAGAGGTCCAACATTTATTCCATCTTTACTCACTCTCTGTGATAACGACTGGAAGCCATGAGTGAGTATTCCTAAAATTTAGTCAATGCAATTGCTGAAGCATTTAAGATTTCAGTATAAGTAACAAATTCTGCATCTCAACTCGCAAGCTTGGTATATTTTTAATACAGGAACTAAAACTGAAAAAAAAAAATGCTGCCAGACTGATTTCCTTTTAAAACAAAGTATTATTTTAAAGTATTTTCAATTGGAGCATTAAATCACAGCAAGCTGAGCTGTTTTTCTGTTTCATAAAGCACTTAGATAGAGCATTGCTTCCTTTATCATATTCCAACAAAAATATATCTTTTTTTTTAAAGCATCACAATTTCACTCTTGAGAAGTATAAAAATAGATATATATACACATACATATTTCTGAAAAGTATTTCATGCAAATGTTTAAGCATAGAGCTTGCCAAGAGGTTCATAAATCAAAACTGCTGTACAGCTAGAAACTGTCAGAAGTGCAATAGTTTAAAAAGGTTCATACGGCTCTATGCAGAAAATAAAAGTTACACCATTTTCTCAAATGTGAAAGCCAGCTTTTGAACAATAAATTCATGCTGAAGATGAATACTTCATTGATAAATGCACACACACACACACTTTCACCCAGTACAGGAAATACTGGCAGTTGAACCATGCTTTGTCAAGTTGAAATGATGGAGTGATCCTGACCAGAAGAGCACCGTTCACCAAGACCTCTGTGAGCCACTTAACAGCTGACCTGAGCAGATCTGGGCTTGGGCTGTGCTGCACAAATTCCTGAATTCCTAGGGTGCAGGGTAAACCTAGGCAGCTGATCGTAAGAGAGGAGCCTGCAGGCAGCAGCAACTGAGCCATCTGCGTGTCCTCACCTTCATGGAACAGGGCAGCACCAAGCTCTCACACAAACTTCCTTTATGAGTGACAGCCACAATGAGTACAAAAATACAGCAATAACTCAAACAATGGAAAGGGAAGAAACTCTCCTTATGGTCAAGGAGAGCACAGCATGCTGCAGGTGCACTCCCATCATCTGTGCCATGTAAGTTTATTTATACTAGTCTCTCTTTTCAGACTCAGCCCTAATAAACAGCATTTTAGATGGCACTTTAGAGTATGAGTGCCTTTTTCACCGGGATCATAATGAACCAGTACTTCCTGATGAAAACACTCATAACCATTAAAAAAATAACAAAATAACAGTGCTAACAAATACAGCAACTGAAGAGGTGATCTGACTGTATCCTTTTCAGACAGAGAATGAGAAATTGGCATTTGGGTAGGAGGGAAGCACTCATCAACATGATAAATCTATTAATCTATTATGCTTTATTTGAGTTCCCAACATGCAGTCAAAAATTAATCATTTTCATAGAGGTGGAAAAAAATGGAAAAAATGGAAGAAAAATTATCCCTTGATAAAGTTTAAATTTGGTAAAAGATGGAAAAAAAGATGGATTTATTGATTTAATTAAATGAGAAAAAGTCCAATATCTCTCTCTGGAAACCTAAAAAGGCATTTTGTCTCAGACAAACAAAACAAAAAAAACCCCTGGTGTTTTGAATATTATGGGCTCCTCTCATGAATGTAATCTTCCAACTCCTTCCATCCCCTTCATCCCTTCTTCTTAAAAAAAAAAAAATCTACCCACAGTTCTGACACTTTCATTACAGGGAGGAGCTGGAATTAGGAATTTAATACTTCATCACTTACACTGAGACACTGTGAAATATGCTTTATATTTGCTTGTTGTGCCAAGTACAAATATGTTTATCCATATATTTCAAAACTGAAATAATTACTGAGACTTAAAGGAATTTTACATGAAAATTCTATACAACTTTATCAAGTTACCATTTTTTGACAGATGATAAAGTATTTTCAATACTTTATTTATACAACATTAGCATGATAATAAAAAAATTATAGAAGTAATTCAGAAAATTTCAACAAAAAAACCCCAACCAGCTTTTAAAAAAGCTGTTTTATGTGCCTCAACACTGAAGTTACCTTGGTATACCTGTTTCTATCATTTTCCCAAACACCTACTTACCAGAAAAACCTTCAAAAGTGATTCTGTCCCCAGGTACCGCTCCAGGTGGGGGAGCCAGAATTTCCACTTTTTCTGGGGAGCAGGCACACATCACCATTGCTTGAGATACTACTCCTCTCATCTTTGCAGGCTTCAAGTTACAGAGTAGCACTGCCATCCGATTCTGCATCTTTGGGGAGGAAAACAGAAGGATGTGAGCACTTAAAATGCCATCTGGTTTTGGGGACTCCCATTATTTCATTCTAATGAAAGAATTACAGTGAAGAGCTCTTACCATGACAAGTGAAGCATAGAAGAAGCATGCAGCAACAGATTCACTATTTTAATGCCTGGATACCAGTAACTTAACATTTAAACCCCTTAAGAGCTGGCCAGTGAATAAGGGATTAAATGCTGAAATGTGACATATTTATCACGGATATATAAAATACGCAATTTAGGAAATTAAAAAACAGGTGAGGCATTTCATTTGCATTCCATCTTTACTCACTACAGACTATCACTGTAGTCCACTTTCAATACAGCACTATTAACCAAACAATTTCTATTTAATGATGATAATAATAATTTAATAATTATTAAATAATTTAATTATATAAAATAATAATTTAATGTTGATAATACTTAAAATAAAAACAACAAAACCAGTCTACAAATTAGGTCCATAGGTAAAAATTTCAAACTGTATCCTGGAAGCTTAATGGTCTTTTACATAATGAGCTCACTTGAATCTTAAATTTATCTTAGTTAACCCAAATGCATTGAGTTTTTTTTTAAACAATGAAAATGGCTGTATGTACTGTACACTGAAAACTACATTTCTCTGTTTGTTGTTTAATTTTAATAATTACAATAGTAAAGCAGAGAAAATATTCTTTGTTCAAAAAAATTGCCACACTTCAGACTTTAAAACAAACCACACTTTCAAACTGAATAAAAATTAGACCCTGAACATTCTTAAGAGACAAAGTAAGGATGTCTGAATTCCCATGCTACTAATGCACATTATATTTAAGTACTTCACATTTCTAGATTTTGGTCTTTGTGCATCGCAGTACAAACTCTGAACAAAACCTGCAGGATTAACAGTTAATAAAACTCATATTTCGAACACTGAATTATTTTCCAAGGAGAACATCTTAGAAAGTAAAAATATAAATAGCCAAAATGAAGCAGTTGATAAGAAAAAGTTATCTTGCGTAAGTTTCAAGCCAGTCCATTGACTGAAAATTTCTCAAGTTATTGCTATGGAAATCAGTAGGGCAAAACACAAAATGGTTGCAACATGTCAGTGACTAAAATGCAAGTCGTAGCATTATCTAGCATTGAATAACAATGAACGGAATGCCAATTACTGGGTGGACATCACAGTGATCTAGAAAGGAAAGATTTCAAGGCATCTAAGCGCAAGAAAAAGCTTCTGCTACAAAAATCAGAGTATATCATCCACACCAGACGTAACTGCAATATATCCTCTTACAACAAAATGGCTGGAGAATGGCATTTCTAGAGGATGATGGTGGCCTTTTCTCTTCTTGTTAAATTTAAGATACATTCCCTGCTTTCCTGTTCTTCACTTCTGACCACTGACATGAGGTTCTCTTAGGTTAAAGGGGAGGAGGTGACAAAAAGTGACACTGGAGAATTCCCTGAATTTCAAGAACAGTTGCCTGATTCAGGTATTGATGCTAGGAAAACACAGAGATCCACTTCAGAAAGCCAAATACAGCAGCAGAAAAGCTGTCAATTCTTTCTGACATTTCAGAAATTTCCCCAATTGTCCCCAGCTGCCAAAAGAGCTCAGCAATGGCATGGCCCACCTCATACCAAGGTCCTTCCATACTCCAGTTACTAGTGACACAACTGCTCAGGACAATAGAGGGTACAATTTCTGACATGGCTTCACCACCATGTGAACAAAACCACAGCATTTCACATAAAAAGGGGGCATGCCAGAAGTTTTCACACCCATAAACTAACTTGCACTGCATACTGAAATGTTAGTGAAGATACACACAGAGTTTCCTAACCAAAAGTAAAATCAGATGATACAAATACTACAGCCTCAAACTGCTAAATTACCACATCAAACACCAAAATCATGAACAGCTGAATTTTTTGTGAAGAAATTTATGGCTATAGTCCTTGATCTGATGTATATATTTTTATTTCAATATATGGCAGTAGACACATGCCAGGCCTTCACATTTTTGAACACTTCAAAATTTGAACACTTCAAAAAACACAAAAAGATGGAAGCTTGCCTCTAAGAATTTACTGTCTTAATAGAGACTGCCAATAATGCCAAAACCGAAAACAGACACGCAAACAAATTGTTCTCAAAGAATGCGCAAGGATGATCCCTAATTCTCTGTTAATGAGTACTTCAGATTATTTTTCCACTCAGAAAGGTTAAAGAGAAAAGACTCCTGCTGCCATTTCATTCTATACACTTCATGTTTATAAGTCTATTTAGAATGGCTTTTAAGATATTTTCTTCTACATGCTTTCTTGAAAGCAGACTGCTAAAAGCAAGCAAGCTGAAATTTTGCCCAGTGCAAATTCAGTAAGTGGACACCATCAGGTGATCAGTACAGAATAGTTACTGTTCAGTTTTGGGTTTTTTTGGTTCAGTAACTTCCGACAGCATAAAAACAACAATCACAATTTTAATTGCTTCCTATGCTTGCAGTCTTACCGTGGGGACAGTGTGCAAATAAGGATTGAAAAGACATTTAAGAAAGTGGAGCTTTTTCCAGACCAAGATCAATTCCTTCATGATCCATTTTGCAGTTGCTTTACACAACACTGTTTTAAATGTCAAGCTTGCATTTGAATTTAGGATCAGCCTTCAGCCAATTCCTCTCACCCTCTAGAAGAAGTGTGAAAGGAAAACTAAATCTTGAAGTCTTAGGTTCTTCAAAGGCACTCATAAACCATCTGTGTCAAATACCAAAGTGTATCAACTAAAAAAAGCGGAGACGCAGATTCTATTCTGCACAAGGAAGTAAAAATATGCATTTTGTATTCCACTGCCGTTTAAGCTATTCATTGCCAGCTAAGTTGAATTTACGTGCTCTCTGCTTCACTTCACGCCAAATATTTCAACAGGCTATAAAAGAGAATTGGAAAGCAAAGGTTTCAAAAGTTTGGATCATACCAAAGAAGTTACTATGATTTCTCTACTACATAGCAGGAAATCTAAAGGAAGAGTAACATCTGTTTAGTTTAGACATCCAGTGTGTACCGATGGCAGAGAAATTGGAATAAGATCCCAGGATAGAAGCACTGCAATCAGAAAGTGATTTGGAGTAAGGGTACTTCTCCGGTTTCTGGCAAATGTTGTTAAGCATTACTTCCATCTGCATTTTATTTTTGTTTTCATGACTGTACAAATCTTTTAGCAGAATGGAAACATATCCTATAAACAGAGGAATGCCTTAAGATACTTCAGGAAAGGAAAAGCTATCGGTAAATAATTTTGTCAATACCTTATCCAGAGGAACATGTTTCACTAAACCGCTGACAACAGTCCTTGGGCTTGCTTCACCAACATCCACTTGTTCAACATACAGAGTGTCTGCATCTGGATGCTTTTCAGCAGTGATAATGCAGCCAACACGAAGATCCAGACGAGAAACATCTACAGGTTTTGCATCGCTACTTCCAGCAGCTGGCTGCTGTTTCTTCTCCTTCTTTTCACCTATTAGAGAATATTTTGTTCATGAAATAAACATTAAAAAAACACAACTAATGTATAAAACTACTGTATATAAAAGAAAAGTGAGCTACAGTCTCAGAAATAAGCATTAATTATGCAAAACACAGAAGAGTAAAGAGTTAGCACCTCTGTTACCAGTTTCCAGGGATGAATCATCATACACACTTCAATTTATGTCATTACCTCAACTAATTACCACCTCCTGTTTGTAAAGTCACCCTGAATTTAAGTGCAACAAACGTGTAAGTGACACACATACTCTGACAAAGGCCACATCAATAAGCCTGATCATCCTATTTGTATAATTAGCAATTACCAGTAAGCCTTGCCATGGTGTTTCACCAGCAAAAGGACACCAGAGAATCACATTCCATCAGGTTACGAGTGCTTATCAGCACTGTACACAGTCAGGAGCTGCAAAGCCATTACAATTGCACTGTCACAGCTGCAATGCAACCCAAAAGAAGACCTCAGCCAACATTCTGCACTTCCCAAACACAACAGTGCATGAAAATGCTCATGGCTTAGGAGGTTCCCCTGGTGTGGTGTCTCTACCCCATGATCATCACACATACAGACTGTTTAGTACAAAACAACAGTGAAGCAACTCCCCATACTCAGATGCTTATTTAAATCATAGAATCTTAAAATATGCAATATTCCTTTCAAATTGAGCAAGTTACATCCAGTTCACAGATAAGACTGTCCTGTTTAGGAGACATTCAAGACTTGTTTAACAGCTATAATCTCTGGGAGATTAAAAAAATCAGAGATGTGCTTACTTTAAATAAGCATATTCTATTACTCTTTCATCAAAGATAGCTTACATATTAATGTAAACTAAACTCCATTCTTAGGGAACCAAAAAAGGAAAAGTGGCCACAACATGCAATCTGATTTCATCCATCATTGTTTTAGTACAGGCCTGAAGTTAAATTATACATTCAATAATAAAAAGGTAATTTTTTTTAATATAAGCAACAGCTCTTCAAAATATTTGTTCATTTATGATGAATGAAGAGCTCTAGTGATTATGACTAGGGTTTTGTAATGTAATTGACAGTTTGATTAATAAAATCAGTCGTATGTACAATAATTTAAGAGAAACTGGAAAAAAATGCCAATCAAAATAGCTAACATATAATATCTAAGATTATTTGAAAGACCTGCTAAGTTTATCCTTGGTATAATTCCACACTGTTGTCCATGACATTCCTCTACAAGAGAAATGAAGTCTTTCCTCAAAAGAGAACACAGCAAATGTTTATGTGGTGTGTGTATACAGAGATACATAGAAAATACCCATTTCAATGTCATAGGCTAAGGAGAAAAATGCAGACTCTGGCCAGGGTCAGAGTCAGTTCAGAATCACTATCCAGAGGAATCACAGAGAATTTTCAAGAAGTAGAACAAAGAATATGAAAATAACCAGAAAGGAAAGAGATTACATAGGTGACAGAAAGCAAAGAGATTTGAGATAGCCCATCATTTCATCAATTTCTAGACTTAAAAACAAATTTTACATATTGGTTACTTCAACTGTTAAATGCAATACCTTCAACAGATGCTGAACTCCACAGAAATAGCCTATGCAGGGCTACTATTTAATGCTCATTGTGCTACATTTCAGCGGAAAGCAAAAGTCTAACACTTCTTTCCATATGACATGAGCTGGGTTGGTCAGAGCATGGTGCTAATAACACCAAATTTGTGGGTTCAACCCCTGTAGGAGCCATTCCCTTAAGAGGTGGACTTGATGATCCTTGTGGGTCCCTTTCATCTCAGAATATTCTGTGATTTGTGTTTAATCTGACTGAATTTAAGCTACTTTAATTGTACTTCCCCACATCACATATAGAAAGTTTTATTTTTCCTTACCAACTGAATACTTGCTCTGTAGCCATGGAATACTTAAGGGAAAAAAATTAATTGCCTGATATAATACATGGCCTCTTGCTTTTGCATTTACAGCTCTGTGGAATATTAATGTGTGAAAAGCTGAAATACATCAAAAAATATAAAATAGCTTATAAGTCTCTGTACAGTTCACCAGAAAAATGAGAGGCAGTCCACTCTCATAATATCCAAATTCTGAAAACCTGTACAAATCTAATCATACCAAATTAATAATGAGCTGCATAAGAGAATGATTGCAAAACATAGCTTTAAGTTACAAAATATACTTGCACAAAAGTACAGGTGTCCAACAGACACACCTTGTTTTTTGTTGATGGTGGTTTTTTTAAATGAGGAAGTGCAGTCACATTAAACAGAATCTGGCATGTATCCCATGCAGGGAAGAATCTGTAGTTTACCTGACAGCCTTCATTAGCTTCAAGTACTTTCAAGATGTAGAAGCTAGCACATGACTCTTCCTACTGTAGCTGTATGAAAGCTTTTGGTTTTTTTGTGCTCAAAATCATGCAAAAGAACTTGCATAAATTGAATACCTCAACTCTATCAGAGGTAAGAAGTGAAGTACCTTTCTTTTCTACTTTTTCCTTCTTTTTCTTTTCTTCATCTTCACCTTTAATTTGATCTTTGGAACCAGAAGATGCTGTAACTGCTGTAGGTTGTGGAACATCCTCTGAAAACGAAGCTGAAGAAAGGGTTGTACCAGGAGGAACTGCAACTTGCTTTACTAAAAATCAAAACCACAAAAGTTAGGGGCAGCACCAGAAGTTTGAACACTGACATTCTTAAGTGTACAACATAAATGACAAAGCAGAGAGAACTGAAAATTTTGCTTAATATACTGGACCACAACTGCTGAGTAGTGAACCACATTACAAAACACGTTTCAGAACTCAATCTATATATGATTATTAAAATCAATTTTAAAAAAGTGTTTGACCACACATTTTTTAAATGTGAGTACTAAATACAAGAAAATATAGAAGCAAACAACATCTCTTTTGTAGTTGATTTCAACATCTAGTATTTATTCCCTATTTCCCATTTGTTTAGTTTCAGTTTATAGCTACTAGCTCTTGTCATACCGGAGACTATTCCATCAGTTATGCACAAAATCATTTTATAGTGTATTCAGATCATCCCTCAACTCTTAGAAAAGAGATTTAAGAAACTGAGCCTGAATAAAACAAAATTACTTGCAGCCCTAACATGATCTGCTGATTTCTCAGTTCCCTGAATTCTCCGTATTACCTTCAACAGCTCTTTTTAAACTGCTGATACAGAATTCTGAACACTGCATTATCAGTCTTACCATATGAAAGTGTAAGAATCACCTCCCTCCTACATTCAGCTCTTCAAGAATCTCATCAAGGCTTTTAACCCAATAATTTTACTGGGTAAGCATCATCAGTGCAGTACACAGTATCATCAAGGGTCTCTTTCCCAAGAAAGAATAGATAAGATGGTCTTTTGAAGTTCCTTTCAATCCAGGCTGTTTTATCATTAATGACTGATAAATCCTTCTGGTGTCACCATTATAGAATTCTCCATTCTACATATACATTTTGTCTTGCATTTCAGATATTTACCAACTTTCCTCAAGAACTGCACTTGGTTAGTTGATGCCTGTCCTGTTCAAAACTGAAGTGATTTGCACAAATTATATTCTTATAAACAACTTTCTAAAATAATTTGAATGAGATTTGTTGTACCAACAACTACTTACTTGATAGTTGGGGAAAGTCTTTGTTTCACAGGTTTTTGAAAAAATATCTTGTGATATTTCTGATCTTCCATGTCCACCTAATTTCTGTGCTCAACTACTTAGTCCTTTCAAAGCTAACAAACATCTATTTCCTTCAAAAGAAAATATCTGAATTTAGTCCTACTACCACTTAGATTAACTAGCTAACTAAAAGGAAGATGCACATCAAGCGTTTCCTTTGCCATCTTGGACCAATATACCTTGAGACATCTCTCAAGCACAACAGATTCTGTGAAATATCCTACACCTGTCAAGAACTGCTTCAGACTAACAGACAACAGAGAAATATAAATAATGGCTTGGTTTAGTAGATGAAAAAGTTTTACTGGTGTCCAAAGGAGAAAAAGAATTCTCTGTATTCACAACATGTCAATCTTTTTGAAGACTGAATGTGCTTTTTTACCAGTAAAACATTAAGTACAGTTAAACACTAGCGCCCAGATACACTGGATACTATCTTAAACAATTTACAATACTGATAGCATGGGTTAATAGCAATAAGTGTTGAGAGCAGAGGAGGATTTTTTGGCAATAATTTTAAAAGACACCACAGTGTATCTGAAACACTTCAGTTCTGGGGTTTTTTTTTTCCTCTTGTCTTTTTTGAAGTATATAATGATAGCACAAGCTAAATAGAACTACACAGAGGAGAGCAAAGAAAGAAGAAGTCCAATGGAAGGGTGGTCTAAAGCATGGAATCATAAATTCAGAACACATTGTGTCTAAATTTACATTACCACAGCTTTCCCAGTAAGTCCCTGACCATCTGTACTTTGCACCATGGCTCGATTTTTCCATAGTGATTTTTCAGTCATGCCAGACTGAATACTCAAAGTAGCAAGAAGAGGTAGGCATGCAGCAATTTCTACAGTATTACAAGGAGTCATTGTCATCAGTGAGGTTCACGGCTTATTATGACAGGCACTGAACAAAAAAATACAAAGAACTAGTTCCATGTCTGATTAAGTTTAGTGTATGGATCTGTCAGGCCTGCAGCATATTAAAACGTTGGAATCAAGTAACTTGTCATAGGCATGGAACCAGGGAAAATCCAGAATTTGTAAGAAATACCACAGAGTCACACACAGAACGATAAAAATCAAGAAGAACTAGGATACTTTTGTGCTTACTACATCTATGCAGCTAGTATGAGAATAGCACTTTTTTTCCCCACCTCCATTTCGAATTTCAGCCTGAATTAGCTCCTGCTTCAGCCCTTCAATTTCTTTCTTCAGTTTAGCATTTTCTACACGGAGCTTCTTCTCTTCTCGGAGAGATGCTTGCAAGACTACAGTTGACACATTTAAAAAAACAGGTTTCAGTAACTAACATTCATCACTTTGGACACAGAGGTTTGTTTTTAAAGAAAAGTGAAACATGGTGAGTCAAACAGCACAAAAGTGAAAACTTTCAAGGAGTATATAATCAGAAATACATAGGAATCATTTTCTTTATTGTTGAAATAGCCATTTTACAATACTTATATAATCAAGTTGCTTCTCAATATACTATCTCCTCAGTCCCCTAAGCAGAATCACAAGAAAAAAACTCCAAGAAACCTGCAGAAAAAACCTTGATTATGTTTGTAATACAGAGTACCTTTATTCACCGATACAGTTAAGTATGACACTCTTACAGTATGAAGGTATGACACCCTTGAGAGAATGCCAGTTGTGAAAAAACAGTCATAAATTCAGGATAAGGCATAATCTCACATTCTTTCCAACTCCCTCACTTGCTTCAAATGGAATCATGTCCTGTCAAATTTCCATAATTTGCGCCTCTTCTATTTCAGAATAAGCAGCTTCAAAAAAAGAAAACAAGTCCCCCACAAACCACAGAACAGTGAAGTGGTGCTACTATTACAAGGTTTACCTTGGAGAACTTGACACACACTTTAAAGGCTGACACCACCAAATATTCTCATTTTCTCCTATGTGCATTTACTGTTAACCATCTGGTTAATAGTTTAGCATAAGACAGGTAAATCCTTACTGGCTTTTTCCTTGAGCAGGGCAACTTGTTGCTTGAGGTACTCAATAACTTGATCGGCCTCTGCACCCTTCTGCTCCAGTCTGTTCAGCACTGCACTGTTGGCTGCCATCTTTACCAAAAAACGGGATAAAAACCTAGACAAAAAACAGCCTAAAATTAATGACTTTTTAATGCAATTACACTATTATCTCTTACCATGTCAAGTGGTTCTCAAATCAGCTGCTGAATAAGAAAATTTGTTAAGTGAAAAG
The DNA here is from genome assembly GCA_013400175.1 of Phainopepla nitens. Classification (NCBI taxonomy): domain Eukaryota; kingdom Metazoa; phylum Chordata; class Aves; order Passeriformes; family Bombycillidae; genus Phainopepla; species Phainopepla nitens. The sequence continues at coordinate 85,827 of VXBQ01010974.1, forward strand.
CTGGGCTCCCACCTCCTAATGCAAAGCCCAAAGAAAAAAACAACATTAAGCAGAGTCTGATGCTTGACAGTTGCTTTCAAGAGTTTTGGAAGAAAAGCTATCTTTCTTCCCGGCAGCAGAAAATTTATTCTTCCTTCATGAAACAGAAAAAAAATAAATTTACCTTCTCAGAAAGAAAGGTATGAATACATTGGGTGTGGGGGCATAAGGAAGAAAATAAAGGGAAAAGATTAGACAGGAAAACACTGTACCCTAGGCTTAACTAAAAAAAATATATTAAGTGTATATCAAATTTCATTGAGACTAAGAAAATTGAATCATCCCACAAAAATTTCCAAACATTTCTAATAAATTTTTCAGAATACACTGAATACCTCATATACTGTGCTTGTGCATATATTAAGAATTTACTGTTGTTTTAAGACTCATAATTCATTAGTATTTTTACTCATCTCAGATAAAAACAACTTTTACTACAGGTTTACACCTTCAGAGTTATTTTAGCACCAATTTTGATTGTTCAATTTTGCATCCACTGAAAAGGAAGGGAGAGCAGACAGATAACAAAGAAGCAGGGAACACAAAAGACCAGCACAAACAAATGCTGTCGAACCTTCTTTTGTGGTATTCACCATTTACTAATGCTTCACTAATGTTCCAGAAAGTAGCTATGCCTTGTGTACAGCCTTTATTTTTTGAAAGCTACCAAATCTGGCCTACCTTCCTTCTCAGCAACATTTGTGTATAAACACAAGAGCTCAGATAGTGGCAACAGAATGATGAACAACAGTTACAATCACTTATACCTGCAGCAAACAGTGCTTCTTCCCTCTCAGTATCTAAATGAGGAAATAATCTGTATTAACAGCTGCCTCATCTATAAATCAAGGAAACTGGTTACAGGTGGGAAGAAAAGATCTTTAGAAGCAATGGTGATTTAATTCCTGTGAGGTGATTTAATTCCTGTGAATTTGACCATAACCTGCAACAAATGAAAGAATTGATAAAAAATGGCAATCTAGGCACATGTATTGGCTCCTCAACTTCATCAAAATCCAAAAATGCCTTTTCTCATATCAAATTGGCAGAAAATTTCCTATTTTATTCCAAGACTATTGTAACACTATGATCTAAATCTGGTTTTAACACACAAATATTCCATGCTGGGATATGCAACAAAAGTCATGCTGAAGACAAAAGAGATTAGAAATAACTGAAAGATGAACAATCACACTCATGCCAGAGTTAACATATTGCCTCTGCTGCACTCTACAAATCAACACACATTTTATACCTGATCTTATGTTATAAATAACTCAAATCTCCACAGGAATATATTTATATAAATAAATAATAATAAAAACCCCCAGAAAACTAACTACAACTATTAAGGAACAGTGTATTTAAAAGGAATAGTGTATTTAGAAGTTCCCAAAGTAAAATCCACAAAGCCAGAGAGAGGTATAATGGTCAGATGATGCATGGGGTATCTTGCAAATGTGATACATGAACCAACATCCTGCCTTCTTTGCAATGCAACACAATCAAAGTCTATTTCACACACACTGTTTCACTTAAAGATGTGAGAGTATTATGGCCATCACACCTTCCACTCATCCCAAATAGATTTTTCTTTTAAAAGAAAGAAACTCTCTTGGATCAAAGAGCAGAAAAATCTCTCCAGGACAACTAAATTAATTTTTATATTCAAATTAATGTCTCCTAACAAGAAAATAATTTTGTTTTCATGGGCAGAGTGAAAACAGAGAGTTTCAAAAAGGAAAACAGTGATTCCAATAAGTTACTAGTTAAGATGTCAAATGGAAACAGACATAAAATTATTATGGCACAACACAACATTATTATGGCACAACACAACATTATACAAAGCCTGGGATATTACTGTCTGCATACCAGTAAGATTTCTTCCAAGCTACAAATTCTCTCAGGGGAACACAATACTAACAGTGGAAACTCTGCCAACAACAACAGAAATGCTACTAAAACTTCAAAGTGGATAGAATTGGTACATTTTACAGATTTTAGCCAAGTTGGCTAATGAACTGAAGATCTGGAAATGAAGTTACATGATTACAATTTTCCCACTTGTCACATAAATTTCTGCAAAGCTAGTATTGTAACAATAACACAAAGGAATAGGTATTTCCGATGCTAATACAAAAAGGCAACAGGCTGAAGTGAACTGCTGCTGGAACAAGCACAGGAACCCATACAGCAGAGTGATAAAACTATCCAAAAAGGGCACATTAAAGAAAAAAAGCAAGATCCACCCTTTCTTAGAGAATACAAAACACATTAAAAATATGAGAACTGCAACAATGAAAGGTTACAGTCAATTTTATTTTTTTCCTTTTTTTAAATTTTTGAACCTTTACCCTATTTTTTTTACCCTCTACTATCCTGTCACCCTATTAAAAAAAAAATTCTAGAACTATCAACTCTTATTGGTGATACACAAGCTAAAAACTGGAAAGAAAACCAGAAATAATACAGCTTAGAAACCAGATCACAGCTCATTGCAGATACATTCTGACCTGCTTGGGAGAAAATGTCCCAAAGAGGAACTGAAAGTAAAGTCACTTCATCCAATTGTGCCTAATGAGCCCCTTTCCCTTCTTTTGAAAAACAGGTATGGCATAGTTACATTCAGACACTCTGGAAAAGTCCTCCTGAAACTACCTGCTTGCTCAGCTAAGGGAAACTGTTTTATCTCAGACCTCTGGAGACTGCTTTGTTATTTGCAAGACACTCAGAACTGCTCCAAAACCCACTCGCTCCACTCAGTGGAACTCAATCTGAGATGAAAGACTCAAGCCGTACAGTTATTCCTTAGATTACACATCAACACATGAGAGCTGTTTAATTTCTCATCATTCTACCTGCTGATCAAGAGACTTGCCCATCTTTTTATAAACTGAAAGCACTGCCTGCTGCCATCTTCTAAATAGCTGCAACAGCCTCACAAAAGAAAACAGACACCATCCTACCTTGTTGCTCAAAAACAAGTACTGTGGAAGTGTCCCCAAACTGGCAAACTCTCTATAATAAATCAAGACTTCTCATATAGTACAAATTACCCTCAAATTTTAATACGTTTTACAAACACTATATCAACATTGGCCTCAACCTTAGAATACATCCAAATCAAAAAACACAGAAGACACTAAAAACATAAACTTCATTGTAGCTTATATACTGTCGATTGTTAAGAGCAAGAAAAAGCCAAAATCCCCATAAAATTAATTATAAAATTTAAAATCCTAAAAATTAGTTTTGGAATCTACCCATAGTCTGACCATGGAACCAATTACTTTCCACTACTGAAAAAGCAACCATTAAACAGGAAAAAACCAAAACAAAACCACAAACAAACAAGCAAAATAAAAAGCAACACCTGAAATTGGAAAACAACTGACTCCTAAAGCCTAAAACAACTAGCTCTGAGCATTTCTTTCTCCAGCTCGAAGTTTTAAAAAGCTCAGTACTTTGAAGCTCTCAGCTTTTTCTTGCAATGCTTTGCTAACATCAACAGACAAAGTAAGATTACAACTGCAGGAGATTTAACCACAAGTGCCTCCTTCCCCTCTCTTCCTTCCCACGTACATGTTAACTCCATCACAGTAAGAGGGTAGATTTGACAGCCCACCACACCAGGACAGAATTCTCCCCCGCACGGAGCTTCGCTCTCACCCATCGCTGCTCTTTGCTCTGTGCTTGCCATGGATGAATCAAGTATTCCTACAACAAAGCTAATTCTATTCACCTTTGACAAAGAACGGGTAGCAACCACGCAACAGCCCAAGTGGCATTCTCTGTGAGGCATGTGTTTATGGTATGTTAATGAGTGGCTTCCAACCAAGACTTAAGATTTCATTTTCTATTAGAGGAAAAAAAATAAAGATATGCAAAAAGACATGTTGGCTTTTCAACTGAGATGATCCGTTCAAATTAAACAGAACCACTGGCTTATTCTAAAGGTTATCAACATCATAATGATAATTTCTGCAATGCTAACTGAAGTTCAATAATTTAAACTATATAGAAGTACTTAATGTTAATTCCTCTTCCTAAAAGTTTTTGGTCTTAAATCCTAACCAGAACTCTTCTTTCTCCTTTGCAGTATTGTGGCCAACTTGTATAGCAAAGTATTCTACTTTCTGTAAAAGACCAAGTACCAACAATCATTTTGTTTCTGCACGAAGTGTGTTCAAAGCCTTCTATCTGAGCACCTTCTCTGGTCCTTTCTGGCAGACAATCTTACAAAAACCCATAAACATAACAGAACGTGCCAGCTGTTTGCCAGATTCTGCTTTCCTGTGCTTTGCACTTCTATGAATTGTGAGGATACAGCGAACCAGATCTGAGAATCTCACATCACACCTTTTTATTCTGCAAGGTAAGGAGCAACAGCTAGCAGATCAAAGCAGAAGAAAGCAGACCGGAAGCACGTTTTCTTTGGCTGAACCCAAGTATCACTGCAACTAGGCAACTGTTGTAACTCATCCCACCTCTTCTCATCGTGGAGAATTGAGATCCACGCTTTATAAATCAATTCTTTCTTAAAGGTTTCTCCTAAATTCTGACAAAATGTTCTAGGCCTGATGCTGTCAGCATCTTTGGCTAAGATTTAGAATACCAGATTTGATGATTTGGTAGAAAAACTTAAGGTCTAGTTTTCAGACCTCTGAAAATTTAAACTATATTAAAAAATCCAAGCCAAAGCACAGGAGAGTTACAACTAATTAGTTTTGAGATCAAATCTTAGTTTTGACTTGATCATCCCCACACTTCACTCTAAGTAATGCAAAGAGAATCAGCAGCAGTTTCCCATTTGTCTTAAGGAAGCAATGAAAAAACATGAAACACTAAAACTGAAACACTGAAAAAACTGTAACTTTGTTACAACTTCTCAATTAAACAGTTCTGTTGCTAGGACATTTTGGAAACCAGGTATATTTAGTAAGTTTCATGCACTTACACCCATCACTACCACAAAAGGTTGGGTATTTCACTGGCTTTATACCTGTTATATATTGTAAAACACAATCATGGCTTTTATGTCCATATATCCCTACTCAGGAAATAAATTTCGAGAAGATCATGTGATTCCAGGCTTTAACAAACAGAAAACACTCAGATTTATTTATTGGACGTGCAGGTTTTTCCACAGTTTTATGTGTGGAAAAACATAATTCCTCAGTAAAAATAATTCCGTAATTAAAAAAAAAAAAATTCCTCAATCAAAAAAAGTCATATATGGAGCTGTTCACGAACAGTTTCAACAAATGTGCCTTTTAAACCCATATACAACTAGGCAAAGGTATCAATAATGAACAATATAATACTGAGAAAGAAAACAGAAGAATTTTAAGCATTAGGTACTTCTGCATTGCATTACTATCAAACCCATCGTTTCCTTGCTATAATGGAGCAACAAAAGACATAGTGCCTTACACCTAAATACCATTTCAAGCACACTTGAGGCACGCACATATCAGTGAAGACGAAACTACCAGCTCATCCCTCTTTCAGAATTAAGTTTATTGTTATAGCACAAAGTTGACACATCTAAAAATACAATCCAAGGCCTTAAGCAAATATGTGTAAATATCCAAAATATAGCTGCTCACTCAGGTCCTTCTCCATGTACAGCAAAGGAGACCTATCAAAACATTTTTAACAGAACAAAGCAAACACTTGAAAAGCAACAGCAAAATTAAAAACCCCCCAAAAAACAAAAAACAGCCAAACAAAAAACCCACAAAACAAAACAACCCCCAGAAAACATACAAACAAAAATCATCTCCAAAAGAAACAAAAACAATCCACAAAAAATTAAAAAGGTAAAAAAAAAACTAACAAAACAAAACAATCCCTGAATCCTCAAACTACAACTGTTTTTTTGTTTTGTTTTCAAAATCTGAGCAGTATTGGTAGACTGCCGTATAAAAAGTCGAAACCTAGAAATTATCAAATGAATCACCATGGAACCTGATTTTTGACTCCCAGTACCAGACTAGTGATTCCCTGCCAAGTACTAGAAATTTGGGCACGATAAAATATCAAATGAAATTTTAACTACTACCCCGGTATTTTTCTAAAAAAAGAATGGTCTTTTTAATATGAACAAAATGAAATTACAGCCTAAAATTAGTTAAGAGAGCGTTATAAAGTATGGCAGCACAGCTTTAGAGATCCATAATTGCACAAAGACATCAGATCTCTTCTCTTCCTTTCTCCCCAAACTGTGACTGCTGTAAGTGGAGCTTTAAACAGTCAAACAACCTGTTTTGGTTTTTTTTTCTTTTAGCTCTTAAATCCAATTTATGTATTCCCCATCTATAAGCTTCCGTGTGGTCGGTATTGAAAGGAAATTTGCCAAGCACCAAATCAGTAGGCAAAGTTGCACATTTTTGCTGTATGTTATTTCAACTCACATCTTTGGCACTGAGAAAGTCAGAATAACTGCTTTGCAGATTTTCAAACATCCAAAATGTCTAACACAGTCCATCCAAGTAGGAATGTCAGCTCTGTGGAATGATTTGCTAGCTCTGGGGACTACAATCCAACCTTTCTGGCTGCCAGATAAATCAGGCTCAATCCCAGCTGCAGACAGGTCCTTTTAGTAGTCCTAAGAGCCTACCCCTCCCTATTTTAAAGGATTGTAAATAGTAAAAACACAGAAAACTGAACTTTTTCATATTGAAAAACACTGCAGCATGAAAGAGATTTTTTAAACATATGATGGAAGATCACACAACAAAAGGCCCATGCACTGGTAACAATTTTGAGGCAACAGAAGTTATTTAGTAACGACTATTTTTAAATGGGAAGACAAGTCTGCTTCAAAAGGGAATGCTGTACCAGTTACAAGCAAGTCGTAGCATTAATGAGACAGGCAAAAATCAAATCTGTGAGAAGCAATGAATGAGGAAGTAAGGTACACATTACAATATACAGGGTAGAAGCACGAAATTGACTGGCCTAATTTGCATTAAAATGGATGTCTTGGATTGACATGGTAGAGATCATTAGGAACTCAATTGTCAGAAGTAAAAATCATTTTAGTAATTTGTTCAATTTATATTTTAGGACTTTAGTTGATGCCACATTGTATTAATTAACTGCATCATACCTTAACATGCTACAGCTGCAACACTCAAAAGGTTACGAGCAGCTTCATTCACATCCCTGATGTAAACTTGTGCTAAATGTCTATTCAGGGAGAAGTTTCTACTAATGCTTGCCTCAGTCCAATTCGGAATCAACTTTGTGTTCTTTCCCACCTCTGAGCAGACACTCCAAGGACTAAACAAAGCAGAGACATGATCACCCTTAAGGAGTTCTGTCCAGGTTAAGGCAGCAGTCAAGCATTTGGATGCGGTCTGTAACAAAATTTACACCTTAATTTATTAATCTGAGCAGTCTGCCTGGTGATTGAACAGTCAAGGATGGCTCACAACACAGCTCAGGGAAAGCAATTTCTTTGCCTGCTCGACTGAAGTCTCACCAGGTTCCACACCCACTGCATCTGCCAGGTCCCTGCAAGTGCCCTAGAGGTTCATCTGGCTGTGCTTTGTAGTGCAGGCTGCAGTTTAAGTAGCAGCTCATATGCCAAAACAGTTGGACAGCCTTATGTAATTTTCAACAATGTTTATCTTTCGAATCCCACTGCATTAATATTTTAATAACACTATCAAAATCCTTCAGTAAATGATCACCACATGCACAAGAAATTCCCACAATAAATCCCATGATGGAAAAGATGCAACACCCACAACACGCTGCCTCATTTCTTTGACTGTAATCACCGATTTCCAAACCCAAAATACATCCAGGTCTCTTGGACAGAAAGCTTACATCGAAAACTGACAAGGTTTTTTGTTAATTTTAGGTTGTTAATTTTGTTGCCTTTTCTGCAGTTATATATAGATGTGTGTGCACATACGAATAAAAATATATATATTAAAAAGTATTTGCTATTCATCTCTCAAAGTATCCTCATAAAACTTCCCTGACAGGTGATGAACTTTACAATTACAGACACACACATATGCCTATAAATTCAGAAATTTAAGAGGACTCAGCTGCATCTGGACAAGTCTGCAAGGTCAGCATATGCCACAGGAACTCAAAGAATCTGTACTGTGGTTCACCCTCTAGGGTTTTACTGGGAAAGTAAAGTGAAAGCTTTAGATTACTGCTGCAACTACAGAGTAAACTACTCATAAATCAGAGAGAAGAATCAGAACTGCACTGAAATCTACCTGTTGATGCCAAGTAGAACAGTTTCTTAGGGATTTTATTGATTTTTGTAACTTTAACCTAAAAAAAGTGAACATTAACACTACCTCCTTAATTTAGAGCAAGTACAGCAGCTACGGAAAGGAAAAGACAGAAAGAGCTGTTTACACTCTCTCCCTAAGAGAAGTCTCAGTTGAGAACAAAGGTATTTTTAAAATATCCCTCAAAATCTAGGATTTTTCTTTTGGGTCTGTCACAGCAGTAAGGATAAAAATCCTTGTCAAAAACCCTAGCTGCTAAGACGATACTTCAAAAATATCTTTTCCTTAGAAACTTGAAGTTTGGGAATATCATTAAACAATGTGTTTTAGGTCTCCAATAGCCTGCAAAATAATGGTATTGGTTAGGTGGTTTACAGGAACATTGATCCCCCTGTTCCATTTCAGTTCCTAATGCCCTTAATATCTGAAACCTGTCTGCTAGTTATCTTACAAAGCCCAAGCGTATTAAAAAATAATCTTGAAATTTACTACTTCTACATGAGTATCACATTTCTACACATACAAGTAGGATCGTGTAGCACAGCTAAAGGAAAACAAGATTTAACCATGCAATTAAAACAAGTGCTCATGTTAAAAATAACCATTATTTACTCAGAATAGCACTGAGCAGACCTCATGCAGATGTATTTCGAAAGAATCAGTGTCCTCTAACTTCAGACACATTAGCAGCTGCTGATATTTACTGAGGCAGAAACTTTAGGTGTTCTTTGTGTAGGCCAAATAAAACCTGAAGAAAAAACTGAAAATGTGCATGTTTGTGTGCATGCCTGCGTGTAATCAGTTCAAGAATAATGGCAAACATCTTTTAATGGGGAGCAACAAAGCAGTCAAACAAAATTTTCAGGGTAAGAGCAGTCCTTGATGAACTTTGAGCCTGCAGCTGCAGCACCTTATTTACACAGAAAAAAAAACCTCCCCCAAACATCACAAATAATTGTACTTTCCAATGCTGAATTTACTCACATAATAGAATAGGATGATATTTTAATGAAAATCTATAAAGATACTAACTAACCTTGTGCAGAGAAAATTTTTTATTCAGCTGTGGAATGAAAAGTCTCAACAAACTTTTGTGTCTAAAGTGGGCTGCCAGCTACTCCTCAGCAGCCAGAAGCAGTTCCATGTCACTTCAAAACCACGTGCCAGCAGGATCGACCACTTCTTTGTAGCTGCATGCAGTGAGAAGCACTTGGGGTTCACAGCTTTTAAAACTTCTAGGATAAAAATTATTTCCCTTTTTTTAATGCTCATCTGTGCAGTGGGAAAAAAAAAGTTCACAAAAGCAAACAAACTCCCTGTGCACTCATTTGGATGTTAAGAGGGCTGATGTCAGCTATTAAGACTGATAGCCTCTGACAGAAGAATCCTCCAAGAAGCTTTTGGGGAATAGCCATTTTTCATTTATGGATTCAAACCATAGAAACAAAAGTTCTAAGACAGGTTAGCTAAATTCTAGCTTTGCTGTGTTCCAAATTCTTCTATTAAAAAGTCCAATAATTTTTAAACAATTATTTTCAATTGACATATGTGGTTTCAACATCTTCAAAAGTGCTAATTTGCAGGTGAGTTTTCAGTAAAATGCAAAGGAAAAGATCTGTGTGTGCCTAGTTCTTATCACGAGCACTATTTTATAGAGGGTCATTTGGATGTGAAATTACTTACCCACTGTGATGCAACAAGGGTAACTGAACCCCTAGGAAAAGATTAATTTCCCTGGGGTACAATTCAGTGTCATATCCTAGCTGGCAACAGTGACTTCCTTAGTGTCGACTGTTACCAATTATCAGAGCCCTTGACACAGAAGGTTTCAAACCCGACAGCAGGACTAGCAGATGTGTTCACAGATGTGAACTTAGGGCCTAGCCTCCAGAGCAGCTGCCAGCAAGCCAAATGTGATGCCTCTTGCATGCCATGCACCAGCCCCTGCACTCCTGGGGGAACAGCAGTCCCCAGCAGTCCCGGACAAATGAGCTGCTGAAATGATCTGTCCACTTATCTTGAGAGGCTGAAACAAGATGCCACTACAAAGCTGTATATTAAACTGTAACTGAGAAACACTCTGGGGTAGGAATCAGATCCAATAGCCAGGGATAGTTTCTGAGAGAGGGTCCTGAAGTCACAGACTAAGCTTTACACTATTAATTTGCACTCAGCTATGCCGGGAAAGCTCCTGATGAGAAGAAAATGGAAATAGAAGTCTTCCATAATAGGCAGTTTTATGCCAAAAGATTGAAGCAAACGACCTCAGGAAGACATGTGCTAACTTGAGGCAATTTTTGATGATGTTTAATGCATTACCAGCTGCCAGGAATTCAATTTTCCCCTAATCCAGAATAGAACCTCTGTCAGCATTTCAGAATTCTGAGGAAAGAATGAGTTCTACATGAATTGTGTTTAGCAGATGATGATTAAATTCAGTACATGTTGCTTTCTAACATGAATGCTAGTTTAATCTTCCCTCTCTACAGTTCTGGAAGTCAAAGAACAGTTTCTAAGCTGTTAATTTATATGAAGTGGCATAAAATCTTAAGAACTGAGAGTGGTGAAGCACTGGTTGAGGTTGCCCAGAGATTTGCATCATAAGCAACTGTTCCCCAGAAAGAACAGGAATCTGGCACACTGAGCTTGGTAATCAAGACAGACAGTGACTGCCATGCCTAAAACCAGTTATAACTGCCCAGAAATTTGTAACAGTACTGAACTTGAAAGCATTTGCTAGAAGCACAGAGCATGCTCAGGCAAGGAACTTTTCCTATTTAAATGCAAACATGGATGTTTGGAAAGTTTAGGAATACTCAAATGGACATGGTGACAATCTCCAAACATTTGGAGCCATCATGCTACCCAAGCAAACTACCGCATTTTTATTATGCTAAAAACACCCACTTTCTCTTGTTTCGTCTATCAAATCTATACAACTGACTGGAACCACAAGGGCTGTATTTTCAGGAGGAAAATACATTCTTGCAATATGTTTCATGCTTGTTATGGACCATTCACCATTAGAAAACTGTATGGCTCAAAAAGCATAATGGCAACTAATGACTCAACCGACTAACACAACACTACGCCACAAAAACTACAGAGAACCACTTCTCACCTGGGAGTCTATCACCCTGCCACACCTGACTGCTCCAGTTTGAGGAAAAAAAAAGTTCGAACTTCTAATTTCTCTAGAAAGCAAGTGTGAGGGACATAGGATGGAATAAGTGAGAAGCAAGCCAGGAGAGGCCTGACCAGCCACATTTTCTTATAGGTAAATTGCCTAAGCTGCTCAAGAGGCTGCCCAAGCAATACTCATGTTGAACTCATACATACTCAAGACCCCCTGCAACTGGCACAGAGATTTGCCTTTGTTCAGATTCCCCTTTCCTGCCTCTCAACATTTTCAAGACACTTCAAAGAAGATCAAAAAGCTTGAAAGAAGTGCAGTTGTTTAGTCTACAGAAGAGAAGATAAATGGGAGACCTGGTCTTGCTCTTCAAAGACAAAGCAAGTTGGTACGAGAATGGGACTAAACTGTTCACCAGGTCTGATGTAGACATGAAAAAGAAAGCAAGATTTAAGTTTTGGAAAACTTTCAAGTAAGAGTAATAGACTGAACAGGCTGCCTTTGGAGGCTGTGGAATATCCATCACTGGAAAGTTTTAAAAACAGGCTAGGCAAACATCTGTCAGAAGTGATTAAGTTACAGTAGAGGAGAAGATCTTTCGCTCCTCTTCTGGTAAGGTCTTTTTGTTACATCCAGCGTTACAAACCCAATCACATTTCTGTCTTTTACATGCCTGTGTTTCATTTTACTTTTAAAAAACATGCAGTAAAACCTGCCCTTCTGTGATAATTCCACATATTCAGGTGTATTTATTTGGGACAACATAATAGACATCAAAGATTTGTTAAATGTGAAAGCAGGATAAAGAAACCACCTGTGAAGTAAAACACCAATGTATTAAATTCACACTCACTCTGAATAAATTGACCTCTAACATCATAATGCAGACAGCCCTGCATTTTTTTGTCCTCCAAGAGAAAAAATTGTTCAACTGATGACTTACTGATCTGCAGTCACTTTAACATTTTCCTTAAAGGAATTTTTTTTTAAAGAAAGTACTTTTCCCCAAGCACAAAGAAATATAAAATTAAATATTACAAAATATCAATAGAAACAAGACAGCAAAAGGCTGCTTTGAGAAGTATCCAAATATTTTTTAAACTATATTAAATTATGAGTAAGGACAGTTTCCATCACACTGGAGGGAAAAAAGCCATCAGAGACCTTTTTCCTCCCCCTGCTGTTCAATACTAAGGCAACCACGGAAATGAAAAATAAACATTGACTTCTCCTCACCCCCAGCACGACAGGAAACCCAAGAGCAGAAATGGAAATGTCTCTTGGTAAAGGCAAGGACCAGGCAGGTAGCTGTTCAGAAGAACACACGGAGTTCTGGGGGTCTCTGCTGGACTGACATCACACAACCCACACCACGACAGGAGGGAAGAGGTGCTCTTTGCTTTGCTCACATAGGATGGTCCCACCAGCTGCCCTCTGTGCTGACTCCTCACCTTTCTCTACGCTGGCTAGCAACTGACCTTCTTTAGGTTTCAGGCAGCACTCCCTTAGAAGAGACAAGCACCAGTTAATAGCTGTGACATTAGCAGTCAGATCATAATCAGAGAAGTTTAAAAATATTATGGTCAATACCAGATTTGTTTTTCTGCACACCTGACCAATTCTTCTAATGACAACTGGTTTACAAAATTTTTATTATATAGATATTTCCCAAGTATGTTCATGGGGCTTGTAAAGTATGTGGGACTTGTAGGCACACAGGAACTCAATTCTTTTTTTCATTCTTGGTCTAGACAGGTCTGGGATAACATTTATCTCCTATTTTGCATATCAATATGTGTTTTTTCCTGTCAATTCAAGATCCACCCTTCAGTCTGATGTCAAGCTTTTTCAGAGTAACATGACATCCACAAAATTATTTATTCTACTTTAATGGGGAAAGGGTAGGGAAGCAGAGAAACCAACCAGATTAAGAGAAATCCATAGACTGTTTAGTCCTCCTTCAATAAAGAGGCCCCAGGTTAACTTGCCACTATTAAATTCATACTAAATTACAGTTACAACAATACCAAAGCTATATCAAACCTTTCTGCATTAAATTTATTTTTCACACTGTTTTCCCACTCAAATATGCATTATTATCAGAAGCATCAAGTCTCCAAGGCTCTAGGCAACTCGAGTCCTATTACTCCAATCCGATGGACTATTTTAAGATTTGCACAAATTTTTTTTTTACCAAATGTCCTTTTTCATTTGATACCATTTTCTTCAATAATGTACTGCTTTGTGTCTGGAGAATGAGAATTTGTTTCCTCCTCTCTTTATATTTAAAGGTGTAAAAGAAAGCTACCTTGAGCAATGTATGGAAAACAAGCATATAGTTACAACAGGAAAGAGACATTCTAGGGCACAAATTCGCTGAAACCAGTTTTAAGAATAATTTCTGCCTTCAACATCTAGCACCTCCAGGATTCAGTGCTGCTAAAACACCAAAGCAACTCACAAGTATCTTGCTTAAAGTCCTCATAAGTCAAAATTACTTCAACAGGCATATATTGTTAACGAGTGACAGGGTGGAGAGAACATATGATGATGAAGCAGTGTTGATAAGCAATGACCCTTGAGGCTACTGAATAATATACAACACTGCCCCTCTGCAAAATAAAGTCAAAAAACCCCAAAATTGAAACCCCCACTTTACCAACCATTTGTTCAAGTTCTTTGTGTTTGTCATTTCTAAGGCCTTATACCTTTTAGCAACATCCAGTATTAAAAACTCATGTTTCATACTATGGCCTTGCTGAATTTTAAAGAATTTGGGCTTCCTTTCCAACAGGCCTGCCAAAGAGTGTATTAAAATTTAAACATAAATGCAGGATAATAAAACAAGCGGATGGTAAAACCATACCAAACTGGAAGGCTGTATTTAATCCCTACTGCCTCACCTGACTGCAGACTTCACATAAGTATCCTGAATCCCAGAACTATTAGTGAAAAGCAATGACTTCGCTTAAAAGAAAATAAAAATCTCTGAGTTAAAGAAACAGAAAGAACAAGAAATGCAAGTATTACTCAGTTGGCAGCAGTATTGCCTTTATTTTGCCAGCTGCTAAACCCAGCTCAAAACCACTTACTGCTGAGCCTCAGGTACAGCACTATGTGATACACACAGTACCGACATATTCTGACTTACTACTGAGAGTCACCCAACACACACAGTGCTTCAGGAACGTGGCCATCCGCTGGGCGCCTGTGCACTGGCGACACAACCCTGAGCTCATCCCCGCACAGAACACGCGCTGCAGGCTAAACCTTGTAGCTCTGCTGAGGCTGCACCAGGTATTGAATAACCCACACATAACTGCGTTATGCTCCGTTCTTCACTCGAGGCTATGCAAAAGTATAACGAACGTCACACAATTAACCAGAAGGCAGGCAGCATCTGCGTTTCCTCCAGCAATAGCAAACGTGAGTGGACACTCCGTGCACGAACGTTCCAGGCTAACACGGCACCTTCTTGCACAGCCCACGGCCCCGCGCCGCTCCCCAACCCTCATTCCAGTGACAGAACTCAACAGAGGGCAACACCCGCTTTGACACGACCCACTTCACGCGCGGCCGCGTCCCCCCCGCCGAGCGCGGGACCTGAATTTGCAAAGCCGCCCTGCAGGCACGGCGCACGCCGAGCCCTGCCATGAAACCCCCGGGTGAGAACTGAACCACGGCCGTAACGCTGCGAGCCGCCCCTCCTGCCCCTCCGCCGCGGGGTGCTCCCTCACAGGGGCGGCCTCCCCGCGACCACCGGGCACCCCGCTCCGCCCGACCCGCCGCGAAGTAGCGGCGGCAAACGAGCGGGGCCCCGCCCGGCTCCGGCGCGGCGCAGCCCCAGTGCCCCCATGGCGCCGTTCCCCAGCGGCTGGCGAGGGAGCACGGGGGCGCGGTGAGGGCGGAGCGCGGTGAGGGCAGCCCCCGCCCGGCCGGGCCGGGCCC
>VXBQ01010974.1:102119-196641 GCA_013400175.1 Phainopepla nitens
CTTCCCCATCCCTCTCCTCTTCCCCATCCCTCTCCTCTTCCCCATCCCTCTCCTCTTCCCCATCCCTCTCCTCTTCCCCATCCCTCTCCTTTCCCCCATTCCCCTCCCTGTTCCTCCTTCCCCACGCCCTTGCCCGTTCCCACGCCCTTCCCCCGTCCCCTCCCTTCCCCTTTGCCCGGGGCTCTCCCCGGCAGTGGGTCTGGAGCGGCACAGGCGTGGTCAGGGTCCCCAGCATTGCTAGGAGTCATCTAGAGAAGCGGGTCAAAGGGATTTCTCTTGTGCCAGGTTTAGTTCCTGTAAGGACGTGTGTGTTGGGTAAATCAAACGGTGACAAACCCCATTTTAGATCTTTATTACGACACTGGCCTAGCAAAATTCAACTTTTCTTCGATACCTATTGTGTATTTTAATAAACTTTGTGAATTCACTCAGTTTCAGGGTGTTTTGTGAAGTAGTGATGCTAGTTAGAATTGTATATTCTATTTCAGTTATTTTATCAAATTACTAATTACTGTAGTTGTAGAAGGAATATTTTTAAGACTTAAGAGCAACGTTATTTTGTGAAAGAATTTCTTACTATGACATGGCCCACTTTGTTTAATGCACCACGATTTAATGAAAAAATGTAAGTATAGGATGTTTAGGCTACCTGCTCTCCTGACATTGCTCCCAATTGCTTTAGAAATAATTTAGTAGCAGTATAATTATGTTTTATTCAGAAAGGCTGCCTTCCTTAGGTAAGAGATATTTGCACCTGAGTGCTTAGGAGGCATTTAGCTCAGTAGACATTTCAAGCTACTAGTGGGGCTACCTGCCATTATTTCTGCATGTGGACGCTTTAGGAAGTTACAGATATGTTTCTCTGGATGGACTCATTCAGGTTGGTCTCTTTGTATCTGCAAAATCTGCTTCTGAGAATCAGATCTGTTAGGTTTTGACTTTTTTTTTTTTCCCCCTAAGGGCAAGGTTCTAAGTGTCCCTTAACTCAATCACCTTAGCACTGCTGCAGTGCAGTTGTAAATGATGGTTCTAGAGCAGGGTGACTTCTGAAGGAAAAACATCTGTTCTCTGAGAGCAGTAGGTGTTCGGAGGAGCAAACAAATTGCTCAGTAGATGGAGTTCCACTTGGTATTTTATTTCTTATTTTCGGACATGAAAAAGCTACCTAGTGCAAGATTTTCAAAATAGTGCTAATCTGAATATCGAAAAGGAATTTCTAAATGTTTTGTTTTGTTTTTTCTGATTCTGCTGGGAATGTTGGTGAGTGTTTTTGTGTACTGTAAAGGTTTCTAAAGGGGATTTGGATGAAGGTAGGGAGCTAGGGAAGGTCGTTCAGAGGTGGGATACAACCAACCCACTTCTGGACTTCTAATCTTTATGCCAGGCACGTTTCACAGATGTGATGGGCTGTCTCTCATATATGGAATAAATGTTGCTTTGGAAACAGTGGCTCAGTAATTTTAGATGGCAATAGTAAAAGAAGTCTTTGCTCCCTCTTCCATCCTTGCTGGTTCGGATTATCAGACTGAATTTCCAGAATTCAACCCCAGAACTGAATTTGCATTAACTGGTTCTGGTGCCAGTTTAAAATAACAAACTTTTCTTCTTCTCTTCCTGTTTTTTCTTTCAACGTGACAGGGAACTAATGCAGGATATAATTAATTCCTTCAAAGCAGAAAATTAATGCAGTATGTGTCTTTTCTATATGGTTGAAGTGAGTTTGAGGTGTAAAATTGTTTGCAGTGGAGTAAGGACAATGTGTAGCACTCTCCTGTGTTTATACTTCTGCCAGACTTTGATGTGGAGTGAAAAAAGAAACCACAAACAAACACCTTCAATTTAAAAATAGTCGAAGGAGAGCTTTTTTCAGATGAACTTTTAAAATATCTATAACAATTTTTTTTATTTTAATTTAGAAATGTCAGTAAGTTACCAGAAAATGCTGAGAGTGAAAATAATTTGTTAAAAAATCCCTTTCATTTAAGCTGTAGTATGTGTCCCTTTTTAAAGGTGGTGGAAGGGTTAAGTTTGGAGTTACTTGTTTTATTTTTCAGCTCAGTCTCTGGAATTTATGTAAATTGAGGATTGAGGAGCGATCAGAGTTTGACTGTGAGGATAGCAATTGACAGATCTGGCTGCTTTCTGTCCTCAGAGAAAACTTTTCTCATTGCTTTCATGGATGCCCTGTAATTAACTCTAAAAAGACAACGTGTTTTATTGCATGCCTTTTTAAATTCTTTATTCATCCCTCTAGATGGGTGACAGGAAAGGTTGTTTGCTTATCTCATGTCTTGCTTTTTGCCCATCTCATTTCTAGACAAAGGAGGCAGTGATAAGTGTGCATTTGCCTACTTGAACATGTTGCAGGTGCTGTAATTCCTCCTTGTAAGCCAAGTGATCTGGACTGCAAGGAAAGTCTAGTCACTTAAAATGTTTATTGAACTGATGGGATTTAACAATTCTTCTTATTAAAATTCCTTTCTAAGTGTCAGCTGAATGCAGGTACAGTGTATTACAGAAGTATTAGCTAACAACATAATTCTGCAGTAAAAATGAGAACATTTTACCTCGATAAATATATTGTACACTGCATATTTACCTTCTTAGAGACATGATGCATCTTGCTGCTAGGCATACTCTTACTCCCCCTCCCCTCCACTCTGATCATAATAACTTGGTTTTCTTTTATTTTGGAGCAAGTGTTAGAGGACCATTGTGGCAAGCAGGATTATAATTGAATCTGTAAACTAAGCTATTTTTTCTAGATGTTTAACATATATTTTCTCTCTGATGTTGAGTAGTTTGTGGCAGACTTGATGTTTTTACAGGAATGGGGACTTAATTTATAAATGCACAGTTACAGGTTTCCAATTGGAACCTGCTGCATGCCAGTAAATCATTGTGCTTGCACTCTGTCCAATTGATGGCTTTCCAGTGGAAAATTCTGACTGTAATGGGCATTGTTCATATCCTAAAATAAATCATCTGGAAAACAGTATGAAATATTAATGAGACATGAAAGTATTGTATCTTTGCAAAAAAGACTTTTAATACAAATACTAGTACAAGTATTCAAATGCGCAAAGCTGGTTTGGATTTTTCTTCCTTTTTTAAGTTTGATTCCTTAACACTATTCAATCATATTCAATATGATTATATTTATTAGAATGTAAAAGTACGTACCTCATGTCTTTTATGTTTGCTTTGTATCCTAAGTTGGACTGTATTAGTTAAAACAGAATGTGTCTTTCATGATATCCATTTGTATAGACTTAGTAAATATGTTTAGTAAGTAAGGATCTTTGTGCAGCCTGTATGGAGTTGTTCTCAGCGGGGATTCACAAAGAAATTTAGTAGTTTTTTTACTGGGAATTTTGTGCTTTGAACAAGATTGTTCCCTTAGAGAAAGGATAATTTTGAGACACCAAATTGTTAAGTCGTCTGTTTCTCCTGTGTGATTTTCTGAGGGAAAAAAACTATCTTAATTGCATTATTTAGTAAACAACTAGTAACCTGAATTTTTATCTTTTGCTGATAAATTTTTACTCTGTGTTCTCTGTTTAAGGAACACTAATTGTTCTGAAGGGCTTAAGATTGTGTGAAAAAGATGTTTCCTTTAAAAGACACTGTGATGGGTGCCTCCACCTTCTTTGCCTCAGCTCTGCCACATGATGTCTGTGGAAGTAATGGCCTCCCTCTAACACCTAACTCCATAAAAATTCTGGGGAGATTTCAAATCCTTAAAACAATCACCCATCCCAGACTTTGCCAGTACGTTGACATTACCAGAGGTAAACATGGTGAGTATCTGTTTAATAAGCAGATTTTTTTGTATGATTACGGTTTTGGGTTTGGGGTTTTTCTGGGGACAATATATTTTAAGGTGACTGAGCAGAATACTGCCTTTCTGGCATCAGAAAGTGGCCAGTTTTCAGTGTCAAAATTCCTGAATACCTTTGCTGTGACTAGTGGTGTTGGCTCATTTGCTTCTTCTCTGTAGACTCAAATCAGAGATTATTTCTCTGTCCTCTCTTGTTGTGTTAAACTAACCAATAAAATCTAAAACTGCCTTCTTTTTATACCTCAGTAAAATTCCTGAACTCAATTGCTCTGCCATGTTTTTGTGTGGAATATGGAAATACATGTATTTTTGATGGTGAACTCTTTCACCCATGTTCTAATCTTGTGAACATTTTCATTGGTTAGATTTCTTGTGCTTGATGTGCAGCTGGTGCTGTCATCTTGTGTCCTAGCTGCAAGCTTCCTGCGTGTTATTATCTTTCGATTTCTTTAAGATTTCTCCCACTTGTGGTTACTTTATTCTAGTACAGGTTTGGAGGTTTTTTCAGTACCTGTTATCACACTTCTTGTTAGCTCAAATAAAACTTCAGTTTTTTCTTTCTGCTCTAGATACTCTTATGCAAGCTCAGCAGGACTACACTTAATTTCCACAAAAAGGCTGCAACACCTGTGACAACTTAAGTCATTGCCACCTTTAACTTTTAAATCAAGTGTTCTCCTACAAAAGTGCATTGTATGTATTTGATTAGCTAGAGGGTCTCATAAAGCAGGGCAAGTAATTTTTTTCTCCTTTAGAATGCAGTATGATGGAATGTTTCAGATTTTTACAAAATTAGGACATTGCCAACTCCAGATATTGAAGTATTCTGTGGGTCAGGGAGTTCTTTATGTGTTTTTCTTTGCGCTCAAACATGTAATTTTTCACTTAACAGAGTGAGGAGGTCTAGAAAATTTAATAATTTTCATTTGTATTTACTAGTACTGCTTGGAACAAAACCTGGGATTTTCTGACCGTATTGTTTGGGATGAAAGGTTAGGCAGTATTAACTAACATAACATTCAATAAATAAAAAATAAATATTAAAACATGGCCTTTTTGATTACAAAGAGTAAATGACATGAACATTTACGTGTGTGTAAAAACTGAACAAAAAAGATACCTTCTTATAGTTGAAGTAACTTGAAGAATAGTAAATAAAATGTCTAACCATGAAGTCAGGAGAGTGTTCTGTTTTAACAATGGTTAGAATGGCAGCTAAAAATTTTGATATAATACAGGAAATTTGGCGGCAAATTTTATCATTTTGATACATGTGTCAGACCTATGCCTAATGATTTAATGTTTGTGGAGTTCTGTTTGCAAATGTCAGTTTCTACTCTTGCAGAGAAATGTGAGAGCACTGGGAAACATAGGAAAACAATGCAAAAATAAGTTAGACGTATAAATTCCCCCAGAAAAGGAATATTTCAAAGGGGAAATATGAAAATAAAAGAAAAACATTCAAATGGATTTTTTTTTTTGTAAAATTAAACTTTTTAAAAATCTATGCTAGCACTATAGAAGGCAATCTCAATTTTTTTTCTTCCAAAGCAAGCTTAAATGGTCTTTTGAATGGAAAAAGAGAGAGAGAGTTGAGTAACAAGCATTCCAGCTATAATGTGATGACTTGTGTTCCTCAGTTTTCCATCTTTATCTTACTGTAACAGTCATGTTACAAAAATGTTCGTAATAGTTTAGTTTGATTTGATTTTGAATGTGAACATGGACTGCTAGTTTACTGGAAGTAGCAATGCTTTTTTAGGAGTTTCCTCACACTCCTCTGTAACATCTTATACCTTTGTCTTTTCCTACTGCATGAGTGTTGTCTTCAGTACAACAATAGTTTTGGTTTTCCCTCCATATTCAGAGCCAGCCCATGCATCTTCAGAACATGTGGGTTCCCCGCAGCTCCATGTTGGGCAAGAGCTGCTAGAGCTGGCAGTGTGCTCATTGGCCTGTCAGGACTGAAGCTCCTGTGCTCACCCTGAGTCCCTTTGCTCAAAGCTGGGCTTACTTTGAGTCTCTTAAATCAACTCAGCCATGTATTTCTGCAAATTTATATACACTTGTCTTTGAGACCTCTGTTCTTCAGTCAAACCTGACTGACATTGGCTGAGGGCTTTCATATTTGCTAGGAGATTACTGGATGCATGGGTTGACAGTGCTGTGCATGAGGAAACTGGAAGGATAATTTGCTGTATCTTATAAACAAAAAATAGTGGTGTTACCCATAAGCTATACATCTTGTAACATTTAATTATGTGTAATTTTCTGTACAATGTATGTCAAAATACTTCAACATCTGCCAAATAGGTAGAATGAGAAGTCTCTACTCTCAGAATTTCATTTGCATTCCAGTTCTCTTATATATATAAATATTTTTTTTTTTTTTTAATTAGAGAGACTGGTTGTGGCAGCTGAACACTGTGAAAAGAATCTGGAAGATTTGCTGCGAGAAAGAAAGCCTGTCAGGTGAGGTGTCAAGCTAACTCAAATCCACTCATTATTTCACCTATCATCTGTGGCAAAATCCTGGACCATCTTTTAACTTTACTGGTTTATCTAAATTTTACTCTGTTAAAGTTTAACCTATAGGCATTGTTTAGCAGATAAAAATATGCACCCGAAGAGGGAGTACTCATTTCTGTGAAATTTTGTTATGGGGACCTTGCTTACAATTGAAATACTTCATAACTCAGAAAATACTGTAGTTCTGGGGTTTCCTTTTAGAAATAAAATCAGACTTATGACAGGATATGAAACTTTCTAAGCATTAATGTGTAGGTTAAGTCTGCTAGGTGAGGAAATACAGCTTTCGCTAGAATGAATAGAATTAAATGTGTGGTTTGTATTTGTAGAAATCTATTAATTTATCATCTAGAAAGTGGACAAGATGTGTTGCAGAGGGATGAGGAATGTTAGGGAAATACAGCTTTCATTTTTTCTTAAGATAAAGAGGTGTCAGGTGTTAAGGGTTTTTCATGTGTGATACAGTTCTTCAAAAAGTTTTGTGTCACGTTCCTATTGTGCAAAGTTCCAGAAACAGTTAAAGCATCATCAGCTCTTTTCATTCCTTTTGAATTCAGTTCTTACTCTGTCCTTTGAGTGTGTCTGTCTTGGTGTCAGATGAGAAACAGCCCAGACTGCCTGCTCAACTCTAGACTGTGTTGGAAAAAGCTTCCATCCAGCAATTTTAATTTGCTTTGAATTGCTTGATGCAGTATACTTACATAGATTCTATGAGAAAACTTCCTCAGATAGCAGATGGGGTCTATATGCACTCCATTATGCCCTTTTGCACTAGCATATCTTTTGTGGCCTCCAGAAGGACTTTTTAGATCTTTTTAGATAGGTTGGTAAGATATCCAACTTTGGCTTTTGGTGTGCTGAAAGGTAGTTAGTTTGTGATGTTACCTCAGCTCTTTGGGCTGTGGCTCTGTTAAAAGTAGTTGCACAAAGCCTGGCTTTATTTTTTTCCCCTTGTCTTGAGTGAGTTTTTACTGTAGTATATATTTCTGCTATCTGATCTTTCTTTTAATGAGCCAGTTGGGACTTCTGGAAGTTGTAACACTTGAGGATAAGGGGTAAAATATAGCCTGTATGTATATCTGTAGTTTAAAGGGACATTAGTGATTCACCTACTGTAAATTACAGCTTTTGCAGTAGTAGCTAAAGGATAAATCACGTTCACTTCAAATGAAGTTTCTTGCAAGACTGATGTTTTCCTTTTTTTTTTTTTTTTTAAATGAAAACAGAATTTTTTGTTCCTATGGAGTTCCAGAAACTTCCAGAAATTAGTTGGGTGGACCAGTTCCCAGTTATTGGTTACGTGATCTGTCTGTATCAATTACCTTTGGAGGAAATATTTGGCTGTTCTATGAATTCTGATTGCATTGGTCAGTGATAGTGTAGCTGGCTACACATCCGGAGCTGATGTGTGTGCTATTGCAATTAATTTTTTAAACTATTTATGGAATGTGAGAAACTGCTCTTCTGGTTTCTAGATTAATTTTCCTTATGCTTGCCAGTAACCTAAGTCCTTTGCACCTGTACCACTAGCTGATGTAAAATCAGCAGGAAATCTTCTATTATGTTAGTGCTGAAATTCAAGACATTACATTATGGACAGTCTATCTTGCTGTGCATTTTGAAAAACAGGCCATACAGCTGTTTGGTAATTATTTGCAATTAATCTTTGCTGAAGTCATGCATCAGGTGTAGCATACATTCCTTAATATATGAATTATATTTTAAAAAAAGAAATTTGGCAATCTTCTTTCTTCAATTAACTTCAGACTTTCCCCAGGTTTTCTAATTCGAATAAATCAGTTGCATGTAGGGGCCAAATACTGGAAATTAGAGCTTCAAGTGTTTATCTGCTGTGTTCTGTCACAGTACAGAAAGTCATTTTACTGATCATACCATCAAACATTTGCTACAAATTGGAGTTGTGACATATTGAAGAATTCATTCATTCATTACGTAATAATACTGTGTCAGCAGTCCCCAGGAACTGCAGGGATTGTTTATCATTGTCCTCAAAGTTAACATGCTCAATTTCCTTTGCAAAGATTAATGCAAGTAAGTGTTTGGTAATTTATGGCCAGATTATTTTCTGCTTTGAGAGTTGCATATTTGGGATCCTGGAATAAGCACCCTCTGCTGTAAGAATTCTTATCAGGTAAATTTCAAGACCTCTCAAAGGGAGGAAATGAGTGTCAGCTTTTCACAATTCTTACCACAGGTAAGCAGGTACTGAAAAGGAATTTATTACAGCTCTCTAGTGTTTTTTTTTTTTCTTTACTGTGCTTCCAGTGGGCATTGCAGTAACAACAGGGGAGCTCTTTTGAAGTTGTGTGCCACAGGAAATTAAGACTGCAACCATGGATAAGAGGTCTGATAAGGGTAGGGTAAGAATTTTAGTCACAGATATAGGATAAGAATTTTAGACATTGATATCCCATTTTTCACCAGACTGCTGTCTGCTGTCTTCTCTGAGAGAGACTGTAGTCTGGGTCATTGTTTCCTCTTTGCAAATTCTCAATTTAGTGTCCTGTTTATTGTTGTGCTCACTGAAAGGATGCACCTAATTTCAGTTTATAACAGTCACACTAGTGCAAAGTCAGCTCTCTGAAGTATGTTCAGGAGTCAGTTGAATGTTTAAAAGGCTGGGAATTTATATACAGTTGCACCAAACCAGTAAATACCTGATTTAAGCTCACAATGGTTTATTGCTGTTCAGAGATTTGAAAATGTGTCTCAGTCTAGCTGGCTTCCTCTGTCTTCCTGCTCATACAAGGATTTTTTTTCTTGTGAATGAATTGAAAATAAGTCACAAAAAATTGTGATGAGTAGATGTTTTATACTTTACCAGTCTCAATAAAGTGGCAATCAAAATTTTAGTTTTTCCAAGTTGCTAGTTGTTAGTGTTGCTACCAAAGAGCAGAATGTAGGATGTACATTTATCTTTAGGGTTCTCCCATCTTTTAAACACATTTCCAACTACTCCTTTGAGATACCTTTTCCAGACAGTGTTAAAGGGGTTATTTTCTCTGCTCCTGTGCTGTTATAAAAGGAGTTGTGAGCATTTCCTTTTCTGTCATGCTTCACGTGTGTTTCTTCTTTGAAGAAGTTGGTCTGCACTTGTATTCATAACAATAAAAATGCCAGCAAATACTGATATTCAGCAGACTTTTGGCACCTACAGGACAGTTTCTGGATTGGTCTTCAGTTTGTGGCTTGGACAGTCTAAGTCCATTCCTTTCTTCAATAAAATATAGTTGTCATATGTTTTGAAAGTCATGGTATTGAAAAATTGCTAGTGAACCATCAGATACAAGGTATAGTTTGTTATACATGCAACGTTTGATGGGAAACAGACTGTGCAGCTGTTTACTAGTTTGGAGAAAACACCATCTGATGGATTCGGATCAGTACATTTTATTTGGCTACATTGAACTGTTCACTGATTGGACTAGGGTTCTTCATGCCATCATTGCTGTTAGTGTGCTTTGGGTAAACTTGAAGTGAGACTGTGGTACAGAAGTTATTAGATGGGAGGAAAACAATTTCTGAGTAGCCAGGCATTCTTCGAAAATATTTGTAAAACAGGTGCAAGTCATCAAAAGGCTGAAGGTTTTAAATGTTTTGACTTGAAGAGCTGCATATGAGCAGAGCTTCATAGGCTGAGTGTATTCTGCTTTGAATCAAGTCTGCGTTGGAATTTCACATGAGAAATCTATCACAATAAGGCTAAATTTGGCAAGGATAAATTATGTAATAGTAAAATGAAGTTTCATTAATAAACAAACTTAAAGGGGTTTTTTTCCCTAAGCATATGTGAAGTTCTGTAGTTTGGGCGTTTGGTGTCTGTAGATTTCTTCCTTTACTTTCTTGATAATACTTTACTTGCAAAAGTATGGTGAAAGATTATCTGTTAGTCTGGACTTGTTTATATGTTGTCTAATTATCCTTTTCTTCATATAGAAGTACTGGTTTATTTCTGTAAGTGATTTTTAGCCAGACTGCAAGTCTTCCTGTAGCATTCCTTTTAGCATAGGTTGTCTCCTGTGATTGTCTTTATTCTTACAAGAAAACAGTTGTTTGGGGTGGAAAAGGAGTGCGGCTTGCATGAGGCATTAGAGGTGAGCATTGTTGCTCGAGATGTTTGAGTGATCTTTTTAGGTTTGGAACCAAATTCTTTGCTTAGTTGCATAGTTGGCTGCATAGTTGGCTGCGCAGTTTGATGACAGCGCAAAGACATTTCAGAACACATATGTGTTTCCTCCTTACATGTGAAACATAACAGTGAATGCATGCTTGTTTCTTATCTTCTCTTCCAGGAAAAAAAAAAAAAAGAAGAATTCTACTCTTTGAGATTATGATAGTATCTGCCTCTTGCTTTTAAAATGTGGATATGATAGCTGTATATAATTGTCCTGGTTTCAGCTAGGGTAGAGGTAATTTCCTTTCAGTAGCTGTTGCAGTACATGTTTTGGTTTCAGAATGAGAATGGTGTTGACAACACACTGATGTTTTGGGTTTTTCTAAGTCATGTTTATCCTGAGCCAGGGACATTTTTCCCTGGCTCATGCTCTGCCAGTGAGGAGGCACACAAAAGAAAGTGGCAGGGAGCAGAGCTGGGAGAGGTGACCCAAACTGCCCAGTGGGATATTCCACACCAGGCCATGCCCAGCATCAGCTGAGGGCAGTTCCCTGGCAGGGCGGCCAGCCTGGGTCCGGGAAGGGGGTCTGCTGTCGGTCAGGGCGTGGTGAGCAGTTGCATTGTGCATCTCTGGTTTTCCCATTTTATTACCAATATTATTATCATTTACCATTATTACTGTCTTTTACTTTATGGTCAATTATGACACTAAATCTTATCTCAGCCTACAGGTTCTACTTCGATTCTTCTTCCCAGTCAGCTGAGGTGGGGGGGGAGAGAGGGAGTAGCTACATGGTGCTTAATTTCCGGCTGGGCTTAGATCATCATAGTATAAAGTCTGTGGATAGGGAAAAAGTGTATGATTATTTCAACCTTTTGTTCAACTGTGCTTTTTCTGTAGTTCTTGTAGACACTTCATACAGATTTCCGTGCTAAAAGCAGTATTAAAAATCTTGAACAGAAGATGAGTTATGCTGAGTTGAGAACAAAAGTACTGTAGAGTTTTGAGTCTACAGTTTCTAGTGAAAGAGGATGTTGAGTTTCAAACAGACAGAACACCATCCTCAGCAGGAGGGTGGCTTCATCCTGCAAAGATATTTCTGCAAGAAATTGTGGAAGGATCATGTTAAAATTCCGTTCTGCATTAATGATCAATTTTCTACTAATGGCTGAAAACCCAAATGTCAAATTTATACTGTGCAAATCTTAGGGGATTTAAAGCACATTATTAATCCTAATGTTGATTTATGATAGTTGTGTTTAGCATAAAAATTGCTGTAGACTGTGAGAGCAAGATGTGGTTAGTATATGGTTATTCTAACAAAATGCAGCGTTTGGCGCTTCATCCTGCTTCTAAAAAGGAAAAAAAAAAGGAAAAGTGAGCACTTGTTAGACTTGCTTTATAATGCATCCTTTTAGAAGGGGATTTTATTTTCTTAAGTGCAAATTCTTGCTTTTGGACTACTGAGCAATGTCTTCAAGGGAGCATTTGTCACTATTAGGGATCAGACAGCTGGTTTATTTAGATACATTGACATGCTTGCAAACATCTCTGTTTGTGGTTTGAGATTTGATTATTCTGTGCATACGCATATTCTCTTCTTGGGTGTATAACTAAATAGTTACCAGGGCATTGGACGTTGTTGTGATGGGAGTGTTTAGAAGGCTGGAGGATCAGGCTGGTTTTAAGGTTTAATTCATTCACTAGCAGTACATACCTTGCTAAAGATTAGCTCGTTCGTGTTGTTACTCATCACTCTGTACACAGAACTGATACTTACTGTAAATCAGCTGTGAGTATCCAGTACCACAGAGCTGGTGCTGCACAGTCAGCAGTGGCAGCTGTGGCCCTTGGTGGGTGTTATAAGTCAAGGTGGTGAGGCTCGAGAGCTCCTCAAGTGAAGCATGAACTGGTCTTTCTTCTACTGTTATCTAATGCCTGATTTTTTATGTGCTAAGCACTATCCAGCCCCTGCAAAGTGTGATTTCCTGTACTTCCAGTAGTGCTTATTTTATGTTTTGCCAGTCATCCTTCCTATGTATTTGGAAGTATGGCCTGCATATTTAGCTGGTCTTCTTCTCTTGCCCTTCAGTCTCACAAATTTTGCTGTGTGGATTTCTCCTACCTGCAACTGCAGCCCTCTCTATTTTCCCCTTTGGTGATCACATTTCTCTTGTCACTTTCAAGAAAATTTAGTATTAATTGTATGGTGATTGGTAAATTCCTAATTTATAGTCACAGGCATCTGCTTTGTCTACATGTAAGTTCATGGTTACTTCTCCAGATAGGTGTTTCCTGCCTGTTGAGATGATGTGTACTGGTTTATAGATCAAAGTGATGTACTTCCTAGCAGCTTTTGCAAGATTAGTTGTTGGCTATGGAATTCCTAGCAGCACCACTGCTTATTGGCCTAGTTGTGAAGTCTCTTTGATCACTTGAATTTGCAGGCTGTTCTTCTCTTAAACTTCCCATTCTGTTTCACTTTTTAGCATTGTCTGTTCGTATAGGGATCCAGATTTTTTTGAGCTAAACACTAAAACATATCTGTGTAGGCTTTTCACTTTAGATATTTAGATTTTTTTTTTTAATATGTTACAGCCAATTATTTTTTAGAGTAACACTGCTGCAACATGTAATTTACATAGAGTGCCTGGCTTTAGAAGATCTGTGAAGTGTTACCAAGATTTGTTCATAGCTTTGAAAGTTCTGTTGAAAATTTTTAAAATAGGGGAGAAGGAGTTTAATTAGGAAAGTGGCTTGTTAATAATGCTTAATCCTCTCTTAGAGATGCCTGCAGAAATTAATTTAAAAAACCAATCCTGACTGACTGCAAGGACAGCATTATTTATTGATAGCTAGCCATGATTTCTAGAGCTGTCAGCTGCAACAGCGTTTACTGCATCAGTAATTACCCTTCATTTTCAGCTTTTCTTTTAAAAAATTTCATTGGTTAAGTTTTTTCTGATCCGCCTAGGGCACTACAGTAAGAATGAAGGAATCTATCTCTTTATATGATGAGGTTAGGGACCCATCACTTCTCTTACAGTGTGGAGGAGAAAGTCGGTGTGTCTGACATTAAGTAAAACTCTAATCTCATGACATAGATCTAGGTCTTTCTTAAAAACAAAGTAAAATATGCAGCTGTACATTGTAACCTCAAATGGGGGAAAGCACTCCTATGATCTTAATATGTCAGATCAATACCTTGCCCTCAGTTACAGCAGGGAGAGTTGATGGAATATCAATCACAATGTGTGGCCTTTTAGATGTGCATGCATTTGTTCAGAGGAGTCCAAAAGAAAACAAAAATTTTTTTTGAGATCTGACTTCAATTGATACTAATTCTACTACTTTTTATGAGATCACTCCTTTTGGAGAAGGAGAGGACAATGTGACGTGTTGTTTCCTTCAATGAAATTTTGACCCTGTGACATATGGTATATGTATATAATGCTATTCTTTAAAATACATTTCTTTATTGTATTTTTTGAGGTCATTGTCTTGTTTTTTTTCCTCTTAGGTCTTGTTCTTTTATTGTCACCTGTGCATCTAGTTCTGTTATGTTACTCAGAGTGTATAGTCAGTGGTAAGAATGCTGAGTCTCTGACTGGGTTTTAAATCAGGACTACTTTACCTAATTTTTGTATCTAGTGATTGAAATCATTTATTTCATTGCACCTTTTGGTCCAGTGTAAAGTATCACTATTACATATTTTACATTTGAGCCATATGAGGCTAAGATGCAAAAAAAACTTTTCAGAAGTTAATCAGGGGCAAGATCAAAAACTGGGAATGTGTATTGTCTTTCTCATTCTGTGCATTAAACAGGGTGGCACTAGAAGTTTCATTAAAATAGCACTATATGAGGTGTATCTGCTTTTCAAAACTACTTTTTTCATTTGCTCTCCCACTTTTTGGGATGAATGCTGGATGTCCAAAAGGAATTAAGGTGCAATGTTTGAAAATTTTTGGTTTATGACTTAAATCATACAAAGTGATAATGATCTGAAAAATCACCTCTCTGATAAAAACTGTTATATTCAATCTGCTCTACATATAAAGTTGTTCTTTATCTGTGCCTTCATCTATTGTTTTATGGACTTTATCATACATTACAAGTTGAGACCTTCATAAAAGTATAACATCATCTGTGTTGCTTTTAAAGTCATGCTTGCAGCTTAGAACTTTAAAAAAGAAATGAAAGGACTTTCTGAGTTTCCTCAGGTGAGCGATGAACTTGTTGAAGATATCCTGTGTGAAATAACCTTGTGCATGAGTTAGAGACTTCTGAGGACTCTGTCTATAAAATTCTTTTTTTTGTGTGTGTGTCTTATTCTCTGTTTGTTGCATTCCTTTCTAGTTCATTTCATTCTGGTGATGCGAATGTATTTCCAAGTAAATTGGCAGTGTTTACAACCTTGGTCCCCAGTGCCATTTTTTAATCAAACACATAATAAAGTGCTAAATAAACCATTCCCACCTGCATCAAACTCTTTATGTTCTGTATAGGGTATTTTGTAATTTATTTACCCAGGAAGACCAAATTTATCTGCACATCTGGTTTTCAACCCAGTTCTGCTTTTTATCCAGTTTTCCAGCTGGTGGATTGAGGAATAAGGAGGTCAGATGGCTTTCTTGAGGTCAGCGTAGTGATTGTCTCAGCTGGAATTATACCCAAGTTTTATCCTTTGCTGAACCACTTGGCCACACCACTTCTAACCAGTCTGTCCACATTGTTGGCAGTAATGGAACTAACTGCAAATGTCATTTTCTTTGTTTTATAGTTTTGCTTGTATTGAAATATTGTCACTTTTATGAGTTCAGAAACGTTACATCTGTTCGCAACCTGGTTCCCTTTCACTTTGAACAGACACAATTTTTTGTGATGAATCTCCTTCCTGGATTCCAAATGTGTATTAGTTTCACAAGTTCGGGGATAGTGATTGATGACGTTGCTGGTTTGTGTTGCTCTGGTGTGCTTCCTCAGGGCAGACCCTGTCTGACACACTGCTTTGGAAGAGGAACCCATGTTTTCGCTCCTGTGTATCAGTGCTATGAGCTTCTTAAGACTCCTGCTCGTTGAGGCTCTCTTCCTTTAGAGAGTTTACTTTTTACAGGAATATTGCAATGTTAGAACAAGATGCAAGATTTAATAAAGGACTTACTTAAGCGTGCATTGCAGTTGCAGTGTATGTACCCGTGAATCGTAAGTCTGAGGAAAGAGAAACTCAGGAACATGGTATCATCAGCATAATCTTACTCTGTTTGGTCTGGCTCTGCCTTTCTAAGAGAAGTCAAAATTATTCTGGTTCCAGTTTTTGTTATTGATTACCTCTTTCCTTCAATTGCCACTGCACTGCAGAAACATGACTTAGGACTAATCCACATATACATCTCTAGCACTTACAAAATTACAGGACTCTATGCAGTTAAGTAGATGTTGAGGAGGCCTGCTTTCTGATACCAGTCCTGTTATTTTTTCTGATTGTGGTAGGGCCTCTGTTCACTTCACTTGATGAAACATCCTTATCAAAATAGTCCATTAAGTGCTAAATGTGCTGTCAGTACTTTCCAGGCACAACTTTCTTCCTTCTAAAAACTGGAGTGGGAACTCTGAGTTGACTGATACAAAAGCTTAAAAGGAAATTAAGTTTACAACTAGCCATAACAAGTTAAAAACACCACAAATGTATTTGTAACAGCCAGAAATATTTTTCCTTTCCCCAAGATTTTGTTCCTGCTTTCACTTTGCTTCCAGCCTGCTGTTTTTGCTCCTGTCCTGCTGTGCAGGCACATAAATGTGATGGATCGACACTGGCCAGACAGTGCACCTATGAGAGGTAGCAGGATTGATGCCCACATTCTTCACCAAAAATTAATTATTGCAAAACCAGCACAATCATTGTGCTGATTACCTACACTGTAGTAGCTGCCTCTGCATCAGAAGGGGAGATGACGTAGTCTAGAAGGTAGGATTGGACACAGTAAGAAGACAGGAAGATATTTTGAGATACCCAATTACTCTTTCATTTTAAACTATTTTATTGTTGCACTGAGAAAAGATGTAGATGTATTTCCAGTCAATGCCATGAATGCACTTCTCTTAAAGGAGTGGATCAGTGTGCGAATTGGCATTGATCTTCCTTTAAACTGGAGGAAAAGAAACTTGTGTGAACCTGTAACTTCCATGATATTGTCATGAATGCTGAAAATTCATCTCTTCATTGTTTCTCTTCTCACGTTGGAATGTTTTTTATCCGGCAGTTTATTAAGTCACACCTCCTGACCCCACCCATCTCTGATTTCCAATTGTGTGATCTGTGTGATCTTGTACTTTAGTATTCAATATGTTATACATGAAGTAGTTTTTATTTTCCCTTCACCAATCTGTGGTGTATGTAGCAGCTACCATGCTGCTGTCAAATGCATTTTTCCACAGTTGCTTTTCCTGCTCCAGAATTGAGCACTGATAAAATAGCAGGGAGATTTTACCAACAGAATTCTTGATGGCTTTGGAATGCCACAGGAACTAACAGGTGATATTATCAGACATGATGGTTAGGAGGCAAACAAGGCAAACTTTTTTTTTTTTTTTCACCGAAAAGAAATCTTGGATTAGAGGAAGTTGGAAGCCAGGAAAATACCAAAGAAAATTTCATTTCTGTATTCCCTTCCTCCTAGGCAACTGCCTGCCTTTTTTTTTTTTCTTTTTTTTTTTTTGAAAAAGGATAATGGTCTGAAAAAATTTTTGGTCTGAGCTAATATGTCTGTTTTTAGGATTTGGAAGACCAATAATTTTGTCTAAAATGGAAATAATTAGTTGCAAGAAATTTTTTGTTCCTAGAGCTTCCTGTCTTGGAGTCCAGTTCCCACTTCTACAAGTAGCTGCATTATCATTTGCATTAATCACAAATAATAAGTTAATAAATAGCCACTTAAACTGAATGGGTAATATAGGTAATATTGTTGGGGTTATTTTAGCAGGAATTCAGCATACCACCTTTTTGTCATAAAGCTTTTGATTTCTAAATAAAGCAATTTTTTTTTTTTTTTGTTTGAACTTGTGTTTATGTTGACCTATGGCTTGGGCAGTTCTTCTTAGCTCTTTCTTCCCAGATACTGCTCAGCCACTACTGGGTGAGTATGCTCACTCTTAGCTCTCCAATCCCCTGATT
Organism: Phainopepla nitens; assembly: GCA_013400175.1. Classification (NCBI taxonomy): domain Eukaryota; kingdom Metazoa; phylum Chordata; class Aves; order Passeriformes; family Bombycillidae; genus Phainopepla; species Phainopepla nitens. Next base: position 119,801 of record VXBQ01010974.1, read on the forward strand.
GTTTTCAGGGCTTATTGTCTTTACTTGGCTCCTGATAATCCATCTTTTTCACTCTCTCTGCTAAAATCTTTTGAAAAAGGTGAGTTTCTGGGTATGCCAATTCTTCTAGTACTTTCCCTTTCACCCTGGCCCAGAAGCTGTTCTCGTTTGGATCAGGGATTGTAGTGGGTGCACTATCATTTCTTCCCTACCTCACCCATCTGAATCCAGAAAGTGACAACAGTCTCCTAAGCAATCAGATTATTTCATCAGTGGGTTTGCAGAACCACAAGAGATGAAACTCTGCTAAAACATCTGTTTCCTGACAGGTTAGGTTTATTATTCCTGAAGTAAACTTCCAGAAAATGTTTTTGTGTCCTTAACTATAAGAATTCAACAGACTAGAGATCAGACTGGCTACTAAGTGGAAAAGTTAATGTTTTTTTGTGAAGGCACAATGCAGCCACCTGTGTGCTATTACAGTGTGGAAATTAGTCATTTGTCTGGTATAGCTTTTGGTCTGACAAGTTCTGGAGGTAATAAAACAATCCTCCTTTTTGTGGGTTTTTAAGTTAATTTCCCTTTTCTCTAGTAGCTAGTCTATTGAAAAACAGGCTTCCAGCTAATTGGAGGAAAAGTTTCTGTATCTGCTCAGAGCTTGCCACCAACATTGCATTTTTTAAGTGTCCTCGTCATTTAGAGCAATGTTTTCTTTTTCTATTTATGGGGGTTTTTTAAAAGTCAAGTTACACTGAAGCCTGGAGGCGGCTTTAGGAGTGTACCTTCTGCATTTGGGAAATGTTTGCAGCGGCTGTAGAAACTGGGACAGAGCTGGCACCCACTGAAGCAAGGGGACAGCCTTGGCAATGATCTCCAGTGAGGCTGGGAACATCTGCTGAACTTGGCCTTGGGGAGTTGAAAGGACAGAAATCTCTTGGGCTTGATAACAGCAAGAAGCGTAGTTGTCAAGCCCTTTGGAATTAAGTGCAGATCTCATGGGTTGTAAGCACACAGTGTATTTTCCCTAATAAATAAGAGCTATCCACGGTGCAGCAGCACAACACAGAGCTTGTTATACAGAGTTCCCTCTCTGTTGAAGGACCAGCATGAGATACTTGGCTCAGTGCTGCTGCCCAGCAAGGTGGCATCAAGAGTCTAACTAAATATTGAATGCTCATTGAAAAATAGTTACCACTTATGTGTTCCTTATTGTTGTAATGAGGTGAAGAGTTTATCTTAAACAGCAAAGAATCCCAAAGCAGTATTTTCATGTATTTGCCTGGATTCTGGGGTGTTTTTTAAATGAATTGCAAGAGAACATGGAGAATAAATGGGTGGCTGAGGCCCCCTGGTGCCTGCAGAGCACACTGCCTCTCTCCAGCAAACGGCCACCAAATTTCACTTTTATTAATAGTTAGTTTTGGTTTTGTAATATGCCATATTTACTTTTAGGACAGAGAAACAAAATTTAGGCTAGAATGCCTCATGATGTACTAACTGTTCACATGCAGTTGTTTCCTTACTGGGAACATGAATACTCCATCATTTATTTTTCATGTCTTGTTTTGCAAAACTGGGCAGAAAATGAGAGAGGGGATTCTGTTTACCACCATTACCACTAGTATTTGCATTGCAGGCAAAAAATATACAAGAAATCTGAAGACTTGTAAGGTAATTTTTTTTGCCACATTTATATCTGCCCAAGAGTGACTGAGAGGAAAGTACACGTCTAATAGTGTCTGATGCTGTGGTGTAGTATTTAACTTGTGGGTGGGAGGTGCTAGGGAGGGAGTTGCTAGATGATTGTGGCATTTTGGTTTGGTTTTGTGGTTAATAGCCATGAGGTTTTGGTCAAATTGCTAAGACCTTGAGAATCACTTTCAAATACTAAGACCTAAGATACAGCAGTATGAACATAAGTTAGAATAGTTTCCCTTAGTGCTTAAAATTTATCGTAAACATATATAGTCACAACTACTGTGACTCAGTAAAGAGCTCTTCTAGGAAAAGGGTGAGGGTCTAGAGGATAGCTCCATGCAGGGTAAGTTAGTTGTGGCTTTTTTCAGTATTTGTGTGTTGCACTACTCTCAGAATTTGTTGTAAGCATGGCTTTTGTCAAAATCTAGCAATTTACTCTTGTGAAAGAGTTTTGTCATTCCATCCAGTATGAATAGCAGCTGATGAAGTTGAATAAAGAAATTAATTTTGGTGTTTAGTCAGATAGTTGGCTTGTCACTGTCATCAGTCTGAAATACTCCTCCTCATTTTGCTGTTGAACAAGTTTTTAATAAGCAAGAGAAGGTGGTGAATATCCTCCAAAATGCTATTGTATGTCATTATTTAACAATGAAATACCAAAAAAAATTGGGATGCAAAGTTAAGTCTTTATAAGTAGATATGCTTTGATTTTTGGATGTTATGTAAACCAGTGCCTGCAGAGGAAAAGTTACTGAAAAAACCTGAAATGGTTGAAGGGGAGTGGACAGCATAAGGAAGAGTAGAAAGTTAAATGGAATCTCTCTTGGTGAGAGATCTGTGCCTTTTGTTCTTATTTAGAGTGCACTTTGGAAGTGATCTGTACAAATTCCTGATCAGTTATTCACAGAAACTCCTCTTTAAAGCTATCAGTCTTTAGAAGAAATGGTAAGTTTTGTCAGAATATGTAGTTATGTCAAAATATTTGGGGTGGTAAGTTTTGTTGTTTCTTTACAAAGATAGTAAGGTTGATACTTCCAAGGTTGTATTGTAAAACAAAATGGGCTGAAAATGCACTTTTCTGTCCCCCCCTTTTTTTTTTTTTCTTATTTTAGATTTTGAGATGACTGAAGCCTGTAGGTATGGTCTAGTCAGGCCTCTCTGCTATGTCTTCTGAATAGTTGTAGTTACTGAGTTCTAAAAGCTTTTTGTTCAGGTGAACTTTTTTATGAATGTCAGTAGGACACTTAAGAAGAACAAATAAAAATAAGAGAAGGTTGAAATTTTTTATTTCCTGATTAGATGAGTTTCTGTTGAAGAGAGTATTTTATACTTTGTCAGTGTTTTCTACGCTTCCTGAGGACCAGTTCAGGGTGAAGAAACCTAGTTGTGGGATTTTGAGGAGATGTGTGTACTGCATTGAACATACCCCAGCATATTCAATGCAGATCCCTTAAACTGTTCTGGAATTGTAAATGTCTCACTTGTTTGGAATAGCTATGGAACACTACATTTTTGCAGATTAAAAAGGAAAACGTTCACTCTAACATGTTGTTGGTTTGTTTGGTTTTTTCAGTTCTTCAAGGATCTTGTGCATCGCGTACGAGGTTTTGCAAGGTTTACAGTATATGAATCAGCATGGAATGGTCCACCGAGCACTCTCCCCTTGCAATATTCTTTTGGATCGAAAGGTACAGCTACAGGAAGAAATCTGTGGCTTTGCTTGCTGCTAACAAGTGCCATGCTGTGTCATAGATGGGCACTGGACAGTCACAGTCCTTTCGATGGGGAAAAAAATTACTGATGTGGAAAGTTGTTTGTTTTGTTTATTTTTTTTTTAACTACAATTTTCCCCTCATTTCCTACGTTTCATATGTATTGCCAAATTTATTTTTCTGCTCTGTCCCAAACCACACTTCTTCTCCTTTCTCAAAGTGGCAATCCAAGTCTGCTTGTCATCACTGTAATTAGTCACAACACCTTCCTGGGTATTTGAATAGAGGAATACTTCTTATGGCTAATTAGCTGTCACTTATATTTGTTATGTTCCATGGAGATATGATACTTGCCTTTTAAGATATCAAGGTAATTTTTTGTTCATATTAAAATATTCAAATTTAAGTATCTGTCAATTCTGTTACCACACACTATTGAGTTGGCAGAGTGGAACACAATTTCTGCCTATAAAAGTTGAGAGAAATTAATAGCTACTGGTGTCCTTGGAGCAATTTTTTCATCAGAACCAACAGCTGAAGAGTTTAACCTGTCTGCACAACTCCTCTGTCTATCCTTTTTTTTTTTGCTAAGTTTAGGTGGAATAACTAAATCCTCCCCTTGGAAGGCAAAGAGAAAGGAGAGGACAAAAATAAGGAACATGTGTATTTTTATATGCTTGTAAACAAATGAAAATCATTATAATGCTCTAACATGCACAAGTACTCTAGAATTTTAAGATACTCCTAAAATCAATAAAAGAACAGAAGAAGGCTATGAGCCAATAAACTGCTAAACTCTCCCCTGTCCTTTGAAAACTTTCTGACGTAGCCTTCTCCATTGCACCATCTGGAGGATGGCTGAGTGTAATTCAAAATCCAGCAGAAATTAGGCCTCAGTTTAACTTCTGTGCCTAATTTTCTGTTGTTTTGGTGTCAGATTTCTGTCTTCATAAATAAAAAGGAAGTACCTAGAAAAACTGTTTCTTTGAAGTATGTGTTGATACTGATAAGGAGAGCAAGATAATAATGAGTTGATGGAAGGTCTGCAGAAGCAAGGCTGGGTAAATGGAAGAATTGAGGGAATAGTAGTCCTGTTTAGGGAGTTCTAGGAGTCAAACAGGATTTTGAACAGTTTTCAAACAGGAAAAGTATTCAGTGGAGTATTTAAGCCTTTTCAATTTACTGAAAATATGCTGTAACTTAAAAATTTCTGATGTGTTCCAGACAAAGTGATTTACTTAGTGCTCTTGGGAAGTAAAAGCATTAGAAATAGGCACCTCTTTAAGTTGCAGTGCATTTCTGCATAATAGATGAGATGGAAATGTAAGAGGGTGCTTTTTATAGCTTGCTGTCCTCTGACAGCTAATGCAACTTGAAATAAGTTTTAATTGGTGGTTTTTTTTTTTTTTTTTTTACTTTTGTAACTTAAACACAGGTTCTTGTGTTTAAGATTCTACGTTGGATTCTGCTGCTCTTGATCATTTATTTTCACCTTTTCAGGGACACGTGAAGTTGGCTAAATTTGGACTCTACCATATGACTGCTCAAGGTGTTGATGTTGACTTTCCTATAGGGTAAGGATGTAGCTACACAATACAAATATATCAGAGACTTTTTTTTTTCAGGAAATAAATTGTATTTAGAGTACCCCTTATACATAAGCTTCTGATAATGTCAATAAAGAGGTTGTCATCTGACCAGCTGAGATGAATGAAAAATAGAGTATGGCTACCATGCCAGCATGTTAGCCTAACTCTGTGATGTCAGTCTTTATTCCCTAGATTTGCCTTCAGATACTAATAGTTCCTTATGACTTGGATTCCTAATTTCAAATTTAGGAAAATGCACAATCAGTGCTTTGCTGTTGCCCACCAATTTAAGGTTTCTCTCTCTTTATAATTTTATGATTTATTTTCAGGTGATCATACTGTATTACAAACAATTGCTCTGTTGTAGTGGGGGTTTTTGTCACTTTTTGTTTTTTTGCATTGTCATGTTGTTTTCAAATTAAATACTGAGCTGATTGTTAAAGTCATGGCCAAAAGGAACTGATGTTTCCTTTCAAAACATGATTGCATGTTTTTTTTAGGTATTATAGTGAAGTGTTGACAAAAAGAAAAGTGTTAATATTATTTTAAAATCATCTAGTAGAAGATAATATATGTCCTTAACACTGTTTGTTACTTTTTTTTTTTGCAAATCAAAGCTTATTTGATGGGAATGCACTATCAGTGGAAAAGATTGCTGCCGCCATCCCAAAGTATGAGTCTAGGATACACTTATTTAATATCCTGATGCTGAAACTCAATCTGTCTTCTCCCCAAGATATGTAAATATACCACTTTGAAAGCTGAGGTTTTCTTTCACAAAAGGACAGACCTAGTGATTGGGATTTGACCTTTTACGTAGTAAGCACTACGCTGGAGTGAAACTTTACTGCAGTGTGTAGATTTTGACTGAATAAAATAGGCAGTGTTCTGGTTTCTCAGAATGTCAAATTATTCTGATTGTGTAATGGGAAGTCACACTTTTTGGACAGAAGGATAGTATCTAATGTTGCTGCATCTTTCTAGGTACCCATCATATCTGGCACCTGAAGTAATTGCACAGGGAATAGGCAAACCAAGTGATCACACTCAGTGTGAGAAGCCTCTGCCTTCTGGCCCTAAATCAGATCTGTGGTCTCTTGGTATAATATTATTTGAGCTTTGCATGGTATGTAAAAGAATAATTATCGTGATTTTGACTCTGGGGGAATAATTTCATTAACCTGATTGCTCTTCACTGTGGAGTTAAAGACACCCTGCCCATCACCCAAGCCCAAATATCAGAATATGTTGGCATTTCTACCTGGACAGTACTGATTGTTCAAGGAATAGGATGCATTTTGGTATGTAGGATGCTTGGTATATGTGATAACCGTGAAGGATAGTTAACTTATGATGCCACAAGAATTTGGCTGCAAGGCAGTTCCATTTAAGAGAACTTACCAATTGTACATTTTTGTTATATCATGATGTAAAATTGTTTCTGCCATAGTTGGGGTAAATAAGATTTTTTGTTCTTACAGATAGTTTTGATATGTCTAAAATTCACATGTCGAAGCTTTTTTCACTGGTTTTATACAAAGATGGGATACAATGTTATCTAAATATTTTCATGTAGTAGCTGTTTCTTTCAAATTCAAGTGTAATTTGACTTCGTTATTTTTTAGGGGAGAAAATTATTTCAGAGTTTGGAGATAGCAGAAAGATTAAAATTTATACTTATGTTAGGTAAGTAGCACAAAATCAATTTTTCAAATTTCCAAGCAGCTCTATGATTAGAGCTTTACAGGCTAATCAGCTTATGATGCTCAGACCTAAAGCACTTTATCCTTGTAATCTTTCATCTACAGATTTAAATAGGCATTTGTAGCTTGTTTCTTCTCTAGGGAAAGTATGGAGGTGGATGCCAAGGAAAAAACTTGGGAAGAGCTGGCAGTATATTAGAGTAAAGGCAAGCTATTAAAAAAAAAATAAAAGGAAAACATCCTCAAGAATGTTAGTCGTTTTCATGGTTATTTGTTGGTTTGTGTTGCAGGAGGTTTCAGAAATGAGTTAGGAATTGATGACACTGAAGAAGGCAATCCCTACAGTGCCTGTGTAGTAATGGCCAAGCAGGGAGAAGCAGGACTCAAGCAGCAGGACAGAAGTAAAGATGGATGAGAAGTGTTTTAGTGAGCTCAGACTTTTGTCTCTGGTTTTACCTTCAAACTATAAAACATCACTGCACAAGTGGAATTTTGGCTTAATGTAGATGAGTCAGGGAGTGGGACCATCCTTGCAGCTTTTAAAACTTCTTTTCAGGTGGTGTTTATGTATAAACCCTGGGAAGGGGAAAGGCCTGAGTTTGCAATTTGAAGCCTTAACAGCAAGTTATTAATATCCAGAGCAAACAGCAATACTGTTAAAATTAATTCCTGTCAGGAGAAATATCTTTTTGATTCAGCAGCTAGTGCTTGAGTGCTGAAATTCTGACTGGGATTTGGCAACAAGGCTTCCTGAAGCATCTCCATAAACTTCAGTCTGAATTCAAGTTGTTTTATCCACTGAAAGCATTCATGTCCTGACTTGGGAATTATTTGTTCAATAAAGTAGTGACAGGAAGTTCTAAAATACTGCTAGTATTATCTGCAAGGAGCAACAGAGGCAAAAATGACTTGAAGATTCATGTAGGTATCCTTAAGTTCTTCCAAAGATTTTTTCATTATTATTATTATTTATAAGTTGAAAGACTGTTTTACTTTATTTGGCAGAGGCTGACACTGTAGGACTAGGCCTTTCAATAGATATTCACTGTTACCTTAGATGTGCTCCTTAACTTTCCTAGGCTTCTTTCTGCATAGATTATAATAATTTTCATTTCTGATTTTGATAATTCACTTTCAAGTGATGTGGCAGTGTCACTAAAAAGCCAAAATTAAGTGCTTTTTATTTGAATGGACATTTATCTGATATCCTGTTTGGATATCACTTTATTGGTATCACTTTATTAATAATCTTTAACTTTTTGTTGTTCTGTTTGTTTTTCAAAGGCTGTGTAGATGATATTGTAACTGTATTGGCTGAAGAACATGGTTGCCTTGATGTTATTAAGGTTTGTGAAACTCGTTTGCTCTTCCACGCTGTCTTACCCAGAATATTTTATTATTGTTGCATAATATTTTGTATATTCATTTTTTTAATTCATTTGGTCACTTACTGTATTGCAGTATGATGAAAAATTTTGAAGTCCAAACTACATATCTGAGATCCTTTCTAATAGCCAGCACTGGTAATATTCTTTCTTAAAATTGCTGTCAGTCTCAGTAAATGTTAATGCTCTATGAGTTGTTTAGTAAGCTATAAATTTTCTTTAAAGTTTTGGTGATTAAGTATTTTTCTTCCAGAAATTAAGTCTTCTATCTGGTACACTTTACACATTTTGAATAGTGTAGGTTTATATAGTTCAACTTTTCCTTGCTCACAAAAATGATCACTGAATTTTAGTGTCTGTATATTTTGGGACATTGTATGAAAGCATTCTGATTGTTAGCAGAAGGAAGTTGCCAGGTACTGCATTATTTCCAGGAGGGTAAGGAATATCTAAATTAAAAAGTAAGTAAGAGGCTGCATACATTGCAAATTTTTCAGATTTTTTTTTTCCCCTAAATCAAATGTAGGATTGGGAGGTGAGAAGAATTGCTTCCTCAGAATTTTGCTCTCACACAGCCAACCTCATGTGCGTAGGTGTGAAATTTTTTTGCCCTCAAAGGAATAGTCTGTATGTTAAAAGTTAAGTATGAGCCAAGTGACGTGCTGAATTAAGACAGTAATAAACAGACCTCCTCCTTATTTTTTCATATGTTCCAGGACCTTTCTGAAAATATCATAGCTCTACTGAAGAAATGCCTTACATTCCAGCCTTCTAAGAGGCAAGTATTCAGTCCAAGGGCCTGGCAAACTCTGTGAGTTACTATGAAATTAGAAGAACTGTTGCTGAACCTTTTTTGGAATACTGACATTTGGCTACCAATAAGAAATTCTCAGTTTTGTGCTTTTCAGTGTTTAAAAGAGAGGAATTAGAGGTCTGAATTTGGGCTGTAAACAGATTAGTTTGTTGTGCTGCATGAATTGAAAAATGTTGGTAGACATTTTTTGCTACTAAAATTTCTGAAATCCAGTATAATTTAAAATAACTTGCTAATATTTGTTACTGAGGACCTTTTTTACCAAAATGCAACATTTTTGGGAGCACTTTGCTCTAATTGTTTTATCCTCTTCTCTTAATTTAAGGCCAACTCCAGAGGAATTGCTACATGACAGTTTGTTCAGTGATGTATCCTCACTATATCCTCCCTTTCAAAAACCTGCTGGTCTGTTCTCATCTTCTCCAAGGTGTGCCAGTTTAACACTACCTGAAGACATAAGTCAATTATGTAAAGGTAAAAGCAGGTAGTGGGATAAATGTCATGGGGGGGGGAAGGAAAACAAAGTGTTATTGCATTTTCTCTCCAACAAATTATTCACAGAGACTATTAAATGTTACAACACTGGATTAATGCAGTAAGTTATTTAATGCAGAGAGACATGGGCAAACATATTTTGAGGGATGTGTGCAAGCCAAAGGAGTCAAATCTTAAATTTTATGCTTCAACCTCAGGGAAAAATAGTCCATGTTGCAAAAGTAGTGTCATCTTTTGCCGTTGGGATTTGGACATGTGCATGTGTAAGGTCATTTTTTTTTTCGCTTATTGGTAATTGAATTCTGCTAGATCATAGCATAAGATGATTTTTGGAAATACTGGAGAATAAAATCTTTGTGAAAGAGGTCACATCCTGGACTAAAACATGAAACTTCTAAGTTTTAAACTGTAGTATATTGAAAATGTTATTGCTCTTAAATCCTGACTAGTTTTTTCGTATGAACTTGGAGATGTTTAGAAAATCTCATCTGGACAAAGATTTTTTATTAGAATGAGTGTGGTATGTGAAGGGAAGAGAGATAATAACTACTCAGTAGGAATCTTTGCTTCTTATTTTAAGTCTTAATCTTATGTACAAAACACTGTTTTGTTTTGTTTAAAAACACATGGGAAGCAAAAGTCCACACTCAGTGTATTCATGTGAGAGGTTCATGGCAAACTGCAGAAATATCTGCTTTTTTAATGACTTCTTTCCTTAAATCTCCTTAAAGAGCACTTGCAAAGGAAAGATCACTTTTCCTCTAATTTCACATTAACGTTATGACCTTTCAAGAAGATTAATTTTTTTTTTCCAACAGTGCGTGTTTAGAGTTGTAGAAAGAAATACAAACTAACTAAAAGGCTGTAATTTATTTTTGTGTCATTTCTCACAGCAGATGAAGATAATGATTACCTAGCAGAAAGGTCAATTGAAGAGGTTTATTATCTCTGGTGTTTGGCTGGAGGAGACTTGGAGAAAGAGCTAGTCAATAAGGAAATCATTCGATCAAAGCCACCAATCTGCACACTTCCCAAGTAAGGATGGAGAAGCACTTTAAGGAAAAGGAGGGAGGGAAGCAGGGATGGAGAACACTAGTGATTGAAAGAGAACATCCTTAGTTTAAAGACCTGTACATGTGAAAAACACTGAAAATGCATTCTTGAACAGAAGGAAATTGTCAGTTCTCCTCTTACCCAGTTTAAGGCATTATTTGAGTGCCTTGTATCCATCACCTACCTATTGCTTTCTGAAATTTGAAAAGATGCTGGTGCAGTGGAAAATACTGAAAGAGAGTCCCTAAATTTTGCATTCTTTCCAACAGAATTAAGTTTAGTAATAATGTCTCACTGTGCTTCAGAGGGATATTTGTAAATTAATTTATTATGTTATGTAGCGAATTCTCACATTCTGAATTCCTTTCACAGAGCAGCAGTACTGAATGGAGAATCCAGTTATTCAGCAGATCAGCTAATTACTTTTTTTCAAAATGCTTTTTTTTATGACTTAGAACTCTGCAACAGAATTTTAGTGATTGCTACTTTTATCTTACCACTGCACATGTTGCAATTTTATGTAGAACATTGATGTTTTAATCCTGTGATCTGATCTTAATAGCATAATTTTGTGCCCATATATATCAATTTACTGTTTCTGTGTTTAAAAAACAGATGAAATATGTGTACAGCAAAAATGCAATATCTTTTAAAAGAAAAATGATGGAAATAGATTTTAAGTGTTATTTTGGTGTCAAAATCAGTGTGAGGTTTTTGAGGGGTTGCTTATTTCTTTGCCCACAGACGAATGCAGGTGATTTTCAGTTATGAGGGACAAATATTTTCCACCGTACTGTCTATATTGAAGATGAGGAGTTAATTTCAAAAATGCAGTCTAACTCTAAGTGACACTGAAAATGCTAGGTTAAATTCTGAAAATCAGTTTCATGTGATCTGCTTTAAAAATATCATTATAATGGAAAATTTGTGTACACTCTGTCTTGGATACATCTGTATCCTTAGATGGACTGCAACAGAAAAGGTCAGACTTTCACTTGGGATTTTTTGTCATGATGGGAACTGCCTTTCTTATGATAATATTTTATTTTTGCTTTTCACAACAAATGACAGGCCTAGTCTGTGCGAGATCAAGGAATAAAAGGGGATATTAATCCCATATTTCATAACTCTTTCTTTCTGTGCAAAGTAAAGTTACAGAAAACGTGAAATGTGCCATTTCACAGAAAAAGTTGTCTGAATAACTTAAGGTGGTTGTACATTCCCTTGATAGCAGGTTTCTTGCCATGCAGAGTCAATCCAATATACTTCTGAGACCTAATACTTTGTTTTAAAGAGGAAACTTCTTGATGTAAGAGATTTTTTCCTAGCTCAAGTCCTGTGTTACAAAGTGACCTGATTCTCTTTTTGTTCTCGTTTTTGAAGCTTCTTGTTAGAAGATGGTGAGAGCTTTGGGCAAGGACGAGATAGAAGTTCCCTCCTAGATGACACAACTGTGACTTTGTCTCTGTGCCAGCTCCGAAACGTAAGAGTGATATTGTGCATTTCTTATGTTTGTCTCTGCAGAAGCATTTGTTTAAAGGGAATATGTAACAGCAGCTCCTACTGCTGTTTCTGCCAACAGAAGCTTCACTGATTCCAAGAGAACACTTCTTAGTGTCCAAGTCAGATTCTGGTTTGTGCTATTATATTGCTTTGCCTGCAAAAGCTTAGTAAATGTGATTTTTCTTCTGTCCCTCCCTTTCGTTTTTCTGTTACCTGCTTTGTTCTGGTGTAGTGCAAATAGTTCTGAACCACCTGGTATTCTCCACAGTTGCTACAACTATTTGCTTAGGGAATGTCTTTTGTATGCTTTAATTACTCTCTGCCAATGGCTCACATTATCCAAAAGTAAACCAATTCATTTCAATTTCTGTTCCTCAAAAGCTTTATACTTAACATTGGATACCAATTTTCCACTAGCTGATTATTAATTTTTGGAATATATAGCATGAAAGGGCTAGTTCAAAAGATCTCTTCAAAGCATTTTGCAAAAATGCTATAATGCAGTTTTCTTCCACCTTCATTGGGAAAATCAACATATGATAACTCATTATTTGGCTTGATGTGATGATCAGTTGCAAGATTTACTGCATATGTCACTGAAATGTTTTAATTGCTTACATGTCTTTGCTTATGTAGAGCTTTATTGCTGTCAGATTGGGAAACTATGCTGCACTGCCTACAGCTTGCTTTTTATAGTAGGAGATGCAATTCTGTCAGTTTTTTTTAAAAAACCCTTTCCGTATGATTACAGGGGTTAGTAAAAAAGAAGGCGATTCCTGGCTCTGCCACCTTAATATTGGAGGTAGTGTGTCAAACACTGTGGAAACACATTTCTTCAGTAGAACTTTGCACTGCTTCACATAAATGCATCAAGGCAGACCAAAGAACTGGGTTATTTTCTTCACTTGATCAGTGGGGCTTGTGAGGCAGGAAGGAGGTGAAAAATAGGCAACGATTTATTTTAAACATAATACACACTGCAGCTTCTACTGTTGTTCTCAGCAGAGGGCAACTTTTTAAGGTTTTTTTTAAACATTTTGATCTATAATTTTGTATATTGCTGCCGACTTCTATAAATACAGCAGGAAATAACTATATACTGAAGTTTCGTTTTGTGGAAGATGCAGGACTGAACCTTGCAGCGTTAGTTGAAATAAGTTTTTGGACTTGCACAGTTTTCAAACGCCTTTTGTAGAGCAGAGCATGATGCTTATAATCAAAAGAGGAGCAGTGCTAAATGAACTGAGAATGAACTCTTGTGCCAGCCCCAAGAGGAACAGACTGTGTGCTGTGTGCCTGCAAGTTAAGGGCTGAACTGCAAAAAGAGCACTGCAGGGAACATGGCTTTAAACATTAATCATGCACCATAAGATGTCTGAAAACTTCAGGCACAAATCCAGCCATGTTTGTCTGTCACCTTTGCTGAGTGTATTTCCTGAAAGGATTTCAAGTTTGCGTAACTCTCACACTGATTAGATCCATAAAACCAAGTTGGGCAGCTGCTTTGCAGCTACTTAGATAGGAATTCCATGTAAAAAAATGAGGAAACAAAGAAGAACTATGTAATACTATTGATCTATTAATCCATGGTGCATAAAAACTATTTTTTGTGTGGAAATAGGTTTATGGAGATCTTTAGGCAGGAGAACTTTAATCAAGTCCAAAAGTCTGTATTAGCAAAAGGTTTTAGTGTTGAAGGCTGTATGCTTCATTGCTGGCAAAGGACTGAGCTAATGCTGAGGTCCCAAGACAAGTTCCTGAATTTGGCAAAGAATTGCTGTTTAATAGGTTTTGTATTCCACTAAGATTTCCACTTGAGTTCTGAGCAGCATTCAGATAACAAATTATTTTTCTTCCTCCTTTCAGAGACTGAAGGATGTTGGTGGAGAAGCATTTTATCCATTGCTTGAAGATGAGTAAGTATATGTGTAAATTTGTACATCTGTAACATGCTGAATTTTGAGTTATTAGTTTTATTTGTGTGGCATACTGCACAGCTAGACACAACTGCCTCCCAAAAGCAAAACTGACATGTCTTTGTTTGGCTCTGAAAGTCAAGAGCTGATAAGCATGCTTCACTTAAGGCCCTGTTATGAGGATCTTAGCCTCTGTCCTGGAAATCAATTGCTTGTGCTGAATATTCAAAATTATCCATTTATTCTTGTTTCTGACTTAGAAATGCTTCATGCAGTATTAATTCTTTGCAGTGATTTATTTTTCTTGCTGTTCACTACTACTATCCTCTTTTTTGCCAGCCAGCCAGCTTTACCTCATTCCAACAGTAGCAATGAGCTCTCTGCAGCTGCTACTCTTCCTCTGATCATCCGGGAGAGGGACACAGAGTACCAGCTAAATAGAATTGTCCTGTTTGACAGGCTGTTGAAGGTATGGAGTCCTTGTGCTGCTGGATAATTGGATTTGGTCTGTTAATTGGAAAATTTTGAAAGACTAAGTAATTGTAAAAGGAAGCAGAGATATGAGAGACCGCAGTAGGATAGGGGGAGGAAAATAACCCTTCAGAAGTATTAGAAGATTGAAAATAAAAATAGAACAAATTATTCTCCATACTGGTGAATCTAAAAGTAGATTTTAAAGTATGCGCATGAAAAGAGAGCTGCTGCTCTATTTTCTGATTATTTACTGATGAAAATAATTTTACATTCTTTATTTGAAAACAGACTAAGCTATTATAGGTATAAATATGCCTTTAACATTTCTGCATTTCCAAGGAGTAAAATATTTGAAAACATGGCAGTGCCATGTTATAAATTTGAGGTTTATACTGGGCAAAGCAATAGCAGCCCCTAATTTACATCTATGCAAAGAGATGGATTCCTGTTTAAGGATGAGAGAGCTGATGCACATTATCAAGGATAAACTAAAAATGTTTAATAAAACCAAGATGGATACATAGCATGAAAAGAAATGTAATGAAGAAAAGATCCATGGTACAAACATGGATTATACCCAGTATATACCAAAGCACATGAATGCTTTTATGAGAAAGTGTGGATATTTTAACATCAAACAGCAGTCCTTCATCCAGGCTGTCCAGTTAGGAATTAAATTCACTCTTTGTGAAACTTGTATTCACTGTTCAGGCTTTTTCATTTGAGGAAAGACTATCCCAGATTTGGGATTTGGATTGTTTCAGTTGCATGATACGTGTTTTGCAGTTAATCTCTTCTTTTTGAAGGCCTACCCATACAAGAAAAACCAGATTTGGAAAGAAGCCAGGATCGACATCCCTCCACTTCTGAGAGGCATAACCTGGGCTGCCTTGTTGGGTGTTGAGGTAAGGGCATTTGGAGAAGTTCCAGTACTGACTGAGGATGGAGTAGGTTAGGAATGGGGAGGTTGACAAAGAAGCTGGAATGGGCTCAAAGGTTTGGCAGGTGGGTTACTGGAATTTCTAACAAAATGAGAGTAATGAAATTGTGCAAATAAAGACAATGTTCCAACAGACTTGCTTCTTTTCTGTGAGGTTATTTGATTTCAGAAAGTGTATGTAAATTTGACTGCTTTTAATTTTGATTATTACTTTCAGTGGAAAAGAAGACCTTGACATTTGGTAGTTAACAGGGATTTTTTGTTTCAATTTTTAATATTTTGACAAATGCAGTTGACAGTCCTTCTGCTCCAGTGAGCAGTAGTTGGTCAAAACAGGAGAAAATACATGAAATGTGTTTTTCTCACCTACTAATCAATACACTTCCCAGAAAGAATGGAGAACAAACGAATCAAATACAGTCCTTTTGGACAATGGAATTTCCTGGAAATGAGGGCTCCTCACAGAGTTGCTGGACTACCTAGCTTTTGGATTTTCCTTGCTTGCAGTCCTGCAGCAGCGGATCATAAAGATTCTTAGAGATAACACATCCTAGCTTATTCAGGAGATTTAGCTTAGGATGTGATCTTCTGACTGCTATATAATATAATCAACAAAAAAAGCTGTAAAGATGAAGAAAAACTGCTGGTCAGGCTTGTAATCTGAGTCTTAGGAAATGAGTCAATTGTCATGCTTCAGCAGCTTGCCATCTGTACAATATGGGTGTTTTCCTGTCCCATAACATTAAAATGGACTTGTTAATATTCCTGCCTTGGGATTTAAGCAAGGACAGGCTGCTTAAGTCATCTATATTGGCAATATCAATTAACAGGCAGCTAGATTCAGTGCCTTTAGAGATGATGCTGAAAGCCACTTACTGGTGGCTGAAGTTAAGCACTATATTTTAGCTGAGAGCATCTCCTGGCTTGAAAATGGGAAACCACAAAGTACATAGCTTCCTGTGTAAACAACTGAAAATCACTGAAGATCATGCTGAGGAGATCTACAGAAAGGTAGAGTCTTGAGTTAGTAACAGAATAAAGATGGTTTTGTTAAAACTAAACTGTCAGAATCTTCTGTTCTTCTGCTAACTAGAGTTCTTGACAAAAACAGTCAACTTCTGCATATCACCAAGTACTTTGTCATATGCACTTACATTGGCGAGGGCTTTCTAAATTCAAATATTCTTCTTCCACATTTAGGGTGCCATAGAAGCAAAATATGATGCCATTGATAAAGACACACCGATTCCTACAGACAGACAAGTAAGACTTGGGGTGTTACCAAATGTTGTCACTTGAAGGTCTTTCCCACCCATTGCTTGCCTATTACAGCACATGTGGTGGATAAGGACAATATGATTCCCCTTGCCCTGTAGCCTTACAAACAGATCAACACAAGTACTTTAACTCGATTTACAACATGGGGAAGCTGAAATCCCTTTTTACTTTATAATCACTGTTTCTGTAGCAGCTGCAGTGTAGTGAATTTAATGCATGCCATCATATTAATGATTTATTGTTAAAAATCCTGGGTTTACTAAATGCTTGTTTTGCCCATTGGACCTTGTAGTAGATAATGCTGAGTACCTTGAGGTCCTGTAATGTGAGCTATACTTCACAGAAATGTGGATTTGAGCAATTTGGTTCTCCAAGAAGAGAATGTTCTCAAATGTTCTCTTACCAGACATAAAAAGACATTACAAACAACAACTGTTCCTTTCAGCTGGGTGAAGAAATATTTCCATCAAATTGGTTGCAACATTGAGAACTCTGATTTGGTTACCTTTTAGAGCAAAGCAATATTACCACCTAAAATGAGTCCAGAAGTAAAAAAAAAACCTGTAACTGTTGTCTATTTTCTGCCTTTTTCAAGGGCTAGAACCCTTTAAAAAATACCAGTGCAGAAAAGGAGAAAAAAAATCTCTATTTTTAAACTTAAGCAGGTCTGTTAGGTTCCCTGTCAGTTTTGGTTTTGAGAGTGATGGAGGAAGCAGATCGTTTATGATGGTGGTCTGACCTACATATTTTGGCTGACTTCCACCTTTAGTGTTGCAAGATTGCTGTAGTGCTGCCCCACTCATCCCAGTTTCTCTTTGTGTGCTTGGCTGTGGTGCAGATTGAAGTTGATATTCCTCGTTGCCATCAGTATGATGAACTGCTGTCATCACCAGAGGGTCATGCAAAGTTCAGACGTGTACTGAAGGCCTGGGTTGTTTCCCACCCTAATTTGGTGTACTGGCAGGGTGAGTGACTAGTTGGCAAGGGCAGATAATTGAATGGAAAGCTTTGACTGACTTAGAAGTACCTCCTGCTTTTCACCACTACAATATAAGCCTTTTTTGAGTGCTTTCCTTTCTCTTTTCTTTGAAGAATGTATCTATGAGTTATTGCAAATTTAAATCCTAATAACTTTATTTGTGGTAAAAAATTGCCCCACTTTTTGTTATATATTCAGTCTTCATAAGTTTCAGTCATTTTATTTTAACAAAAAAAGTCTGTTGCCTGCTATGAAGCTCCAAGATAATACTGCAAAAGTTACTGAGTTCTTGGGACGGTAATTGCCATTTCTTGGATGCCTTGGCAGAATAATCAGTCTGGCATTATAGCTGAACGATTTGAAATCCTTGCTGTTTTCATGCATGGATTTCACAGTTGTTCTCACCATTACTTGCGAAGGCCTGATAATGCAGAACCAGTATCTAGTTTGCAAATTTTCATCATACATGAATGTCTTTATCTTGTGCTTTAAAATAAATGAGCTCTTTGTGCTGTTTCTTCATGGCTCTTCTCTCTTTAGGTCTTGACTCTCTTTGTGCACCGTTTCTATACTTGAATTTTAACAATGAAGGTGAGTACCTTTTTCTGCAGTGAGCGAAGAAAAGCACAGTCTCTTGTCTGTATCTATGTGCAGACAGATGTGTGAATCCACTTAGAGGTGGAAAGTTTCTGTATCTACAAAGGAATTTTAAAGTTCTTGTTGCCACAGGTCAAAAGAAATAGTTGGGGTTTTGAAAACTGCATGTGATGTACTGCTCTTCAAGCAGGGGTTCAAGTACTGTTTATTGCTAAGTACAATAATGATATATAATAAAAAGCACAAATAATCTTGAATAGAAAAGGGAAAAAATGATGCCTTAGCACTTTTATTTTTCAGTGAAGCTGTAGTTCAGCCTTGCTTAAGATGAGTGTATTATTTGGTAACCTAAGTGCTAAACTGTCAGACCAGCATTGTTCAGAAAAGCTGATGGGAGTTTTAAATGCCTGAAAGTTTCAGATCAGCTTTAGATATAGGACCTTTATCTTCTTAAAATGTGATTTGTTCATAACAGGTGTAGTCGAAGCTTTTATTGGTCTTGTACTTGGCTTATTTATATAAGGTCTCTGTGTGGGAAAACTAGTTTCTTAGGACAATGACTCCTATTATACCTACTGTGCATGCCATCATTTTTGTGTATAGATTGATTTAAGTATATATGCTAATTATCTAGTTAGTAATGAACTTTTTTAGGTGTAATTAAATTCTGCCTCTGTCATTGCATCTGTTTTTTTAATTCTTTCAGCTTTGGCATATGCCTGTATGTCTGCTTTTATTCCGAAGTATTTATATAACTTCTTTCTGAAGGATAATTCTCATGTTATTCAAGGTAAGTCAGTCCCTTTATTTGATGTAGTTCTAAGAGAAGTAGAGTTGTTTCTGGATATGTAAATACACTTTTCCAAGGGGTTGCAAAATTGGGATGCAGTTAAAATCATGCAAATGTGCAAGAAAATTCAGAACAACATAAGTGGTTAAGGATTCAGACCAGAGAAAAAATCCAGATATGTACACACACAAAAGTGTTCTATGTAATATCCAAGGTAAGAGTCAGGCCATCCTGCCAAGTTGTGAAAGCAGTAAATAGTCTTTTTGGTGTGACGTTGTAAAGGCTTACCCTTCAGGTGACCAAAGTCATCATGTTGGAGGAGCTGTTTGGACAATAAGGGAAAATGAATACACACTAGGGGTTCCTCAGAGAATGAAAGTTGTGGTATTCAGGAAAATAGGGATTTGAGGGGAATTTCTTATTGGGCAGATGATGTTATTCAATACAGGAGTTGGAAAACCATGAGGAATAATGTTCCATAGTTCAACCTTCAACAAGCATATGGGTAACTTAGAGAAATTAAAACAATAGCTAGGAATGTCTGTTCTGATTGAAAAGTAATTTTAAATTTCATGGAAGCATGAAAAAGGAATTGTCTCTGCCTACAAAGTCACCTTGGCTCAGTCTGTGTTGGGAAGATAATTTGTCTTCCAGACAGTCTTTAAAAAACAAAAGAAGCTGTTTTAAAAGCCATTAGTAATTAAAATAAACAGGTGGTAATTAATGTTTTTAATTGCAAGCAGTTATGAATGTTTGTTGAATACTGAGTATCAGCATGGCTTGCTGTCCTTCTATTTCTTTTAAAGAACTTCTTTTGTATATCTCTTGTGAAACTCATCAGCTTTAAGTGTCTATTTTTTGTCTTCAAGGAAGGTAATTAAGAACTGATCAACAAAACTTATTAGACATAAAAGCATTTACATATTAGATAATTGGGAGAGAGCTAACATAAGGAGAGAATGCCAGGGTTAGGAGAGTTTATGTATGGAAGACAGTGGATAAGAGGTGTTACGAACTGAATAAAATAATAGAAAAAATTATTCCAGAGAACATGTTTGCATCTTTTTGTCTGTAAAGAAAGACTGCTTGCAGTAAAGGTCTAAAGATAAAAAGAATAAATGTGTTCCTCTGGAGACAACTACTTTAGACTTCACGATTAATAGCTTGGTAAAGACTTTTCTCAAGACGTTATACTGTTCCATAAAATAATACTTTTGCTCTCTAGGGTTTCCTGATGTTATTCCTAGGGAAATTTGCAAAAACATGTATCAGACAAAGTTAGAAATACAAGTCAGTAGGATTCTGTGAACCAAAGTACTGTAAGTATTCCTGAGTTCCTGTTCAACATCTGGCATCATCAAGGACTCAGGGAGATTGGACCCTTTAGGGTTCTTTCAGTGTTCTAATTAATCCTTTCTAGGGGTGTATGTCAAAGAACAGTGTATAAATAAAGGTTTAAAAGAAAATGCTGTGTCATTTCCCTGCCTTTTTAATGTAGAGGAAAGGGTTTTAAGAAGGTGTCATTTCACTACCCACTGCAGATTCAGCAGCTTTGTGTCTTCTGTGTAGAGATAAACTGTGTGGAGCATTGAGATGCCAGCATGTTCTGGAAACAGAGCTGGCATTCTCTGTCTGTTGCTCCCCAGGACCTAGCTGTCCACACCCTAATTGCTCTGTTCTCTGAATGTGGAGGAAAAGGAATTACCCTCTGTTATAAAATTGCAATGTTATTGCCTCTTCAGCTTTCTTCCAAGGGAGTGTGTGACAGTGTGGGCAAATCTGGGAGAGGGCCAGAACAGAGAGAAACCTGTCAGTGTCCTGTGTTCTGCTGACTGCTTCTCTTCCAGTAAAAGCAGGTGTTATTTATTTAATTAAATTGCAATTTAATGAAATTGTACTCATCAACCTAATAGGCTAGGCTGAAGATGTAATAAATTTTATCTTTTATAGTGGAAATTTCTCTTTGCTGGTTACTGAACAGTCTTTGAGACTTTGCGTGTCAAGCATACATCACAACCTAAGTGTGTGCCAAGTTAAACCATTGTTAAAAATTCAAACTGAGAAGTACTAAGGAAGAAATATTAAATGTTTCTTCCTCTGTATTGAATGTAATGGTAACAAGGAGTACAGTGGTGAATATCACTTACTTGGTGATATTCAATATTATTTATTGTAGGTTTTAAATGAGTGGCTTTCCTACAGCTCTGTTGTGAGCTTGTGATGGCTTGTGTTTTTGACAACAGTCTTGGATTTGTCATTTCAGAGTACCTGACAGTGTTTTCCCAGATGATTGCATTCCATGACCCAGAGCTGAGTAACCACCTCAATGAAATTGGTTTTATTCCAGATGTAAGTGCTAAGGGTCCTTATAAGTATTATCCAAAGGAATTTAAAAGTGGAAAATGAGGGAAACTGGAATGAGATGCCTTTCCAAACTGCTTCAGTAGCACTTTGACAAAAGGGAAACTTTCGTATTAATAGACCTTCCTGAATATGCTAATAAAATGGTAAAGTTTTGATTCTTGTTTTACATGCTTTAGTCCTTCCTGTTCTGCTGGGATGGTAAATACAATAAAAATGCTACTAGCCAGTTATTATAACTTAGATTCATTTTAAGAGGTATATATACATTTATTTTTGAAATGTGGGGTAATATACAAAAATAAGTGTACCCATAAAGTGCTAATAGCAAAGTTACTGCAGCTAATTGAATGCTGTTGATTAACACTAATGACCCATTATTTTGTCAAGTAATAGAAAAAGTATGTGATCATTATGTGATCATCAATCTTGTAGATATGTCAGACCTTGGAAAATGCTAAGCAGTCATTTGCTAGAGTGTGTCTCAAATATGGGACAAGTGCATAACACAGATACAAGTTTTATGCTTCCACTGGAAAAAAATCTCTAAGGTGGAGGAAAATGGAAACTGAGAACACAGCCAGGACATTGTAGAGAGGATGGGCTTTGTTGGAAAAAGCAAAACAAGGCCTTCTTTAGAGCCTCACTTTCTATCTATCATTGTAAATAGTAAAGCTTTCCTCCTTTTTTTAGAGAGCTGTGTATAGTCAAGAAAGCCAAAATAAAAATGTTTGTCTGCCTACAAATACTGATGTTTCTGAAAAGTAGATTTAAGCAAGGCCGTAGAGATTACGCTGATTAATGTATTTATATCATTCGATATTTGGCATTTAGAAATTTGGTAATTACAAGTTGGTTATAAGAACAGGTGATGACTGAGAGGTCAAAATGGAAGAAGATAGCTGAACTTAGGAAATGTTGATGTAGAAATATGAATTTCATAAGTAAGAAATTTTATGCATTGCTTCTATAAATGATACGAAGTTTAGTTTATCAGAAAAGTCTTATGCTTATTAGGAAATATTTCCAGTTGGAGCAGCAAGACCAAGCCTCTGAAAGTCATTTGTTTTACACCATTCCTGAAAGAATTTGTGGGAGTTTGGGACTGGCAGATACTCATTATCACTGTTTACAAATATTGTAATAGAAAAAAAAGTATATACTTTCATTTGTAGAGGATATTTTTAATTTAATAATGTTGTAATTTTAATTTGTAATGATACAGATTTAGGAGATACAGTGGTGTTAAAGTGAGCAAAAGAGAAAGCCAAGGTATTGCCTTATAAAGAGAGGAGTTTGAGAAAGCCACGTGTATGTCAGATGATGCATGTCTGAAGAGGACAGGTGGAAGGAAGATGAAAGGAAAGTGAGGAGAAGGAGGAATCTGTAGAGATTGGGTAGATGAAGTGTGAGGGTTAACAGCAACATTTAAGTTCTTGAGGGAGAATCGATTTTGCAGCATCACTATATAAATGCATTTAATGCTTATTTTTTAAAGGCTGCAGATGACCAAAACAACTATTCTGTCTATTTTGTCCTGGATGCTAGTTCCCACTAAAGAGTTAGAAATGTGATTTTCCTGACCACCTTACAGGTCCTGGTGTGGGCTACTAATCTATGTCAGAGCTCTGTAGCAACCCATCTTGGGTTTTATCTGATATCTCAGTAGCTCCTTGTGTCTGCTTATACATTTATAATTCTCCACTAAAGACTTCCAAGGCACAAGTCAGATGGAATAGCTTGAAATCACATGTTTCGCTATATTTTAGTTTCTATTGTGCTAGTCACTGGACAGTACATAGTCCTACATGAACCTTGTCTGTAAATCCAACAGTCTATAGATGATTAGGTAATATAGTAAACAATTGTAAAAGAGGAATATTTTTTTCAAACTCTCTCATTGAATAAAAATGCAAGTTCTAAAGTTAACACTAACCTCTGAAGAGAGGTTGTCCTTTCTTAATTTTCTGTCAGATTTTGGGGTTTTGTTTAGCAAGTAAAAGTTACTCTGCCTTTTAGATTAGTCAGAGAGGTGATTTTTTGTAACTGTAACAAGGCAGCACAGGATCCATCAAGATGAAGGATGTGCACTGCAGTAATGAGATCTGAACCAGAGTTTCGTGCTTGAGTACTAATCCTATCAAAGTAAACCCTGATTAATCTTTCATCATTGAAACGCAGGCTCTGCTGCAGGGAAGATTGTGTTCCTGGCACCCTTCTCATTTGCTTCAGGTCACGTAGCTCTCAGAATATTGAACACTGCTGAAGCTTGAGTTGTGAATATTATTAGCTGATGTGGTGCCTGGATTAAGTACATTGCTGTGGCTGTGTGATTTACATATAAATAGAGGGATGATATATACAGTGAATCTTATAGTTCTTCTTTGCTCACTCTCCCAAAGTCTATAATCTTCCCCACCTTTTATAATGCTTTATAGCATATTCCATTTTTTTACTGACAACTTCTGACCCTAAACAGCAGACAGTGTTAAACTGAAGAAAAACAAGGAAGTGTACAATGTTGCTAAAAGTCCAGCGATTGCCATAAATTACTCTAAAGCACTTTCAGCTGCAAATTATGGAAGGTAGACACAGTTGTCATCTATCCACTAACATAGAAAGATGACTGATATGCATGAGGTGTCAGTAATGGGGTGTCATCTTCAAAATCCTGCCCTTGAAGTACTTTCTCTGTTTCTCCTGTTATACAACTACCTGAAGATGATTCTTGAGGAGAAGTTTCTTCATGATATTTTTGTCTTGTAAGGAAAATGATCATTCTTCTGATTTTGTTTGTAAATGGGTAGAATCTAATTTTAAAAGTGTGATTCAATTTGCCTTATCCTTTGCACCTTTCTGTAGCCTTTAAATATATGGTTGTCTGGGCACCGTATAGGATTACAGCTATGTGTGTGTGTATGTCACATGTGGAACAGGAAGGTGAAAGATTGGGAGTCTGTGGAATAGACAATTTCCTTTGGAAGGGACCTACAACACTCCTGTAGTCCAGCTGCCTGACCACCTCAGGGCTGATGAAAGTGTGCTGTTAAGGGCATTCTCTAAATGCCTCCTAAACACTGACAGCCTTGGGGCTTCAACAGCCTCTCTAGGAAGCTTCTTCCAGTGTTTGACCACCTTCTTGGTAAAGAAAGGCTTCCTGATGTCCAGTCTAAATCTCCCCTGGTGCAGCTTTGGACTATTCCAGTATATCCTGTCACTTGATCCAGGGAGAAGAGCTCAGCATTTCCCTCTCCATCTCCCCCTCTCAAGAAGCTGTAGAAAGCAAAAAAAAAAAAGTTTTTATTAACAACTGAAAATTAAAGCAAAAAGCAGCTGTTGGGACAGGTGTCAGAACAACTCAGCAAAATAAAATTCTGCTTATTGTTGGACAATATTGTTTCACATGTACATCAAACAGGGTCAGAAAGAAACAAGCGTTTAATAGATAGGGGGAAAAAACAAACCTCTTTATCTTTGGCTTTGGCACCTCATATAAACTGTAATATATGGTACAGCTTAAGTATATACAGGAAAAAAATTTATATTTTTTCTGTATAACTTATTATTGAAGGGAGTTTCCCTCTGATTTTAGCAAATATTATGCTTTAAGACGAGGAGGTGTTTGTAAGCCTGAAGAGGTTATGGATGCTATTAGTAAGCAAGGAAAGGAAAGGCAGAACACGGGTGGCATTACTCCGTGGTGCAAAGCAAAATTATAATTATGGCACTGCTCCACTCAAGGTCTCTCTAAAGAATGACATGTTGGTTTTACGGGCTCTTTTTTTAATGTGGCTTATTCCCAGGCTGTTCCAGCAGTTCAGATGCTACTTTGATTACACATTAGGTGCGCTTCCCAGCTCCGGAGAGTTAAGTGCTCGGTGGAACCGCGGCCCCCTTCGGTTTCGGGGTTCAGCCGCGGGATGCTCTTCCTTTCCCTGGAGCCGGTTACTGGGGCTGCGGCGCTGTTGCGCGCGGCGGCCGCTGGAGGGCACCATTCCCCAGCGCAGTGCGCGGCCCTGGCGCTGGGGCCGGAGCGGCTCCTCCCTCCCTTCGGCGGGCAGCGGGGGTTCTGCCGCCCGTGCTGTGCTGTGCCGTGCCGTGCCTTCCCCTGCTGGCTCGTAGCACCCGTAACCTCCTCAGGCTGGCCAGCGCCTCCTCGTCTTAAAGCGGGCTTTTGCTTAAAGTCGGAGGGAAAACTGCCTTCAATAAAAGCTCGCCTGACACCTTCTGCTTAAGTTGTTTGACCTACGTTTCACGTCGCTGCTGATAGGTTTGGTGAGGATGGTTTAGAGCAAAGCAGTGATTGTCCTTGTGATTACCTTTTAATAATCTTCAAAGCTTCACATTTCATGTATTTTCTTGTATATTTCTGTGTAAATGCATGCATGATAGAGGTTTCTGTGAAATTAGGAGAAAATGAGGATCTGCTTTGGTAAAACATTTTAGTCATATATATGAAAAGGAGGAAATAATTGCTTTTAGATACCAAGGAAATAATGTGTGTTACATAGTATGTACCTCCAAGCAAAGAGAAGCCTTAGGACACTAGGCTTGTTTTCCTAACTGCATGGGAAGCAAGATATTACATACAAACAAGCAGATAAACAGGTATTAGCTGATCACAACCACTGCAGGGGATACTTCAGGGAATGGGATATGTTATTATTCCTAGAACGCCATCTATTTAAAACATGACATAGATATACGCAGGGGAATTTTACAATTGCATCATTAGATTAAAATGGTGATAGAAATTTATTTGGTTTGGATTTTGAATGCTTAAAATCAGTTGGTGGGCTGGAGGTCAAGCTTCATAAAAGCCTGGTGAATATTAAAAGTGGTGAACAGGTCACTGAACCTTCCTTAGTTTAGGCACAGTATGATTCAGATCTCAGATGCTCAGATTAAGGCATATGAATTAAATTTAGAGAGAGCTGTGCTAAGAAGGTTTTCAGCAAATCTGTACATCATTTAGTCAGAGCCATAACCCAGTTCAGAGTTTA
This sequence comes from Phainopepla nitens, assembly GCA_013400175.1. Classification (NCBI taxonomy): domain Eukaryota; kingdom Metazoa; phylum Chordata; class Aves; order Passeriformes; family Bombycillidae; genus Phainopepla; species Phainopepla nitens. Next base: position 146,070 of record VXBQ01010974.1, read on the forward strand.
TGGAATAAGAAGTAATTTATTAACATAATATAAATTATGTTTCCTGCTCCTCATTTGTTTACTTCCAGGAAAAGCTCAATAGGAGGATTAATTTGCACTTTTTATGAGTTAAGAAGTAATATATTAAGCTTTATGTTTAACTGTAAATCGTCATAGCACATGAGCTACGCAGCTGAGTAAAATTTAACAATAATCGTCTCGCTCTTGCATTCCTAATTTATGGAAGCTTTCTGCTCCGTTTGGTGTTTCAAGAAAATAGATTCTCTTGCCTTTGTCTTGCTAAATACTTCACTGAAAAATTAGAGATTCTTAAGGTGTCATAAATGCTTAGCTCTTCTTTCTCTGTACAATATCATGAACATGAAATCTCAGGTATGAATCTCAGTATGAAATTAAAGGTTTTCTGCAGCTGCTGCAGCAGCACACGTCTCCTAGGGGTGTAAGTGCTGAAGCAGGACACCTTCAGATGACCCTGCCCTAAAATGGTCTCAGGAGAACTACATGAATGCTTGGGTGTTAGCAAGCATTTACTGAGAATGACTCTGTCCTTAATTTCTTCGCTGACAAATATGCATTTTAGTAAATACCAGCAAAGCAGAAAAAGGCAGAGGTGGTTATTTTTTCTCTAGAAAATCACTGTTTGAACTTTCAGTGATTTCTTTAAAACTATTTTCTTCCATAGCAAAAAAAGATATATTAAATCAGGTTGGTTTATGCTTTTTTCAGGCATCCTTGGCTAAGATTTGCTTAGATTATTGAGAATTGCAACACTTTAGTAGAGCAAGTTTTTGTGTTCTTTATAACTTTGGAGGTTATATTTTGCAAACCAGTCTACTAAGGGTGGTGATTAGTTTTTTTACTGTTTTCAATACAGCGTCACAAACTAATAATTTGAAAAATCTGGAGATCAGAAAAGTTTCTGCAGGGCTAAGAGTTCTGTGATAGAAGATCTGCCACTGCAGTTATTTTCCTTTCTAAATGAATTCATGCAAAATAGGCAATTTTTAATGTAGTTGACAATTGTCATAGACAACTTGAGTTCTCAAAACTTTTTTTTTGTCTTCTTCCCCCCATCACCACCTTTGGCAGCTTTATGCAATTCCTTGGTTTCTTACAATGTTTACACGTGAGTATGCTTTTTTCCCCCCTCTGATTAAATGTTCTTATATTTCTTAAGCTTAATTTTTCTCACTTTTCCAGCTAAAGCCTTTCTTAATTAGTATGATAGGTCATTTAGTAGGATGCTTATAATTTGCAAGGATGTGCTGTGGAAAATTCAACAGTGGAAAACTCAACAGTGCCTATCACTTACTTTCTGCCCTGATTTGGTAGTAATTAGTATTTCTCCTGCTTTTTTGAGTTGTTTTTATTGTTAGATTATTATATAGTTATTATGTTATAATTTTCTGGATTATTTTACACAAGCATGTTTAGAGTGTATTGAGAGGCAGCTGTTATCTACTGGAAGAAGATGAAATAATAGTTAAAAAGCAAAACCAAACCACACCACCATCCCCTGCCATCACTCAAGTAATGTAATAAAGAGAGTGACTTTTTTTTTTGAGATAATCACGTCTTTGTTGCACACTGACACACTGTTATTCTGGTAGCACTGGTTTACTGTATTTGTACATGTATATTAGGAAAAAAGATGAGCTTTCTAATTTGGTGAGTTTTATTTAAAAGAGCAGAGTTAATAAATGAAGTCTGGAAAGCAATTTAAAAACTTCTTTTCTCAAAAATCTTTGATTTTTTTCATATCAACATTGGCAGTTGTTGAATTTTAATTTTCAAAAACATGGCAGAATGAACAGAGCTGATTATTTCTCTGATGAAATATCAAAGACCTTAATGTGAGATTCTTGATTGCATTTTCTAAAGATTTTGACTGTAAAGCACTGGTTCATGCAGTTGTCCCTTTTTCCCTACCCTTCATGAGAATTGTCACATTTGGAAAACCAAGGAGATGGTTTCCTTAAGCAATCAGGTGCAATAAAATCTTAGAACTATTTAGTTGGAAGATAGCATATTTTAATAGAGACACCTTCAGCTTTGTATATAAATCTTGATATTTTTAATGGGCATTTTTCTTAGTCTTTCTTCTATTCTGCCAATTTTTTCTTTATTCTGTTCAGTTTTTTTGTCAAATGGTAAGTAGTTGATCTTACTAACTCCTTAATGTCATCTTATTGGGAAAAACTGATATCCATGCCTTAATACATAAATTGTACTGTACCAAAAGAAAAATAAATTATCCAATTTTTTACGTACTTGAAATGTGAAAACCCATTGTGCTTCCAAGTATTCATTAGGAAAAGAAGACTGTGATTTCCAGAATAATCAAACTGCATAAGAAGACAAACATAATCCTAAACAGGCTGAGTCCTCTCTGCTCCCAAATAAAAAAGAAATCACTCAAGATGGGAGAGGAAAGAAGTACGTTGACAGCTCATTAACCCTGTTATTGTGTGTATATGCTTATGTAGTTTTATTTATTTTGCTTATCCATTATGCAGATGTCTTTCCTTTGCACAAAATTTTTCACTTGTGGGATACGTTACTGCTTGGAAATTCCTCCTTCCCATTCTGTATTGGAGTTGCCATTCTTCAACAGCTGAGGGATCGTCTTCTGGCTAATGGATTCAATGAGTGCATTCTCCTTTTTTCAGACTTGCCAGGTACAGAAAATACTGCTTCTTCCTTTTTTCTCTGTCTTCCCCAGTGTGTTTCTAAATATATGTGTAGAAATCATGGTGGATTTAGGCAAACTCACTGCCACAGTGTGTAGATCTTAACTAGAATTTATTGTAGTTAGTTGTAGTCTTTTTGCTGTCATCAGAAAAAAATGCAGTGGGATTGTTATTTTCAGGTGAATTATTTTTGGAGTATTTTGTTGTGAAGTTTAGAGCAATTTGAAATAATTCAGAAGCAACTGTTGGTAGTCATGCCACATATAGACACAAGCAGTTGATATGAATTATTTTTTTAAATAAATTGAGTACAATTCTAAATAGTCCTTTTTCTCTTTGGTGCTGGTATTAGCATGTTTTCCTTTTGAACATAATTAAACTTTTACTGTGGAAGTAATTAATGTAAAAGGATTAGGGAAAGCAGTATAGGAAGCCATTGGAATTACTCTGTTAAATATTTCCATTTGAAATTTAAACTTTCAGAATAATTTTCAAAATTGTATCAGAGTCTGCATGATCATTGTGCAGACGTTCTGTGTCTTTGCTCAGTGGGAGGTGATTAACCTATCCATACAAACTGGTACTTTACAAAAATACAGTGCAGTTAACCATGAAGTTTGGATCTTCCTTCTGAGCACCTAGTAAGACAGTAGAATGCATTTGAGCTGAGTAAGCCATGTCACCTGAAAGATGTGTTTTAGTTTGTAGTAACACAAGTAGGAAGGCTGGTGCACTCAGGGCATGCTTACATTCTTGCATCAATTCCCTCTCTCCTGCTCAGGACCTTACTAATGTAATACAGGTCTTAGGTAAGAGGTTGGCAGTGTTTTAAATGTGTGGCTTTTCTGTAGATAACTCTAACTTTGGAGTAATTCCTGGGCTAATTATGGATTTAGTGAGCTCTGTTGGAACACCATGTGTGCAATCCAGTCATTCATAATTCATTTAAACAGAAGATGAAAAGTTGTTCTTCTTCAGAAGAACTGAAGGAGAGAATGAAGTTTGGAGGAGAATTTAAAAGGTTTTCTTAAGTGTTGTAGTCTCCACAACTGCAGAGTTTACAGAGGTTAGCAGTAGGTTAGGATATGGTACCAAGCAGATGAGGCTGAGTTCACATAAGTCTGTGCGTTATCAGAAATGAAGCTCTGTGATTTCTTTAAATACTGTTGTCATAAATTGTCTCTCACTGTACACTCTTCTATATGGGTCTGGATTTCAAAATTTGTCTCCTATTATTAGTTTAGTATGTACTATGCATTTGCTACTGTATTTTTCAATTTATAAGAAATTTAATTAGGCCATTCCTTATAGTGTAGAATTTTAATTTTCAATCTGTATGTTTATTCATTTCAAATGCTCATGGTAAATTTAATGGGATATCTACAGATGGCTGTCATGTGAGTGCTCAACTGCAAGATTGATTCTCTCCCTGTCCTCTCCTCCCCCATGTGTTATCTGTATGTCCTAGTTAAGTAGAGATCCATTAATATTTAACTTATTTTCTTGCCTAAGGTCATTTCTCCATATTTTAATTTTTCTTGAAGGGTGCTAAATGATAGATCCCAATTTATCTGAAATCAGCTGATTTACTGACGGTGGAAATACTTTGTGCTGAGGTCATGTACAAGAACACATTAGTTCTTTCAATACATATATGTTCATGTAATAAAACTAAATCACTAAAATCTGTAGGGATATAATGTATATGCATGGTTGTGGTTGATGACAACTTTGCTGGTACTCTGGTAGGAAATACAGGTTTCTGAAATGATTTTTGTTTCTGAAATTGGTGATGTCTGTGATATTTAGGATGTCAACAGTGGCACAGTTGAATATTTTGAGATTAATCTAAAGCATACCATAAAATACTGCTAGTAAACTACTAAGGGAAAAAAGAATAAGGGTGAAAGACAATTCTAGTGTGTCTTAAAAGTTAAATGTTGTTGGTCTAGCTTAATCAGTAACTTTTTCAACATATAATTCTCATAGCCTTGTGCCTTTTCTTTCTGACCTGAGTCTTATTTCTGATTAAAAAGTATTGACTCAGTATGCATTTTGTCACCTGCGTCTTCCAAAAAGGACTTCTGTTATTTTGGTTACAATAAATCATGTACCAAGGCTGAGAATTTTCTGGGAGTAATTTAGAAATAACCTTCACCTGAAAATACATCATTCCCAGGAAGAGATTATGTTGTTCAAAAACATCTGTGATAATTTTAAGCTGAAATCAATTATTGCTCAACAGTCTGAAGCTCATGTGATTTTTGAGCTTTGTATGCACTGGAACGGCTTATTTCAGGCTACCAGTGAAAGCAACTTCCTTTCCAGACTAATAGAGGTATTTTATTGCAACCTTGAACTTTGTGAAACACTTTTAAGATTTCTTTTTTTTACGAAACAAAAACCCCGCTGCCTAATTTCCAGTGCACTGTATATAACACAATTGGAATTATTGTTTTAAAGTAATAGTGATTATGAGGAAAACGAAGGGGCATTGTGTCATCATTGATTACTTGGTTCTGAAAACCCTTTCCAATACTTGTCTCAAAGCTTTGGCCATATTTTATATATAGAGCAAATACAATTGGGCAATACTTGCTATTCTTGGAAGCTCTGTTGGAAATTTTAATTTATTTTTACGTTGTTCAAACAGTGTCCTAGCAGATTAGGAAATTTATTTGAAGATTTCGACAAAATAATTGGCCAATTAACAATACTGGAAAATCCTTTTGCAGCAAATGTCCTAGTTCATTCCTCATGGAGCTGTATGCAGGGGGCATATAAGCAACCACTAAAACTTAAACGGAATTAGATTGTTTAGGAAATTACTACCCCAGAATGCTGGGGTTTTTTAATTTAAATTCTCTTTCATTTTTTCTTTCATATTTTTCCTTGTGTTTAAGGAGCTCTGTTAAGTACAAACTTTATAAACACCAGAGAATATTTAGGAATATTTGAGACAGACAAACAAATCCAAACCTGGAATTGTTGCTAATTTTTTTACCTGTAGTTTTGAGACTTAGTAAATTTTGGCTTATTCAGGTGAGGCAGAGAGATCAAAGATTTTATTCATTACCTTTGTTTTTCCTGTAAGTCTGACATGTCGCAGAATGTGTCAGGAGAATGGAAATGGTACTGGTGACACTGCTATGATGAGATTCCTGAGGTCCCAACACAGGGACAGGACTCTGCTTTCAGACCAGTGCTGATTTGTACTAAGCCAGTCTGGATATCCCTTTACCTCATGTGTCAGCAGATTTACAACCCAGAAGGCTTTTCATGCCTTGAGGACCAACTGTATAAGTTTGCTTTAAAACATGCAGTTTTGCTTATAGCTTAGTCTTTAGAGTCTTGCCGTAAGTTTGTGTGATAACGTCCATTATTCAACTCAAAAATTAGGATTATTGTAGTTTGACTTGATTGTCAAGTTCATTACCCACTGTACAAGTAGTACAAAGTCAACAGCAGCTTTTGTTAGGAAGCATCCACGCACTCTTTGCAAACAGCTGAAGGATCCTTAGACCAGTCCACTGCCACATGGGGTGGGTATATAGATACCTATAGATACTCATGGGTGCAGTATAGAGCGTGGCAAACAGTTCTTCCTCCAGGGGTCACTGCCAGTATCAGCACTGACATACAGAGATGAGTTAGGTACTTCTGAGAACTGATGAAAAGATGGGGACAGATGTTGTTAGACAATAGGGAAATACCAAGCCTAAACATAAGATAAAACACACTCAAAAAAGCCTTTTAGGTTAGTTCAATAAGCTCATCTTCTGTAATTTTGGAGCAGGAGGAGGGTTCATTCCTTTAATGCTGTGCACCTTAGGAAGGTGTCTTTTTGCTGACTCCAGGCTAGTCAGTGCTTCCAGAGGAAGAACCTTGGCCTCAGGTAGGAAGTTCATAAAGACTGACTGTAGAAAAGCAGTCCAGTGAAATGAGGAGCTAGAGTAAAAGGGCTGAAGTGGAAAACTTTGTGAGACACAGGCACGTAGCTTTAAGATGCTAGATCTGGCTATCATCAAACCACAGACATAAATGATTCTCCAGGGAACGGATTTTCTCTAATGTGGGAGAAATTATTATATCCATTGCCATTCTAGTGATGTGCCAAAATGCTGAGTCCCATGATGGTGGAGGCCATATGAATGCTTAGAAGGATTGCATCCAGCTTATAAATGGACTAAAGGTTAAAAATTTTGGAAACTTTCTAGTGAGATTATATGGAGCAGTTTTGAATGCATTTCTGTTGACAGCAGCAAAATTAGACACATGTCAGAAGACACTACTTCAGATATGTTTCTGACCCAAGGTAGCTACTATTTTGCTTTCTGCTGTTTTGCCTCCTAAAAATCCTTTGTCTGCGCACATCTGTGATCCATACGCTTTTATTGTACTGGAATTTCTGGTGATTCAGCATTTAGTTAATACAGATCTGCTAAGAGGAAAAAATGACAGCTGGCCACCAAGTCCACACTGACTTTGTGGGTGTTTGGTGCCTGTTCCCATTTGTTTCACCACCCCTCCAAAGAAAATGTAACCTCAGAGATTAAAATGCCACCTTTGAAGGGATTTACAAAGATACAGTGATTTTTCGTATTCCGGTGGGCAGTAGGAAAAAAAAGGTAATACAGTGTTTTGATTAGAGTTTGACATTTTTCATGCACTTTTGAAAATACCATATTGCTTAGATTAAGGCTCTGAGGAACAGAAGCCATAGCAGCTCTTTTAAAAGGAAACTTCTGTAACTTCAGCTACAAAATGTTGACGTATCGCTCTATTGTCAGATAGCTCTGGAGAGTATTTTGCTGTGGAGCTAGTGAAGCTGACTACTTTTTCAAGTTACGGTATAGCTGAAGAATAACAGCGCTTTGGTTTCTTTCACATGATACACATGATAATGATGTTGTAACTAGGACAAAAATATTGACTGGAAATATCAAAAGACATCAGAATTTGAAAGGAAGTCACTTTCCCTAGTTTTCTTTTCTTGAAATATATAGGTCAGGCTGATATTTATGGAAGCATCTTTTTCTGAGCATGGTGCTCATCTTTGCTATGTTAGATGGCTTTTTGGAGATGCAGCTGTATTTCATGATGCAATTCCTCAAGATTATTGGCTTTGGAACAGAAGCAGAGAGATTTGTTAGGGCACACATGCTCACCAAGGCTGTCTGGTAGTGTCAGACTCTGTAAGATTGCTGTTTTACCTGAAGTTGTGAATTCTTGAATTATTCACCTTTTCCACTCATTGTGACCCAGAGAAAACAGTTCTAGGTTATATATTCTACCCTCTTGAGACTAAAGAGAAATGCTGGAGTGGGCAACACACTAAGGATAAAAATACTGAAATCCTTTATTGTAGTCTGTAGTTGTCACTGGCAGAAGGAAATCAAATGTGTGTCCTTTAGCAAAGGGCTGTCTGCTGCAAGAGATGGTGCTTCATAAAAAGGGTGAAAAGTGAGTTCCTCAGAAGAACTTTTCTAGTCCGTGTTTTAGAAACAGTCTGACACACAGTTTATGCCCCTTGTCTCTTGAAAGAACCTTAGTAGTGCTCTCCATTGTGAAAAGACCCTTCAGAAAATACAATAATTCATCTTTTAGTCACATAGGATTTTGTATACCTTTACACTGGAATAAAATGAAAGTACAAGAAGGTGGACTGTCAAACATACTAGCATTTCTAGAATTTCTAGGCATGAACCAACAAAATTCAGGCTGCTCTTATCTGAGCTTTGTTGCTAGGTATGGTGAATTTTTTTTTCCTCATAGGAAAGATGTCTTGGGAAAATACTTCCCCTTTTTACCCATTTAAAGTACAAGTGTAGCAACTGATTCAGGATTAGACTGATGCTTAGAAAGCAATCCTGTGTAGTAGACTTTTTTCCTTTTAGAATTGCAGAGAACATTGCTGACTGAGCAAAGTGCCTCATAGGGTATCTGTTTATAATTTTGTTATGCTGAATGTGTTTGTTTGCCTGTACAGGTATAAATGTTTTGCTCAATAATCTTTAGTTCTCTAATTGTTAATTGAGGAGAATTTCTAAATGGGCTGCACAAGTAATGCAGTATTAAAAATTCCTGATTGAAATGTACATTATCGCTGCATTTTTATATGACTGTAGATATATTTGGGGAGTGTACATCTAGCATTGTAATAGAAATGCACATTACTTAAGCACAGATTGGAATGGCAGTGTAGACTGAGAGCTAGAAAAATCTTTCTGTCAAAATAAGGACTTTGAAATGAGGTTAAGGGAACTCTTAGTACTCTTATACTTTGGGATAGCTGTCAATTCCCTTTGATTTACTTTCACATAATATTTCACTTAAGCTCTTGCCTTTATAAAGCTCCATGAGGTATTTGATTCCCTCTGTCCAAATTTCTTCATTCTTAATGTCCTAAGAGTATACTGGAGTTCAGTAGAAATCAACAGGAAGACCAAAACTAAATATGGAGAACTAGAGCAGGGCTTGTACCTAAAGGCAAGACTTTGTTAATACTGCAAGCTTGGAATAAATTTCAGGACTGCATTGTTAATATAGAAGGGCAGAACTTGTTCAGAAAGGGCAGGTATCCCAACTGGAAAGAACTCACTTTGTATGTGAACAATGTTGCCTGCATTCTGAAAATGCTGATACATAGTCTGAGTAATCAGCAGGGGTTTTTCAGGTGACACCTCTGTCGCTTCAAAAATTTAAGAAGTCTAGAGAAGCATCTGTAGGGGATAGGGGGGATAGGCTGGACACATTGCATTCAGCTTTAGAGCAAGGCAAGGAGCTAGACAGTCTCTTGCTAGTTCTTCAATCTTCATGCTAAAAAAAAGCACAGCACCATTCTAAGGAGCCAAATCATATAAACTGATAAACCACAAACTTGTCTGCTGGGAATGTAACCCTGAAATGACAAACTTTTATGTCTTGAATGTACTTTAATGCTTTCATGTGTAAATTCAAATGAGGGTGTTAACTTAGCTTTCACAGAATAATGGAACTTTTTCCCATGGCTTATGAGTAGGTTACTTATGGTGCAAGCTTTAAATAACTTAGAAAACGTATACTGACAATGTTGGACTGCTGTTAGTTACTTAAAGCTATTAATTTTGCCAAGTGAAACACTAACATAGACTTGACTAGTGGTAAATTCTGGAAGTTTTGGATCTCAGTGAGTTATCTACTGCAGTGCCAAATGGCTAGAGCATTTTTTTAGAAATGAAAGCAGTTTTAAGTATGGGTACATAAGCAAGATGGTTATCCTTCCTGTTCACAGTTGCTGTATTTGTGGAAAATAACATTTAAGTCCTGAGTAAGGTGTTACTTGCTTGAGTGTGTTACATGGTTCAGGATACTCATTAGGCAGATCTAAATACTCTATTTGCATTTATCATTACCCAGAGTTTTTCCATCATTGGTACAGGAATGAAGAGGTCAAATTAGAGGCTTTCATCCTTTTCTCAGGGCAACAGGTACTCCTTTTCAGGATTACCTGAATTTTCATCTTATTTCAAAAGCAGAAAATCTGAGTTAGTTCATGTTACTTCCTTACGAATATCCTGAAGGCTAACAGGGGAGCTAATGCAAAGGTCTTCTACTAAAGGCTCTTAAGAGAGTCATCATTTTTATAAGCATTTGGCCTGGTCAGAGTTTCTGACTGTAGAGTTTTTTACAGATTATACTAATTACACCTAGGAAATAACTGAAGTAGCTCATAGTTACCACCCAGATGGAAATCTATTGCAGCATGATCTCTATTTTTGCATGCTGAGTTTCAGTATTTGTATATTATTTCTCTGAAGCATGGATTTAGGATAAAGAAGGTGAGTTGCACTAGTATTTCAGATTCTAAAACTGACTTAACAGATATTTAGCAAATATTGTAACAAAAAGAACATAGAAAAGCTGAAAAAGAGTTATTCCTTCAAAAACTGATGTTGTGTTGGTGGCACCCCAAGTTCCTCATCTCCATGGCTTTCTCACAAGTTTCTCCTCTGAGCTGATCCCTGTAATTTTGTAAACCTGTCCTTTTATGCATCTTCTGGTTATTATCTACCTATAAAATGTTCATTTTTCAGCTGAGCTGTCTGATTTCCACTTGTGTATTTCTCAGGTTTTGCATAGTAGCCTCCCTCTGACTATTTCCATTATGTGTTGGGAATTCCTGTGCTTCTGTCTTTGGCCAGTGTCCTACCCTGTGTTAGGACTGCTCCAGATGTCTTTAACATTTTGCTAGTTTGTAGAAATGTCTGCTGTTCAACAGCACTGGCACTCCTCATAAAAATGTTTAAAAAGCCCTTTCTTGTTGGAGCTTAGCTACAGTCTTTATGTAACCTATTTGTGTCTTCTTTCTCAATAAGACATAGCATGTGGCATGTGGTGATTGACTTACAGTAAAGCTTTACTCTTTGTACAGTAACACTTGGCATTCTGTGTCTTCCCTGCTCGTGTCAATCCTGACACCATCGCATTTCCATACTGGAAGGCATTCTTTAGTAAACCTTTCCAGTGAACTGCTGAGTCAGAGGAATTCTTAAAATCGCAAGTAAGAAAAGAATCCATGTTTGCCCTTTATGGAGTCTGATGTCTAGGGAGTAATTCATAGTGTTTACTGCTGCTTCTCTCTACTGTTGTCCACAAAAAAAATGAAGTCACACAACTATCCTGCAATGTGTGAAATAAATAATGTAAAAAGAATAGTTCTGCATTGACCTTTTCATTTATAATAACTTTCCTACAGTAATAGATGCAGAAATTTTGGATAGAAATGTAACTTCTCTTCCTAGATTTGTCATTTTAAATATGCACACTCAGTATGTCTTTTTATATGTCATCAGGAAAGAAGAGTTTATGGCCTTTCACCTCTATTTCTTCTAAGAGCAGGAATCAGGTGGTTGAACTGACTGACCTATTCAGTACCAGAGCATTCATAGCACAGAGATTTCCTGGCCTGTTTATGTGGCTGTGTGGTGAAAGCTGATGTTGCCTGGCAGGGTAGTAATAAAGTATTTATGATGGAGATGTCAAACCAAGCTCTTAATTCTGGTCTATTCCCAAAATGCAGAAGCAGTTTATTTTGGCCAAAGTTCTTAACTGCTATCCTGTTACCCAAGGAAAAGGCTCTGGAATTGATTAACTGCACACAAAGACTTGGTCTGTGCAGATTTTCATTAGAAAAGAACCATTCATCTTACATTTTTCTCCATTACTTGCCTTCACTTGCTGTGAACAACATATGCGCACCTGGTTTTGCTGTAAAAATAAAAAATTCTGTGTGCTTTTGTCACAGGTGTATTGCATTTAAACTGATGCTTTTTTCAACATCTATTTCAAGTGCAGTCTACTTCTCTCCTGTACCTGTAATAATAAACCTGAAATTTACATAGCTTAAAAAGCAGCTATGTCAGGCTGAGCCATCCTTTTCAGTTCAGGCTGTGGATGGAGGCAGGCAGCAGCTTGGTAACAAGTTATAGTTTAGTATGAAAAAAGCAAAATGAAAGAACATCTTAGAATAAACAGTACGTTTAATTCAGAAAAGGAGCAAAAAATTTCAGTAGGCTTAATGTTAGGATGGGGCCATGGCAAAACCAAGGTGCTGTTGTTAGATCACTTTTCTTTCCCTTCTCTACTCCTGCATTTATCAATTGCTGTATTATTTACATATTTAGAAATGTCAGAGAAAGCCTTCTGATGCTGAGCAATTAGCTGCTGCCATTAAATTGTTTCTTGTAAGGCTTGATTGCTGCTTGACTGTGAAATATTTGAGCTCATTTGAGCCAGAACTCCTAACCATAATGTTTGAAAATGAAATAGTGACTTTGGTTCCTAAGATACTTGGGTTCCAGCTTTGACTTTTTGAAATACAGACACTCTGCAATTTTGCAAAAACAGTTTTAAGATGTACTAAGTTTTAAAATTATAACTTATTTTTATAATATTTTTATTATGTTTTAAGTCAGGCTTAAATTTTTTCACACTTTATATTTAATGACACCATGTTATTCAGCACATTTTCATTACAAATTTTCCAATGAAATAATTTGTCTTAGTAAAAACAGAAGGCACATAGTTTTTAACCTACAAAATACCCCAGTCTTGGGGTCTTGGAGAGCACTGAGATGTTGCATGTACATCTCCATGAGTGAGCATACCCTCTTCATCCTCTCTAAATGTTACTTTCACTCGTTGCTCACACATGGAGATTTATGCAGACCCTGCTCTCAGAAGAATGTTCTTCTAAGTTGTTTGCTCGTGCCAAGTACTCTGGCATTCTGCTGAGATAGTCTCTGTTCATTTGTTCATAGTCCTGTTCAAGAATCTAGGCTCTGACTTGATGTATTTATGCTTCTGACATATCAATGGTATGTTTCTAATAATGTGGAAACTCTAATGTTTTCTGGCTTTTAATGCAGTGGCTTGGGAGCAGGAAGAGTACAGGCAGGATTAATGCTGTGTGAATGCAAAGTCTTGGGGAGATAACAAAAAATGGACATTTCACCAGAGACTGACTCATTTGTCATATATTTGAAAAGCCATGGGAAGAAATCGGGATTGAAGTAGTGCAGCAGACCCTTACTTATTAGTCAAAAAGAGGAGAAAAGATCTTATCCAGTGAGGGTGCACAAGATTGCATTGCATTTTAGTTACTGATGGGAAGTGATTTTTCTTAATCCTAAATTGCAAACAAATGATGAAGAAGGGCTTGAAGGTTACTCAAGTGTGCAGCCTTTTCATGCAGCGTGACTAATAAATATTCTGTAAATATTTATACCAGTTTAACATAGTCTTAAACTACAATATTCTGAAAGTGATTGTTTTTTTGAAAAGAATGTAAATAAATTCTTGGAGTAAATTCTTTCACCACTCATAGTCTTGTCTCCCTTGTGAGTGCTAGATGTTGACTGTTCCCATGGTGTGGACATTGTTGGGGACTTTTTTTGGTTGTGGGGCTTTTTTATTGTTACTTGTGGAAACCACAATTGCCTTGTTGTAGTCTGTATTTTGCATTATTGAGAAGCAGATCAGTTAATTGACAGACTGTGAATTTGTTTTAGGCTTTTAACTGACAGCCTGTAAATTTGTTTTAGGCTTTTGATGGCTTCCCCCAAACAACCATTAAAAATTATCTCTTGTTCTGTGAAGTTCCATTTTTAGCCAGGCTCACTGTCGTCCTGAAATGCTGCTTAGAAGAAATGAGAAACCAAGCATTCCAAAATCACAGAACAGGGACTACAACCCTACATTTTCTACTTACATCCTGATGTGTGAGAACTGGTTATGTTTTTTACAAACACGCACACACTTGGAAGGGATCACAAAGATCATCGAGTCCATCTCCTGGCCCTGCACAGGACACCCCAAGAGTCACACCATGTGCCTGAGAGCATTGTCCAAATGCTTCTTGAACTCTGTCAACTTTGGTGCTGTGTCCATTCTCCTGGGAAGCCTGTTCCAGTGCCCAAGCTTATTTTCCAATTCTCTGAAATGGATTTATTTTGGAATTATAGAGCTTTTTTCTAGGAAAAGTGTTTTGACCTGTGTTTAACACTGTCAGTCTCAATTTCTGCTTTCAGCTTTTTCATAGCTTTACTGCAAACAGTGTTCCTATTCCATCCCCCACTTCTCTGTTTTCAATTTCAGATATATGTAGGCTATTATGCCCTCTCACAGCCAAATGCTTCGCATGCTATTAATTACCGTTGTTCAGATTTATTTTTTTACTGGCTAAATTCTGCATTCATATCATTTATTATAGAAGTACTACTAATGTTTCCTTAGCTAAGAGTCTCAGGAAATGGGGCTTATAACTTAATTACAGCAGTCTCTTTGTAAAAAAGAATCCAAACAAAACCAAAACAAAAAAAGAAACCGTACTATAAATGTACTGCAGTGTTGAACTGAAATTGTCAACTTTTTATGAGAAGATGAGTTTTCAGAAATGTAGAAAAAAGTGCAACTGTAATGACGGTGCTGTTGGGTATTTTCTGAGCTTGAAGAGTAATAACCAGTGAAAGACATCTAATCTCTTTACCTAAATTTAGAAATTTTGTGAAATTCTCCAGTTGTGTGGATTTTCCTTGAGAATGATGCTGAATAACAGCCTTCTATTACAGTATAGTTGAAATGACAAATTGTTAGCTACTGTTGAGATATCACATAGGCCATTTATCTTTGACATCTATTATCCCAAGCAACTAGGGAATATGATATTGTCAAGGAAAATTTTGATTTACTTTCACACATCCACAAAAAGGTTTTTAGAGCTAGAATTAAAACTGGGTAAGCCACAGCTTTAACACTTTTCAGAATTTTAGAAGCAAGATAGCACATAAGCATGGTGTCATCGATGGAATAAAGCATCTACTGCAGATTGTATCCTGCCTGAATATGGACAGCGTTTGACTGGGCGAGTAATAGATCACATCTTCCGGATTTTAAACAGTCAATAATCTCATCCAACTGGGTTATTCTGCCCCAAGCTTCAATTTCAGCTTCTTCTGCTCACCACCCTTGCTAATGGCTGAGGTTTCTGGAGTAGCTCCCAGACTGATGGCAAGGCATCAAATCTGCTGATGGCAACGAGTGATTGATGGCAGTGCATCAAATCTTTTTGAGTTATACAGATAAAGCCTGGCTGCAGTGCCTCTGCTTTCTTCATGGAAGCTGATGCTTTAATCTAAATTTTGACTGTTGCAATGAATCATACAAGATTTCAGGACAGACACAAGAGGTGCTGATATCTCTGCTGTTTTTCTGTCACACTACACCAGTTCTGTCATAAAATGCAAGCTAGGATCGTTTTTTCTCTTCATGACACCACATGAGGAAGTGCAAAACTAACTAGTACTTTTATAGTGGTAAAAGACTAAATGACTTTTATGTTACATCTTGTTAGAAGACAGATATATGCAGGATGCTTGGTGTTGCAAAAAACAGATTTCCAATAGGTTTACTTTTTTTTCTTTTACATATGTATTTCATTGTACTTTCTTACTTTTTAATTGACTGCATATTATTTAAGATGCTTCTCATTTGGTAGGTGTCAGCTTTCCTTTCAAGTTGAGTAATATATTTTCACAACAGCACTTCACTCTTTCAGCCAGGATGTTTCACTGGGAATGTCTGGTTGGGTTTGGGACTGTGTTGTCTGTTCGTTTGTTTGTTTAAAAAAATTCTCTAACATTTCTAAAACAATCCATTATGTTTCCCATCAAGCAAAAATTAATGTTGAAAACTCCTGTTTTCCAGAAGACAAATAACATGTAGGTTTGTCAAAATGTCAGGCCATGCAAAATTCAATAGCTGAAAGCTTTCAATCTGGCTCCTGGTAGGATTTAACTGATAAGTAAAGACAGCTGATCCAGAAAATCCTGATATCTATTTGAAATCTACATATTTGTGCAGTTCATCTACTTTCAATGAACTGCACAAATTTACATTGAATAGTCAATAGTCTGACTTGTAAAGATTTTAAGATGCCTTACAATGGCTAGGCTTCGATTATTGTCCTGACTTTGCGTTGGTTAAAGTTCTGATACACTTCCCTTAAACACATTTTCCTATATAACTGGGGATAAATTAATTCTCAAAATGTCTTTACTTGTTTTTAATAAAAAAAACCCTGAGTGCTTTTCTTTTTGAACGGGGAAAATGCTTTTGAAATCTACATTTCCTTTGAGCAAGGGACAGAGAGACAGGTAAAGGTAGAGATGGATGTATTTAGCAATATCATAGCTGGGTTACTTGGCTTCACTGATATTTTGCTCTTGCACTCCTTGCTTTTTTTGTTTAAATCCCTTGCAGAGATCGATATTGAGCGTTGCGTTCGCGAGTCCATCAACCTGTTCCGCTGGACCCCAAAGAGCGCCACCTACAGGCAGTACGCGCAGCCGCCCCGGCAGGCCGCCGAGGGCAGCGGCGCCAGGAGCTCCGCGTCCTGCTTTTCGGCCGACTACCAGGAAGCCCCTCGGAGTGACCTTGTAAGCAACCTGGGAGGTGCAGGGGGGAGAATTGTTCCGTTCATTCAGACTGCCTGTTCCTCCTGCCTCTCCCAGCTCCAGCTCCTTCGGTTCTGTTACGATAACGCGCCAGTGTCCACAGCTCGCCTGCAGAGCTGCAAACAGGCTTTATCGTAGGAGAAAGCAGTAAGAGGAACAGTGAGAAATAGGTAACTGGAAAGTGATGCAGGCAGCTCTGGCTGCTTTTTCCATCTTGGCATGTCAGGTGAAGGATATACCACAAGTTACTCTGAGAGTTTAGTAGGTGAGTTATGCCTGTGTTCATCTCGGCAAAGAGTGACTGGCTAGTAACTAAGAGAATATCTGCATTAAATAGATACACAGTTTAGCAAAATTATTTTTCTCCTCTCTGTCTGGTATAATCTAATGGCTGGTTCTCTTATCACTTGCACTATCTGAATATTGGTGATTTGAAATTATTCCTTTCCTTCCTCTCAACAGTATAAATCTAGTTAGTTTCTTAAAAACTAAATTTTATTTTCCTGGGTTTTTTTTTCTTTCCTCATTGTCCTACAATCATTTCATTCATAAGCACATTCCAATAATATGAGATATATATGTAGACCTGCTATATCTGTTTGGTGAATTGCATTAAGTTTTAGTCTTTCCATTTGGTTTTCCTAACTACTAGGAAACTAAGAAGTGTTGTTGTCATTCCAGTGAGTCTTTACTTTTTAGTCCTTAGACTGGAGCTTCATACTGAGACATTGTCTTGTTTTTTACTTTAGTTTTTATTTTATTTCTGTTGTCATTTCTGGAAGCCTTATCTACAAATCCAGGACTGCAGACATGCAGACATGCAAATGAAGAACAAAAGGAAATTTGAAAGATCTTACAGGATTTAAGAAACAATAAGTGGATCTAGAAGGGCAGTGGGGAAGAAAATGAAATGACAGGGGAATACTTGTTGTAGTCATCCAGGAATTGTAGCCAGCACAGCTGCTGCCATGCTGCTCTGGAGATGTGTAGAGAGACTTTCTGAAGGAGCCAAGGGCTGCACTTTCATAGGGTGATTGAGATAGGACCTCCTAAGGTCATCTGGTACAAATTCCTGCAGAAAACATGTCCAACTCTGAATTCAGATGCGGCTGCCCAGGGCTTTGATCTGTCAGGTCAAGAAAACTTCCAAGGAAATTATTCAGTCTCTCTTGGCAGTCTGGTCAGATGTCTGACAGTGCTACCAGTGAAAATGATTTTGTGTATGTGCTAGCTTTTCTGAATGTTATGACAAAAGAGTAAAAAAACCCAAATCTTCTGATTCCTGAGCATTTGCTTGTGCCTTTAAGTGTAAAAGCAAGAGTCAAAGCACTTGGATATAGCAAAGAGCAAGATGGGAGAAAGCAGCCCTGGTCTACTGAACTAATAAATAGTAAAAAGATTTGTATTTGTAACAGAAAGAAAAATCCTTATTTCAGGTCAAGCAAGGTTCTTTCAGTATTCTTCTGTTTCCTGAGAAATATTTTGGTCATTTTTTTTCCTGATAGTGTTTTTATTTTCATACCAGAATTTGTGTTTATTTATAAAGCTGGTAATTAGGCTCATCCATCCTACAAGTTCCAAGAAATTAAGCAAATTGTTTTGGTATGTTAAAGAGAAGAGAAATAAATACTGGAACTTCTATTGCCTTCTCTTTAATTTCTAGCTCTGTCTGCCTAACAGCAAAGATCTCTTCATTTACTGCAATGCAGCTGACGCTTTTACATCTTTTGAAGCACAAGTATATTGGACCTTTTGGTTACTCCTGTATTTTGGTTTTTTAGCTCATTGTGTGAAAGAGAGCTGTATAGGTTCTGGGATCTGTACAGAAATATGTAAGCAAAGAGGAAACTAATCTCTTGGACACAAGAAGACTATGAATATCTTAAATTATAGTCTGCAAATGAGTTGTTTGCTCTCATGTGCGGTTTTTTTGTGTGTCAGATTTTGAGACAGATAGATACAAGTCAAGTATGTTATGATTCAGTCAGGAGCCATAGTTCAGACTTGCAAAGTCCTGTGTAACATGAGTCCTTAATGAGCTACCTCTCACTTGTCACGAGTTCTGTACTTTTGGATGTTTGTCTTCATAAAATGACACTTCTCAGGGATTAGAGCAATATTGATAAAATATAAATTTAAGTTATTGGTGAGATACACTTTTTACACACAAAGGTGGTGTGGTTTGTTTTGGTTTGGGGCTTTTTTTAACCTTAATCCTATAATTATCCGTCTCTCTTCAAACATGTCCTCTACTGGTGTTTGCTGCCATGGAGAAACTTTTTATCTACTTGAAAGGGGTGAGATCTGAGTTTAATCTTTAGCACACACAGTACCCTTTAATGGATTTTCTGAAACGCCATTGTGTCCTTGCTCTGCAGTTTAGCTCTTAAAAAATAACTTTGATATTTCCTTACCTATTTAGTTGGTCATTCTTTGGACAAGTATTTTACACTCCATTTCTATCTCCAGTTTTATATTTGTGGGTCACCTCTTGAAAGTGGGTCGGGTACAAAACAATTCTTTGTGAAGAGAGTTGTGGGTTTGCTTCTGGAGGTAGTTTATGACTTCTTGAAACATTAAATGTTTAGTGTTTTTAATTGTAAACACCAGCTGTCTCTTACCTATATTTGTATTTTCTTTCTGTGCTGCTTCAGTTTGTTTCTTAAGTGCTTTTTATTGGCTACTCAAATATTTGTGTGTATCTGCATGTTACTGTGCTTTGGTTAATAATAACAGGAGAAGTATTTCCCCTGTGGGTGTGCATTTTTCTCCCTAAATCAGTAGTCAGTAAAACAAAACTGCTTTTTATCACTAGCATTGCTTAGTTTTTGTTTTAGTGACATCTATTTGCAACTCTGTAAATAGGCTTGGGTGCTCTCTTTTTTCCTCCTGGACTTTCATGTTGCTTAATCTTTTACTCTTTCAGCCAGTAAGCATATTTCTACTGAGATAAAATCTCAAGGAGGAAATAGTTTCACAGAGAATGAATGTGCATCTTAAGAGGGTTTGCATTGTTTATTTTGAGAAAGATAAAACGTCTAAAATAACAAAATAACAACGGAAAAAACCCTTTAAATTCACTTCTGAACTTACACTACAATCTTTTCAGTTTTGTGTCTGTAAGTTTTCTTTACCAGTACATGGTTGATTTTTTTTTTTCTTCTTACTCTTCCTGAAACTTACTTTCATGCCCTGGAAACTCCTGAAGTATTTTTCCTGAATGTCCAGGAGTCACAGAGACAAAGACTGTAATACAACAATTGTCTGCTGCATCTGTGTCTCCATTATTATAGATACCTATACAGAGACACACTGTATGTATGAGGTACACTACATGGAGAGATACACTCTCTCCAACTACTCCCATAATTCTAAATAAAAAGGAGAAAATACTGCAGCTTCTCCTTCAACATCTGCTTGTTTGGCAGGGGAATTCACAGAAATCCAGAGACTGACACAGTGACAGCTTTGCCTTGTTCTTCTACTCCCAGTTCTCTTTTCAAGAGTGGAGTTCCTGAGAGATGTTGAGGAATGAAAGCATTCAGCTGGAGAAAACTCTACCAGATGGTTATTGATCCTTGCACTGATTTAAATGCCAACAGTCCAGTTCAGCTTTTTGTTTTTGATGAAGTAGTAGAAATACTTAAGCAGCAGCATGACTTAATGTCTTGATAAAACAACACAAATATGAAAAACATGTTTTTATCAGAAATAGCACGAGCAAAGTTTCCTGACAATAACTTTCCTTTGCAAATAATTAAGGATAGCTTGTGTGATAGGCTTCCTACAGATGGGAATTCAGGCCTATTTGTCATATAACACCACTCAGTTCTTCTGAGTTCCTGTGTGCACCTAGGAAGTATTTCTCCATATAAAATATATTGGTTAGGTTTATATTAAGCCATTAAATAACTGGTGTGTAAATCCATTTATTCTTTGGAAGGAAGCATGGTCAGTAGTGTATACCAACACTTCTGTTTCAGTGTACAAGCTAAGAAATGTCTGTGTGATGCTCATGCTGTTCATAAGGGCTGTTACTTAGATTCTGCTTAAAGGGTCTTCTGACTGCCTTGACCCATTTCAGGTTTCTATTATATTCTGGTTTTGTTTGGGTCTTGGTTTTGTTTTCCTCTTCCATTGTTCTTACACTTAACAGAAAGTTCTTACTCAAATTTGCCTTTAGTTCAAATTGTGCGAAGCATTAACTGATCAGGATCTCAGTTAATGCTTCTAATTTATTTTACATTTGCCTTTGATGCTTCTGTTTTTCTGGTTGTAGCTGCCAACAGCTTGAGTGAGAAGCTAAGGTTATTTGTTACTTTTTAGATGAGTTGGTTAAAATGCACTTTTTATGTCACTCTCTTGTAAGTGAATAAAGAAATCACTTTTTAATTAGGCATGTCATAAGCCCATCACATTCTGGCAAATACTTCAGGAATTGTTGCAAACTTCAAAACGTTCTCTGTTTAATGGTTAGCTTTTCAAAGTTTTTTTGATACTCATAAGCCAGGCAGCCACCTACCAGGAGGTGGGGAGTGTAGAGAAGCCTCTGCTTCCAAAACTTTTCAGTGGATTAAATTATTTAAAGGAAGCCTTATTTAGCACATTGTCTACTCTGACTGGTTTTGAAAATCTATATGTATTTTCTATAGTTTTAGAACTTTTTCTGATAGAAGATGAGACATTAAATTACCAGAGTGGATAAAATACAAAATATAAGGCTCAGGAAGTAATTGATGTTAAATGTTCATTTAAAAGCTCAAATGAATGGGTTTTGGGTGTTTTTTTAAGTTGTAATACAAAGTGCAATTATTTAAATTAGGTGTAAACTCATTGAAACAAATGTACTGCTTAGTTGCGACAGAATTAAAGGAGGATGTTTGTAATGTTTGTAAAGATCTAAATACTATACATATGACATTGTAATAGTTTGAGACATTCACCCTAGATCTATTTAAGGATTGTAAGCTTGTTTTGTACAGACTTGGTTTTTGGGTCTCCCTGAGATGTGTTCATCTGCTTTGAATGTAAATGGGGCAGTTGGAGCAGCCCAGAGCACTCTCTGCTGCAGCCTTAGGCTCAGGTTCTGGATTCACTGATTGTCCTCTAGTCCTTCCTCACAGGCCGTTTCAATTATACCCACTTTGAAGTTGAAAACTGAGTGTATTTGACCTTTCAGACCTCCCACAATTGGGATTCCATGACTCATTAACAAATGTGCCAAGGGAGAAAGGGTAATTGTACCAGTAAAATTAATTATTAAAAAAAAAAATCTAGCTAGTTCTTTCTCTCTGCATCTTGTAGGAGTGTTATTTTTAATTTGTTTTCCCAAATTGGAACTTGTTTTAAAATCAGATTCTAGGACAATATTAGAAAATAATTGCACACCTCCGTGTTTTAGTGATTTTTTCAGGCTCTAGTGGTCCTGATTTGCAATCTGGCTGGCTGACTGAAGACACAGTTGTTATTTTGTTTCTTTTAATGTATTTTCTGACTGACTCTGTTTATCTTTGAGAGGGAGTGCTATAGTGGAAATAAGTCTTTTTGGCAACCAAAGCCAAACTAAAGTTACCTGAGTGACAGATTTATGTCATACCTTTTTAAACAATCCATATTTTATTTAAAAAAAAAATAAGTTATCTGCATCTAAAAAAGGGAGAATGAAAGAGCAGTGCAGTGTTTATGTAAATTTACTTTAGGAGAGAAATAACAGTCAGAATAACCCACTGAGTGTGTTAAAATAAGCTTTAGGACCAGCACAGATCTAAGTAGCTTAATGCTTCATTCAGCTTCTGATAAGCACAGTTAGATACTGCAGTGAGGAATTGTCCATTTGGTGTTACATTTTTTGTTTGTGTGCTTGTAGCATTAGAAGCAATGGAGTTAGGGAGAAATTTTCGAAGTCAAGTTTTGGAGGAGACGTAGGCTGAGGGATCTTAATGGTTTGTCTCCCACACAAACATGCCCAGGTAAACAGCTACAGCTACCTCCTGCCAGTCACAGCCACTCTAATTCCAGCTTGCAGCAACTCCTGTGCCACACACTGCTGCCGTCAAAGATAGGCCTTAGAGCGCAGTGCTGTGTAACACTGTTATTGACACAATTTTCATGATGTGGGGAGGGGGTGTATTGTGTCATCCTGAGGTGCCTTTGCCCTATACTCCTCAGTCTTCTGTCCTACCCTATTCATTTTCTCGACATAGGTCTCTATAGGAGCCTGCCTGAGGCTAGTCTTGAATTTAGGATTCCCCACATTCCTTTCTTAGTGCACCTCATGCCAGGCTAGGTGCTGTATGTTTTCTCATTTGAGTCAGGATGCAGTGTCATCATGATCTAGCTTGATTAGGAGGAGCACTTGGAGGACAGAAAAGACTTTCTGGATGCAGCTCACTTGCCTGATGCTGTCGCTGTCTTCTTGCAGATCACAGCCTTGTACTGATTGTCTGGTGGCCTGTGTGATGGTGTCAACACCATCTTAATCTACTAGTAAAAGTCTTACAGCTCTGTATATATACCTTCTCTGCTGACATTATTAGGAGTGGAAAGTCTGATTATCGAATGTGTGTGAGAGCATTACTAGAAGAAAGAATCCATACTGATCGTAAAGGTGAGCCTGCACCGAAGTTTAGTCACGGAGCCCATCCTGCAAATGTGAATGGATACGTTTTAGGCTTATGGGAATAAATGTTTCTGCTGCTGATGATTTTCATATAGCTCAACAAAACTTGGGCCCAGGTCTCTAAAATGGGTGGAATGGTGCAGAAATCCAAGATTGATGTGAAAAGCACACACAGTTTACAGGGTAACTGTCTGGGTGACCATATTCTCAAAATCTTTGTCAATTACTCAAATTCAGTACTCATCTTAATAGTCATCACTTAAGGGAGAGCCTGAACATCATATTTTGACATTCACAGTGGTGAATGACTGAAAATGTGCTAGAGTTGTGCTGCCATTGTTAATGCCAGTTCAGAAAACAGGAATGTGAATAAATAGCAACTACAGATGAAAGAAGATAGATTGTCTAAATACAAGGTCTCTGACCAAGTGAGATCCATGATCACATTATGAAGGAAATTCCTCTAGCAGTTTGCATTGAGTTGTGTTATTAAATTGGTTTTGGTTTTGTTTTTTTAAAGAGGTCAGGGAAATCTCTGACCGTTTCTTAAAGATTCTGTAATATTTTTTCTCAAATCAAAGGAATACAATTTCTTGTCAAGGACAGAGCATCTATCAAGAGGGGAAAAAAGGGATGCTGATGGAAAGCGTTCAAGTCTGGCAATATTATTCTTGCTCCTGCTTTTACTTCAAGTTTTATTGCACATTAATGTATCCTGTGAGTATTTTCAGGCACAACTGGATTACGTCTGAGCTTTGTGTTTTGAAATGGTTCCATGCAGTGATGAGCAGCTTTTACCCTTTTTTATCATATCAGGGGCAATAACTGAGTTTGCAGCGTGTCTGCCCTGCTGCATGCAGGGGAATAGTGTGTCTTTCAGCCCTGCTGACTCAGTTTATTCACTCAGTTATGTTATTCTACTGAGAGAGGTTTCCTTAATAATGAGCTGGTTTGGCAAGCAGAGCTCGCTTTGTTTTTTTGTAGACTGCCTATGAAGTTGTGTGCAGACATTTAGCGGATGTTTATGATTGACAATTGGCTGGAAGTTGCTGTTTGCACTTCCCAAGGTGTGAGTTCTGAAGTAGGGAGCTTTGTGGGGGAGTCAGGATGGTGGAGGGGGTGGAAGAGTACAGCTTGCAGAATGAAAATGGAGCAAACTTAAATAGGAAGTGGAGGGAGGGAGAATAGGGGAAGTAGACACCAGTGTCTTGACTAGGAAATATGAGAAGCAGAATATGATGGCTACAGAGGACTGAATCTACGTGTAAGAATGAGTTTGCTAGAGAAGTTGTGTAGAGAACACTGGCACTGAAGTGTTGAAAAATTGTAGAAAAGTGTTCTTAAAATCTGGAATTTTGACCTCCTTTGTAAACAGTCGCAATTGAACATCAAAAAACACTGAAGCTTTTTTGTATGACCCTTTGCTAGTAATTGTAATAAAAATGATGGGGAGAGGGACTAGAGAGCTTAAACCCTTCTCTTACAAGATGTTTTAAAACGTTTTTGTAGTGTTTTTTCTGTGTATACATGCACTGATTTCAGAAATATGTTTGAAAAATATGGAATGACATCTTTCATGAAACATGTTCCTTCATGAAGGACCTTGATAGTTTGAATAAAGTATTTTACTTGAACCACATATTTTAGTTATACTGACTTCCAGGTTGAAGTTCCTAATGTATTAAATAAACTGCACTAAGTTTTTCCAGCTTCAAAGATAAAGGAGGGAAACCCTGCATCTACTCAGATAAAGCTATCCTTTCCATGGATAGAAAGTTCCTTTATAACTTCTGTGTTTATCAGATGGGACTGTTAAATTTCAGTTCAGCAGAACTGAAGATCCTTGGCTATTTTCTCAAAAAAAAAAAAAGTGTATATCTTCATTTAATAGCCATGATGAAATGCCTGTAAGAGATTACAGACTAATGAGAGAAGAGATAGGAGCTGTGATTGTACCAGGCTCGTGTTCTGGAGTGCTTTAATCTTTCTCAAACTTGACTTCCAAATTGAGAATGTTTAAGCAGCTTTAATTCCTAATTTTATTTTTTTTAAATTAAATTCTTAATGTCTATTTCTTCTTATTAAGAGCAGTAAATGCATATGGATTAGCAATTCCCAGGCCTATTTGAAAATTAATGGGGTGAGAAGAAAAGTACTTTGAAAGTAAAGAATGTAGGGTGGTGTCAGAGAAACTTCCGGGCGACAAGGAGACCTCAGACTTCAGCTTAGGTACTCTTTCTGCTGTTGCCATCCTGCTGATTTAAGCAGTCTTCCCTGACAAACAGTTGCTTATAGCTGAATAGTCTAAAGCAAGATTGATACTTTTAGTTAGAATATGCTAAAATAAGTTTCTCTTCACAGGAAAACACATAAAGCAACTTAAGTAGTAAGCTCAGTATCTTAGCACGCATAAACTTGTGCATACCTGGATGTGTGAAAATGTGAGTGTCTTTCTGATAATTTTTATGTTTCCTCACTAATGGCAGCAAGTTTGAGTATGCTCTGTGTATGAGCAATTCTCAATTTCGTATTGTTGTCAGTTTACAGTTTCTTACACAATTCTAAAACATAAGTTTTTAACTGGATTTTTAACTACCTTCTGGCACAGTGCTTAAAGTAGAGCTTTCACCTTTTTTAAGAAAGAGTGCAGGTTTTTTTTAGAAAGTATGTACCATGTCTGCCTTGGAAAAGAGTAAATAGATCACAGCAAGAAGATAGTTGAAAGGAAGAAACAAACATTTTATATATGTGATAAGCTTTTAAGTTTTTTTCAAGCTTTGCCCTGGTGGTTATCCTGGCTTTTTTTTTTTTTTTTTTTTTCCATTATTATTTGTCCTGTTTGTACTCCCTATTACTAGCATGGGCATTTTAGGTTGTGAGATAATCATTATGCTGCCTTCATTGTTTAAAACAAAACAAAAATTGCAGATGATAAATTCAACAGGATATTGCAAGTAGCTGTCCTGAGATGTGCCTTTGTGCCACTTAATGCAGCTGAAATCAAAATCTCATTTGCATACTACACCCTGTTCACAACTTGTTGGATATTTGTAAATAATTACTGAGAGACTATCAGTGCCATAAACTTTTTCTGAGTGCAGCTAACTTAATTAAAGGATTTGGTTTACAGTGCCCCTCTTCCTTCCTTCACCTTCTTTTCCTTCTGGTTCTTTGCAGCTGGAAAGCAGTCCCTGCAATGACATAGTAAAGTCTAAACAGGGAATTGAAGCAAATAGTCCTGACAAATGTGAAGACTCCTGTCTAATATGTCAGTCTGTATCTTGTAAATCTCCTCTTATTTGTCCATGCTGAGGTAAAGAGAGTACTGAGGCACTGAGATGATAGACAACAGCTGGAACACTGTTCGGTAAAGGAGTAGAAAAGGTGATAAAGGTTCAGAAGAATCTGCAAGATTTGTGTGTTCAGTGGATGTGACAGCTTGAAGAGCTGTCTCAACTCAAGTCCAGTTTCTGTAGTAGTTTCTTGCAGTTTCAAAGTATCTGTAGCAGGATGGTGGTTATGAAGACAAGATATGAGGATGGGGTAGAAGGATTGACAGCTTGATGTTAGCCATGTTTAGTTTGGGCAGACTGAGAGTTCATTAGAAAATTCCTGTGAGAAAAGGCCTGAGATGAAATATAGTCATAACCAGATACAGCAGATGTAGTAATTTTTTTAGTAATTAGCAAAATTATCTTATAAATTGTATATATTTCACTTTGCAATTTGAAGGAAATAAATTAGTCTGATAAAAAAGTTGTTAGAGAAAGAATTGTGAATCAATTCTATTTCCGGCAAGTCTGTTGAGAAGCTTCAGTTTTGTTCAAAGCCTATATAGAGATGTTGAATCACTGAATCTACCATTAAGGCAGATCTGGACACAGTAGGTTAAAGCAAAGATGGTTGTAAAATTCATAGCTGAATGTGTTTCTCCTTAATTTCAGCCCAGTTAAAGGGAATGAATGCTTGTCCTGGTTATTAAAACCTATTAGCAGGACAGGTAGTGTGCACCTGTAAAACACTTTGTATGGCTTTATACTTTTAAAGAGAAAATGTTTTTTTATCAGATTAGGTGAATTTTGGTTGGTTTGATTTCTGCTGTAGACTTCATGCTTTTCTTCTTAAGGTTTTGTTGTTTCCTGAGGCATTCATCCCATCAACTGAATGGGACAACTGAATAGATGAGAGTTGTATAAATAAAAGTAGGAAGTCATTTTGTAATTGGAGTCCAACGTAATGTAAACGTTTCTCCAGAAGACTTAATTCAGGTCATCTCAGCCAATTTCACTTGACTTCATTTTCCAAGTGTTTGTTCTTACCTGTAATCAGGTGAACCTGCTTCAAGGACTGAGCTCTTTGCAGCAAACTTGCTTCCCTTCCCTTTCCTCCTTGCTGTTGCTCCTCAGACACGTTCCTGAGGCAGAAGCTGTTGTCTGAGGAGAGCACAGCGGTGTCTGCCAGTTTGTCACCAGGCAAATTGAGCTGTGTCAGCCAAGTGTCTATTTATCTAATGAGGTTTTTTTCTACATTACTGCCTTTCTTGGATCTTGCAAATGTGTCTCCTGTGAATCCCCTAAACATGGGACTGCTGAATTCCTTTGGCAAGTCTGAAGTTTGTGAGAAGAGCTTGACTTTTTTCTTCCTCCTCCTTTTTAATGCAGTTCATTTCCTTGGACTCCTCCTGGGGAAATTCAGCTATTCAGGTGGGAGGTGGCTTTAGACAGCAACTGGGAGTTGGCTGTGCCCTGTCATGCTGGTTTTTTTATGGATACAGGTCTCCCTTGAGTACTGACTATTCTGTTGGAACAAATCATACATTATCCAGAAATTATGTATTTTTCTGTTTATAAAGCATCTTGACTCTGTTTTTCTGGAAGGAGAGTTTTGAGACTGGCAATTTGTAACTTCTTTTGTTTCTAGAGTTGTTATATACAATGGAAAAGGCAGTTTGGTGAGGTAATATTCCCTGAAGTAGAATTATTGATTTTGTTTGTAATTTTGATGGCTTTTGGATAATTTGCTTTACAGCAGAGGTATTTCGAAGTGCTGGACTGTCTTAAGAAGCCTTTTCTGCAACATAACTAAAGTAAAAAAAAAGTCTATGTCTCTCTGTTTTGTCTAGCATATTCCTTAAATTTGGAATAGTCCTCAGATTAGATGAGGAACTAGTATGTTTAAAAACAAAAAACAATCTAGGGCTAACAACAGTCAGTTGGACTAATAACAATTAGTGATGCCTCAGTTTTCTTCTGAGTGCTACTCCTGTTCTGTTGAATCATAGGCTATAAGCAGATAAGTATTGGTGTGATCACTGCAATCTAAAACAAGATAACAGAAGTGGAATTTTTTTTAGAAGCAGAAAAATTTTTACTGTGATATTCTTTAAGAATGTGGAGTGTAGAAATTCTAGTACATGTGAATATTTCTGGGATAAATCACAATGAATGTTCTCTTATGAAAAATAATTTCAGGTATTATCATGCAGTTGCTTGAGTACTACCAGGGTTGTGGTGCTGTGTCACAACCTGTCATATTCCCCAAAGTAATTTTTTTAATTTAATATATCATTTTCCCATCCCACAAAACTAAGGAAAAATTTTCCAGATTATAAAAAAACATTGTATTCCTAGATATAATAAATCTTAAATTTCTGATGTCCTGATTTGTGCTTGGTCTTTGAGTTGGGGTAATAACTGGTGTGTATATAGCTGTGTCTTTCAGAGGCATCCCTGCAGTTTCTGTGGCAAGCTGCCAATCGCTAGCCATCTTTTCTGCTCCAGTCATGAGAACTTGCAGTTTCTCTTTTCAGGGAGTGTTTTCTAGCCAATTTACTTAATTTCTGATGCTAAGGAATGTTCTGTGGATGTTACGAGCCCATCAGCCACAGTGAATGATTCATTAGTAAATCACAAACTGAAATTGTTTGCATAAATTGTCAAACAATTTTTCTATTTTAACAACTTCTAACAGAAGATAGAGCTGTAGTTGTCAGATGGGCATTTGGCACTGCTCTGGAGCCTTTCTGTATGGATAGTTAAACTCTGACTAGTTCAGAGTTACAAGAAAAAGATGTTTCCATCTAATTAGGTTGTTACACTTGAAGTTTATCAAATAAGTTTAAAAAAAACCCCATATCTCTAATTCTTTCACCTCTAATATTAATTTTTTTTTCTTTTAAAGTCTAGGGACTCCATCAAGTTGGATGACCTGAAGGCAGAGGTATCCCCACGAATTTCAGCAGAAGATCTGATTGACTTGTGTGAGCTGACAGGACCTAGTCATTCCAAAACACCTGTGAAGAAAACAAAGCCTAGCAAGCCAAAGCTGTTGGTGGTGGACATCCGTAACAGTGAAGAGTATCCTTCAAATCTGAGTGCCAGCCTTGCTAAATCCTGCTTTTGTCAATTACTTCCTCATGGTCTGCAGAGTGATGTGTTAGAATGGTACATAGTGGAAAGAGAGGGATGTGGTAGAGCTGGAGTGGAAGAGCTGAGGGCCGGGGTGTTTTCGGCATGGCGAAGCCTGGTTTGCCAAGCAGAGGATACATGTACTTTTCCCTTCCCATTTTAAGTTGTGGGTTTAGTGAAATCACTTTGTACCAATAACACAGGTGCTTTAATGCTACATTTTTCTTTATAACAGGTGTTACCAGCAGACCTTCCCCACTTAATATGATCAATATTTTGGAAAGGTGTGAGGCTTTCCAATTAAATGGAAGGAAGATAGAGAAGTGTTGATAGCTCATATGCTTTGCCAGCCCCTTAATGGAAAATTGATTCCTATTGAGTGTCTTCTGGCTGTGTCAGGTAATTCAACTGTGTAGCCATCCTAACTTAAGTTCTCTTGTAGCTGATAATCAGAAAAGACTTAAAGGTGTTTTGGAGCTATATTTTTACCAGGGTCACTACCCTGTCTGCACCTTACTCATGTGTTCCTTTTCAAGTATACGGTTCTTTGCATAAGAAGTATTTTTTTAATTCTCTGAGTTTGGTTTTTTCCTGAAACAGTGTAGTTGCAGGAGTGGGATTGTTTGCATTTTGGAAGGGGTAGTCCTTCTTAAAGATATTTTGGTATGTTTGAAGTTTATAGTAGACTAAAATGTGCTACCCTTTAAATAACAGGTGGACTGATATCCTAACACCCTTCTGGTATTAACAGCTAGGAAGTACCATTAAAAATGCAGCCTGATAGGTAGTAAAATTGCCCTTGAGCAAACTGGTTAGTATGTCATTTGCAGAAGAAAATACCTGGTATGTAGAAAGTTATTAAATTGTCAGCTGAATATATGTGGGAAACCATGAAAATATTGCGTTCGGTGTTCTGTTCACTGTCACAGTAACGAAACAGGCTTTGTGTTTGTCACAAAATTTCAACAAACTAAGATCAGATCAGACTGTATGTTTCTGTGGTGTGTGTTTTAAAATGTGGCAGACCACTGTGAGATGCTTCAAAAATATGATCATTTTATATATTTTGGTTTTAGTCTTTTTCACTGTGTATGTCTGTCATGCTAAGCTTTGCTTTCACTTTGTTTTCTTAGTGCTTTGAGAAAAGCACGCGAGGACTTCCAACAAGTATCAAACCTGCTCCATATTTCATAATACGACCCACATGAAAGCTGAGGGATTGTTTTGTAACAAATCTCATGTAGCAGGGCCAAGAGCTACCAGCGCTCTTTCCCAGTAGACAGCTCTGTAGCAGAAGGCTTTCAAATGAAAAGCTGTTATACACAAAGCACTGTTTCAGCTGGCCAGCAATTCTTCTAAGGCTTATTTCATTAAGCATGTTGGCAGATATATTGGCAGCCTTCCACTCATGTTTTGAAAGTTATAGCTGCATATTTATGGTCTCTCAGTTTGTAGCACAAAATCCTGGCCTTATGTTGTCTTAGCTATTAGAACTTTTTTTAATGACTAGGTCATGTTGCTCCAAGTGTGCTCAGTAGTTTAAGTAACTAAATTTGTCCAAAGTTATATTGTGTCTAAATTATGATCATTTCAGAACTTGATCAATAGCAGTGGGAATTATGTGGTTATAGATGGGGTTGGGGAAGTGGGATTGGCACAGAGGAGTGAAGGAGGGATATAATTTTCCCATTCAAAATAGAAATAAACTAACATTAATGAATGGTGCATGATCATCTTTTGTTCTTTCAAATGTTTTTATATAGCTATGCTTTTCCCACACTATAACAATGATGATCATAAAACTGAAACTGTTACATAAATAATGAGAAACGAATGCTAATATTACTCTAAGTCAGTTAAATCTTACCCCCATTTAAGGCAGCTCCTTTATTAAATAGGATTCTGGGATTTAATTATAAATTTAACTAGCTTTCTGCAAGTACAGTAATAGAGTGACTTATCTCAATATTTGATATTGTGTATATTTGTGCAGAACTTTGCTGTTTTCCAGCTCTTCAAAGCTGGTTTTTTTTTTTAAAGCTGGGGAAGGGGAATGTTCCAGGCATGTGTGTAGAGTCTAAGAAAGTAATTCAGAGTTTTGTCAAGGTCATGGTGCATTTTCAAATTCATAAAAAGCTAGGACTAGTAGTTCAACTTATTTTTTATTTAAGAGACCTTCATATTCAATATTTGTTTATAAAATCTCACTGAATGATCATCCACTGAAACTGAAGGACAGCTAACTATGATGTCTCTAGAGCTGTTTGCTTTTCAATACCCATTACACACTTGCTTTTAGTGGGACTGCAGATAATATACATGGTGCTCATTGTCTGGGAATCTGAGGTCATATACATTAGAATTTCAATTTGGATCAAAATAGTAGAGGACTTGTAAGGGTTGACAGGAAGCTTGAGAACATTTCTTGATAATCTCTGTTTAGTTTTGATTCTCATTTTAAATACTTCATTTTTTTACATAAAATGCCTCTAGAAGAGGTGCTTCAGCTGCTTATTGGTATTTGGCTTCTCTTAGCAGACTAGAGTTGAAGTAAAATCTACAGAATTAGGTATACTAGGGATATTGGCTCTTTAGCACTAAGTATATAATTTAGCAGATCATTTTCTGTTGTGTCCTTTTTTGAACCAAACAGCTCTTCATTCTATGCTTGCTTTCATATGTCGTGTCAGAAGTTTTTCTCCATATGAGTAAACAGTAAATGAGGTTTGTCAAAACACTGTATCACAAAAGACCAGTGGTGGTGTTATCATGGCATCCAGGATGAAGAGCAGGTTCTTCTTACAGTTATTCATGTACCACAGTTATTCATGTACCACAGTTATTCATGCCTGTCAGATCTCCTTAACTGATCCTCCTAAGCTTTAACCGTGGCCACATTTCTGGCAGCATCAATGTCCCTTTTGCATCAGCATTTACTGCAGAAGGGGATCTCATCCAGTGCCCAGCAACTGCCACATTGCAGAGCTTTAAAGGAAGAGTTGTGGTGATTGTAGGAAATGCAGTGAAGAACACAGCTGCTGTAAGTATATTGCTGTAATGTGTGTTTCTATCCTCAGAGATACATTACTAGCACGCATATGGCAGTTGTAAAATAAATGCTAGAGTCTGGAAAATTTAGATTAGAATTTTGTGTATGATGACAGGATTTGGGGTGGTGTTGGTGCTCATTTCTGCTTCTAGACGAAGACATTTTCCTTCAAGTGGTCCACATCTGAGAAGGCTGATGTTTTGAAATGAGATTGCTTAATGTTATCTTCTTCAGCTTTAAAATCTTTATTGTTGTCATGCCAGAGAAGTGACATCAGCACTTCTAATGTGCATCAGTAAGAGCTTTCAAAATTGGCTTGCATTTACTTTTTGTGGAGTTAAGAAGGACACATTAGGTGAGTTGGACGGAGACAGATACGTTATGAAGTGCAAAGGCAATAAGATATAGTTCATATTCCTACGAGTAAGAAACAATATATTGCCCAGTTTTTTAGAATCACTTGTTCTTGCAGTTGTGCTTAGCGAAGAGGAGAATGATACTTACTGGTAACTTTTGTATGATATATTTATT
Source organism: Phainopepla nitens (assembly GCA_013400175.1). Lineage (NCBI taxonomy): Eukaryota > Metazoa > Chordata > Aves > Passeriformes > Bombycillidae > Phainopepla > Phainopepla nitens. The sequence goes on from VXBQ01010974.1 coordinate 179,360, forward strand.
GTCACTGCCTTTAGCTAGACAGGAAAAATATTCAAACTTGCCTATTCCTTTCTATAATTAAACTTTTTATGGTGTTGAGAACCACCAGAGTAACAAGTGAAAGTGTGGAAGTATTTCTTTCACTATACTTCTCTCAGATGAAGGAAAGTTATCCTTTTTTTTTTCAGACACACTCTTAATTATGGTTTACCTTTAGTTCACCCATTTCTTATGCCTGTTTACACAAAGGACATGAACTGGAATCCTGATATGACAAGGAGGGCTGTGAGTCATTGAAAGGTCTTCATGTCAGGAACATCAGAAGCATCAGCCTGATACATGATGTTCATTTAATACCTGTAGGGAGTTGTAAATAGATGGAGAAATCCCCTTTATTAACCTGCATTTCATCATTTAGAAAATTAACTTCTGATTTGTATCAGGTTTCTTAAATAGTAACAGAGATGGCATGACAGACACTGTAAGCCATGTCTCACATAGTTTCAGTAATGAGTATCTAGGTTTGTGTGTGAATCCAGGTAAGTTCATTTTGTTTTAGTGTTTTGAAATTTTTCAAATGAACATGAAATGTTTCCTTTGCTCTGCAGCTAAAGAAATCTTGCAGTGTACTTAGAACAAGTACTTCAGTCAGGTGGGAGGTGCTGTCTTATCCTCTAAACCCAGATTTTCTGCAGCTGAGCCAACATTGACCCAGAATTTTCAATATTATAGCTTTCCATAAAGAAGAAATGCTGCTTTGCCTCTTGATTTGCTTTTAGAGTTCTTGAAATCCTAACTAAAGAGTTTTGAGCTTTAAATAGCAACAAAATACTGGATTGACCAGTTTGACCACAAATTAATTCAATACTAAAGCCTAAATACTGGTTGGGACTCACCATCTCTGTCACACCCTTAGAGTACATATAAAACCAGCCTCAATTTGACTATATAGATAAAACCTTTACTTTTGTGGGTAATTTTCTAAGGCTAGTTTCAGTTTTACTCTGCACAGTGGCATAGAACTGTCTGCCACTCTTCACGCCCAAGCTATGTAGCTCAAGGCTTGACAAGAGCAATAGTTATTATCTTTTAAATTTTACTAGGTAATCCAATTATAGGAAAAAAAAATAAAAGTGAACACATGGAAACAAAACATTTTTTGTTCATGTTATAAGATGTTCAACTTTAAATGTGTATTTTCTAAACAGGGGTATGCATTTCCAGATGAAATGGGATGAACCAAAAATTGTACCTTCTGCCATAAAGGAGAATTTTTTGGAAGTATTCACTGATATTTACTCCACTAAAAATTAGGAGATTGGCACTGCTATATGTTTAGTTTAAATTTATATGGGACTGAGAGGCAGGTGTAAGTGTGGAAAACACACTAATTGTTTATGGGGCTGTTTATAATTAGAAGGTTGACTCTTCCAATTGTGCTAGAATATGAGATGTGAGAGGAAAAACTGAAAACTTCACCACAGCACTGTTCCAGCAAGAGGATAAGGAAGTCAGCAGTGTCTCATAGTGCCTCTGGGTCTGACAGCTCTGGCTCTAGTTGAACACTTCCATAGTATAGAATTAAAACAGGGTAATCCTGTGTGGAAAGCCATTGATGCTACTAACCCTAAAAGTTACGTTAATATATTGGCTGATGTACAAGAGCCTTACTGAATGCACCATTAGCAGCATAAAGATATTGAAAAAGAGGTATTGTGTGGTGGTGTTTGGCTCACACTTCTCTGGAGAATACTCCTTCCTTTAGGCTGCTTCTCACTTGGTGCCAGCCTTTCTTCTAGGTTTTTCTGGGCACTTGTTAACAGAGCAGGTATTTGTTTGTCTCTGCAAACAGCAGGAAACCTCCACATAAAGGGCATTATTTTGGAGTTCATCAGTCACAATCTATTTTGATATTTAACTTTTGGATATGTTAAATGGCAGCATCTTCTAAGTGAGTTGAATTACCCTTTCCCACCTCCATAGAGAGATAAGCACCTTGTAAATTCCATTATGGATAAGGGATCATTACAGTTGGGAATATAATAGTTAAATGGGCAATAAGTGTTCAACTGTAGCTTTTTTTCTGGTCTAGGAGAAATAACATGTCTCCTTATTTTTGTCACTTTCGAAGTCAGAGATACTGCAAGTGAAAAGGTGGATTATAGCTATGCATATGTAGGACAGGGATTATTTTGGGTCTTTTTAAGGAAGGGTGACATTACTTCATCTTCCCTCCTTCAGTCAGCTTTGAGGTGCTAAGCCATTATCTGTTTCCATTTTTTTGTCTATATTACTGCAATGTTGACTGAATTTAGAACAGGAGGAATACCTTACCTGACACTAAATCATTCTCTAGCTGTTTATTTTTGACAGTGGCACACTTCTGCATCTGTCACATGGTTGTTTAATAAATGTGTTTCTCTCAGTGGTTTAATATATGTGCTTTATTGCCAGCTAAATGCTATAACAGAATAAAATATACAGGATGCTTTAATCTGTCTAATAATTAGCAACTTATTTATGTTTTGCTTGGAAGAAGACAGATAAGCTGTAAGTCAAAGCTTAAAAAACATCTGTCTTTATAGCTGGGAAATAAATTCTAAATTGTAAATTCTAATTGTTACATCAATTACTTTTTGTCTATATAAATTATGCTGCTATAAATATATTGTCTAGACAACTTCTATAAGTTACTGAAGCAAAGTAGTCATTCTTATTGCATTGCAATAGCTAATAGATAAAATACATGAATTATCTCCAAAACAAAGACAAGAAATTCTGATTTTCCATGAGATCTTTCTGACCCTTAGCAAGGCAAGAGGGAGGGGGTCAAATTCAAAATTCTTTTTGTATAACATATTCTTAGCTTGGAAAAAAATTTTTTTTTTCTGTGTGAAAATAGCACATAGCGTTTTCTCTCTCCCAACACACTGTCAAAAATAAATTTCTTCTTATATGAAGACTGAAACACATAGGTTAAAGTGTCTGGTTACTGCTGAATTTGTGTTATTTTATTGTCATCTTCCCCAGGCCTTTTTAAAAGCCCTTGCCAGACAGGCAAGTCCTTGCATGATTTCTTCTGTTATAAACTTTTCTTAAAACCACAAATGGATACCTATGAAACTTCATAGGCTGATCTGAAGATTAGGTATTGCATAGAATACTAAATGACAGGTGTTTCTAAAGACAAATATATTTATTTGGAAGGGCCTAATGAAATTTCTGGAGTGCAGGTAAACAGAAATTAGGCAATAAACTTCTGGAGACTTTTCCACAATACGGCATTTAGACTCTTGTTTCCCTGTAAATAGTTTCTGCAGAAAAGTGACTGAACGATTGGAATGAAAACTTTTCTCTTTGCAGGGGATAGAGGGGCCCCTTATGATTCCCAGAATGGCTCTTTCATGTGTGTTTTGTTAAGGCCCCGTTCTCCCTTCTGCATTCAGACTCAGGGCCTACTGGAAGCATCAGAGCCTCCTTTCTGCCTTTAAAGAGGAAGAGATTAAGCTTGTATTATGAAAAGTTTGAAACGTTTTAGTTAATCAGCAACAATCCTTCTGGTTGTAACTCTCCCCAGTATATGGTTAAGTCTTCATTATTTTATTCCATAAATTTAGCCCTTTTTGTTATTGTAATGTGTAATGTATGCGTGCTTTCCTTCATGGAGAGATAGCAGCCTGGCTGCTGTTGCCAGTACATGCTCTCCACACAGCCCGAGAGAAACACTTGGGCTGCCAGCCAGGAGTTGTGTTGTGCTGTTGTAACTCTGCCCCTGACCCTGGCTTTGGTTAGTGTGCACTGAATGCCTCAGGTACCAGTGATGACCTGTATCTCTCACTGTTCCAGCCAGCTGTGAAAGAGGAAGGGCGAAAGTGCAAGATCTTAGGAGCAGAATTTGAGTGTTCCTTTTCCTCTGAAGTAAGTGCCAAGGAAAACAGGCTAATTCTAGAACTCCAAAATAGGTTCTCGTTTTTTAATTTTTTACTGAGACTGATGGTAGCAGTCATTGGAAACTTTAGTTGTTATTTGATGTAGGAGCTGTTTGGCCTGTGTGCCTTAATACGCAGAGGTCTGGGTGCTTCTGGAATGAGGAATCATGGAGTCCTTGGTTTTACCTCTGCAAATATGTCTGAGAGATGCTGGCAAGCAGGATGTCAGCTCTTTTCAATCATCTGGGAAATCTCCGAGGACAAGAAAGGTGGGAGAATGGTGAACCTGAATCGTGGAGTAGTGCTATCAGTCTCCAGAGTTTCCCCAGACATCTGTCTTGGCTGTGGTTATAGTCTCTGTGGACTGCATCTCTGAAGGAGTTGTGTGTGGACTGCACCTCTTGTCCTTGATGGAGCTTGCATGGATGAGATTTTATCCATGTTGCTTAGGGCTACTGCATTATGACATAGAATTTTCACTTTCTGGGTCTGTTTCTCTGCTCTGAGACAGAGTTTCATGTTTCCTGGTGTTCCAGTTCACACAATCTGAAGTAGTGATAACTGAAATCGAGTTGGTAATGAACTGTAAATATTTGTTACAGGTTCAGGATATACCAGCCAGAATGGTGTTGGTGAATTTGGCAATTACAACATTCATGCTGCTTGTATGGAGCAATGTTGTTTTGCTTTTCTTTAAACTGTATCTGAACCAGCCTTTGAATAGGATGGACTGACGGACTGACTGGCTGACTGCTGCAGGAGGGTTTGAGTAGAAACTGGTCCAGACTTACAGTTTGGGTAGTGTTAGGAAAAAGTACTACAGATCACAAAGAAATGTTTTTCATTATCAAGTACTTCTTTGACCGTTTTTCAAGATCTAGGGGAACCCATAGACCTGGGGGAGGGAGGTAGAATCTTTCGCAAAGACTCATACTTCCTTTTTTTTTTATATCCAGGCCAGCGGTTATGCCTCTTTTCAAAATTACATATTTCTGTTCCCTAACAGCTTTTTTATTCTCTGTTGAGTGAAAAATAGTTTTCTTTCTGTATTTTCATGTTACATTCCATTCCTCCATAATGTGTGCACTGCATTTATTTTGCTCAGTATAAATTAGCTGTGTTAAAACAGCTAAATATCTGCAACTGACTTTAATTTTCAAGTGCTCACTTTCAACTGGGTTTTTTTAATGTATATAATTTCTAGGTGGAAAATTTAAAATACAGGTGTTTAAAATTTATAACTTGAAGAAATTTGAGTGTTTACTCTTACTTTCATTCTCAGTAAAACTTATTCTGAACCAGCTATTAAATACCTGTTTGTTCAGGCTTATTTTCAAATCGTTGCCTGTAAGTCCTTCAGGTTACTGCTGTATTTTTTTACTGATGGAATGGAAAGTGTTCCCTTTTGGCCAGGTCTACATATAGAAAATTATCCCTTGATCTTGTTAGAGCAGTTGGTTCTATGTTCCACCCCTCCCACGCCCTAGTATGTGTTTGCAGTAAGTTGTCCTTTCTGTATTTTCTTTTAACTTCAATTCAGTTTATGGTAATACTACAACTAACAACTAGGTCCTCTTTTGTCAATATGGGAGGTTTTAGGTTCCTCTCTTTGCCATAGTGTTGAAGTGTTGTTTCATTTATCTGGAACCCTTTAATATAAGAAGTAGCTGACTAAAAATAATCTTGTGTACTGGATCTGTGTTGTGGAATATGGAGAGTGTTGTTTAAAAAGTTTCAGACTGATCACTTTTACTGTTGAGCTTTCAGAGAGGTGTAGGTGAGCTCTTGGGCTGAAATCACACAGCAAAATAGACTGCAGTTCCTGAGAGGTTTGTGTAGCATGAGTTTACAAGTGAAATCTAGAAATTATCTTGTGGAAATGAATGAATACTACAAAATTTGGTTGATATTTCTCCTCCAACTTCTGTTTTCCTTCTGACTCTTTCAGAGTATGCTGTTAATATTTATACCATGGTAACACTTGTCACAGATATCTTTTCTGGTGTTCTGGTGCAGTATGTTACTCCTCCTTCCCTCCCATCGTGCCCTTTAATTACAGTCTGTCACAAGAATGTCTGAGAAAGTGAATAATGTGTACATTGCAGCCCTCATGGCTGGCCCCAAGGGTGCTGGGAGTGGGGCTGCTCACACTGTTGTGTTCTTACACTCAGTGCTCTAGACAGTCGGAAAACATGACGTGCCTGGCATAAGGCATGCAGCACTTGAAAGCTGTTATTTTGCTGCTTGGAACAGGGTAGTAGAAACATTTTGATAAATTCTCCAATGTGCAGACCATTAAGGTTTCTCGATGGTGCTTAAAGGAGCAGTCCTGTTTTGCTATTTATATTGACCGCATCACCAAGGCAGGGTAAAATGTTTAGTGTTTGCCCAAATTCTGGTACGAATTTGCTGTGATCTTGTCTGTCTTTGAAAGCCTGACTTTTTGTATCTGCATGAAGAGTCTTCACTGACTACTTTCAAATGCAAATTGCAACTTTCTGGCTCAGCTGTGCTCACCAAGAAGGGTGTTTTGTGTGGAATTGATGGATGCATTAGTTAATAGAGGAACTGTGATGAGCAAAGTCATCATGTATTAGTCATTAAACAAGTTTCTTGCTTATTCATCCTTTCATATGTATTATTTGCTCTGAAAGCAGCAAGAAGAATTTGAAATTAGAAGTTCAGTTTTAACATTAGATGCAACTAGGGAAAACACAGTAACTGAACTTGTGGATCTCATTTTGAGGAAAGGCCACAGCAGAAAGTAAAAAGCTTCAAGTCTTGTATTATCCCTTGAAGCCTTTCCTCAGATAGGCACAACTCCTATTTCCCCCAACTAGTCTTCCTGTCTAAATGAAAACAGAAACATTACAGAGTGGGTTCCATTGGTGGTAAGGGGAAAGATATATTTCAGAAGTTATGTCAACACAAACACATGATGAATTTGAGAAAGCTTAATCGTATAATAAAGGACACTTTCTTTCTATTTACAGAAATACATTTCTGTATAATGGAATTTAATTGTACACTATCTTTATATGTTTCAGTACATCTCTCTTTAAAATGTAGATACTTTGCAGGTTGCTAAGGATGATGTAGCCCACAGGCTTATCTCTTCACCATGTTACTTTCAGTCTTAACAGCACCTTTGTAAATTGGATTATTTAGTAAACTGCAAATTGCATATTCAGGTGCCTGTTAGTAAACTTCTAGCTGACACTTTATGATTGCATTTATAAAGGAAATAGAGCCCCTGTATGCATTCCAGGATGGCAGTTTCTGCTGCCAAAAGTCTGGGTCATTCATTCAGAAGAGCACCTTGGGATCTTTTTGATGCCTGAGATTTTGCTCTTTTTTGGATCACTGATATTTTTTTAATCTTTATTTCTTGGATTCAGGCTACTGATATTTGCCGTAACTGAGGGTCACACTGAGGAGAAAATCTATGTAGCTATTTCAAATAGTCCTTCCTCTTGTGCCTCTCCATCAGTGCATATACCAGAAATAACACTCCTCTGTATTTTGAAAATAATGGCTTCATAGAGTGTATTTTGGCAAAGCAAGGTACCAGGTGGTGTTGGAACATTTCAGAAACATGGTGAACAAGTTCCTGTTCTTGTCTGCAACAGACAGGCTCCTCGGTCTGGGAGAGGGTGGCACAGACATGTACAGAGGAACAGAACTATAAAAAGTCAAACTTTTAATAAGGAAGACTGTTGTGCCAGTAAGAGAATACTTCTAAGTCTATGCTTTACCAGAAGTTACTGTTTCTACTTTCAGTGCAAAAATGGGGGAAGGCTGAAGGTAAAACTAGGAATGTTTTTAATCAGCTCAAGTCCTATTGCCATGTGACTTAAACCTGGAGTCTTCTATGCAGTACCTGGCCAAATGTATGTGTAAAGGTCTTGGAGGCTTGAGAATTAGATGGCAACTCTCTAATACTGGGAATAGATGGCAACTCTCAGCTTATGTCAATGTGCCTCGAGGCCCTGGACTCGCAGCTAATTCCCACAGTAGTGAGATACTGATAGTAGTACATTTCCTGCTCACTGGTTTTTTCCTGGCTGGATGTTCAGCTGCAATATTTTGAACTGTATTTACAACATTTTTCACTGAAACTAGGCAGACAACAGCAAACACTTGTGTGACAAATTAAAAAAAACTTTAAAAAAAGTTCATCTTACAGTATATCATCTTGTGCTTTCTGCAATCCCCGCTGTCAGCCCCAGATTTTGCAGTGCTTGCTTCCAAGAGACCCTGCAAGAAGCAGCAAATTCCTCACTATAAGGTTTTAAAGTAAACTTGGTATATGCAGTGAAGGAAATGAATTTTTAGACAAATCTTGGTTACTAAAGCAGTTCTAAAATACAGTGGGATACAGGCCTTAATGCTCAAACCCCAAGTACAAGGCATTTGTTTGTGTATTTTCTTTTAAGATTACATTGAATGGTGATTATATGAGGGTTAGGGCATTCAAAACACTTGGAGCAGGGTTTGCAGTTTATTATCAGCATTTTAAAATTATCTGTAGTCAGAGAGTGGAACATCTCTGTTGACACATGGAACATTGTACTCAGGAAATAACATGGCGCTTCCTGCCAGCCTGAAGGCTTGTTGCCATTTTTCATTTCTACTGGCTCTGAGCAGCATTGGTGTCCAAGACACAGCACTGTCCATTAGTCACAGGTGGAGAGCACTGTGAGGTGACAGGTATGTCCATGTGTACTAGAGATATCTGGTAGGAGTATTTCACTAGGAATATAAACTATTTTTGTAGTTCATGGTATGCACAGCTGAGTGCTGTCTTCGTCTCTACTTTACTGTACACCGCATCTTTATGGACTGTGATTATAGCAAGAGGTATTTGGACTCTCCTAGTGATGTCTCTGTGCATATTTCCAGGAAAAATCCGATCCGGGTTTTCCCGAGTACCGACTCTGGCCAAAATCCGATCCGGGTTTTCCCGAGTACCGACTCTGGCCAAAATCCGATCCGGGTTTTCCCGAGTACCGATTCCAGCCCGGAGTTCTGGCACCACCCGTGCAGCCAAGAACCTTTCCAAAGCATGGCAGTCACTTTGCTCACGAAAGCTGACATCCACTATAGTGTATGTTCACTGTCAGCTGCTTTGATTGCGGGGATTTTTTTATTTGATTCTTTGACTCCTGTGCTGAATAACCCAAACTGATGGGGAAAGAGATGACTGAACTTCGAGCCTTCCCTAGGCAGCTACCTGAAACAAATGTAACAGCCAAAATGTTTACAGGTATTCCTGTAGCAGATCTAGTTCTGCCTCAGTATCTGTTACACTGTAACAGGTCATTCGGAGGAAACCATGAAAAAAGAAATCTCATGTATGGAGTTTGATGGGGGTGCCCACAGCTGTTCTTGAGTCAGTAATTTAGTTGTTTGGGCAAAGTCAGCGACCTGGGCATCACACTTGCACATGTTCCCAAATAGCGTCACTAATTATTTTAAAGAGTCAAAAAGGGAATTGCAAATGTTTTACGTAGCCCATTGGAAGCACTCAATGATTTTACAAATGGCACTGATTTGTCAACCAGGTTTAAAGAAACACTCTCAAAGACTTGGATGGCAGAGCAATCTCTCATAGCTATTGGAAATTTAGTAAAATTATTAGTTTCTCACTGATCAGTCCATTCTGGTGCTTGCTTTTTAATGCATTTGTATTCAGTATAAAGAAGGCAAGTTTGACTTGTAATGCACAAAATATTGTTTGGATTTTGGTATTCTGAAATGTAATTTTGGTTTTTTTACTCCTAATTATTTTGATATGCAAAGTATCTTTGTCAGTGCACTGATGTTTCACAGAGCACTATGTGGAGAGTGGCAATTACTGTGCTTGGTTTATGGTATGAACTAATTGAAGAGAGAGGCTTTCAGTGGTGGGGGGATACCTGCTCATACTATTTAACCTGCCTGTGGGCAGATTGGTGGGAGCAGGGAAGACTAGAGATGGTAGACCCCAAATTCATACCTGACATCCATGAGATCAAGTTGCATCAGACAATTTGACAGGTAAGCAAATGACTGTACGCTCCAACTGTGATGCTTGTACCCTTGAGAACCTACAGAAAAGAGCTGGGAGTTAGATTAATGCACAGAAAAATATTTGTTAGTTCATGCTTTGAGAGAGGCTCCAGTGATTGCGCTGAGATTAAACAGTCCTTTTAGAATGAGGTAAAATCCTGCCTAAGCAGAGATAAATAAAGTTCATTGTTATTAGTGTGACACTTTCAGGAGTATAAAATAAATCCCAGCTGTTTCAACACATTGGCCTCGGCTCCTGTGTTGGATGGTTGGTACAAAAAAAAAATTTCCTAGGGTCTGATATTTTTTGTTTCATTTGCCTTACATAACAGAAAGTTATTGTCACTTAAGAACTATGTTATGCAGTGTGCTAATGATATATCTATTTCAGTTTGCAGCTCATCTAGTGAAAAACAAGTACCCCAGGGTCTGCATCCTTGATGGAGGAATCAACAAGATTAAGCCAACTGGTCTCCTCACTGTTCCTTCTCCACAAATCTAAGTGACTGTAAACATTCAGGACAATCTGTCTGAAGAGGAAGGTCCTGCCTACAGCACAGATATGCTGAACCTAAAGGGCATTATGGCATCTTCACAAGCTATCCCGATGAGCAGTGTCTTATCCTGCAGCTATAGAGCCCAGGAGTTTTCTGTCTGTTCTTTAGTATAGAGCTTCAGTTTGAACTGATCAAAGCTGAAACTTTAAGATTTCCAAGAAACCTCTTTCAGCACTGATGCAGTGCAGAAGTGCTTGGGCAAGTCTGAACACAGAGAGAGGAACTCATCTGGCTTTTGGTGTCTTATATTTCTGTGGAACAAAATTAACTGGCACTTGATGGCTCTTAAGATTATTTGAAAAAGTATTTTACTGTGAATATTAAAGCAGCAAACTGAACCATGTATATCGTATGAAAAAGCGTGTTCTCTAATATTTGAAAAGTAATTGCTGTATCCTCTGACCCGCTTCATTTCTGAGAAAGTGGTTTTTTTCATCTGGTTTGGAAATAAAGATGTATCCCAAATTGGAAGTTACTGTAAGAGTGGCTGCTGATTCAATCCAAAATCTGTCACAAAATGGAAAATTTCTTCTAATCTGTGGTGAATTTTTAACAATCCATTTCTAGAATCATATCAAATGTAACAATTTCTGGGACAATTACATTTACCAAAAAGATGGGCTTTCAACAATACTGTGTCCTAGTAGTATTAATCATGTAGTCTTAAAATAACAGTGTGCTTCCATTTTAGAAGCTCATGACTTGGAAGGAAACATTGCAATTTTAATTTTCATATGAAAACATTCTAGAATTATCACTCTTGTCTGAATTAGAAGTTGAGAGTTTTCTTTGGCCCTCTATTCTTTCAGCTAGTGGTCATGTCAGTTTTTTGGGGGATTTTTTAAGTCCTTCAGCTTTCTAAAACTGACAGAGACAGCAACCTGTTTTTGAACTAGCCTGGATGCAAGCGCTGCAGATGGCCGAAACCAGGCTCTGGCCACAGTCCGGACCGGAGTCAGACTTGTTCCAGAAATTGCAGTCTTCATTTTAGGGAACTTGCAGATTATAGAAAGGAAGCTCATTAGATTAAATATTAGGAAGGTGGTCTCTTGAACATATGGGTGAAATTTAACATTTTTAAAAAGTGACGTAACAGATGTGAAGGAGAAGTGGGAAAGGAAAGCTTGAAAAACCTCATCCCCTGCTCCAGTTACTAATAAATTCTCAAAACATGATATAGGAATTGGGACAGGGTAGGACGAAGAAATTATCAATTAGATACGATGAAGAAATCATAAGTTATATACATTAGAAATAAACTTCACTATTTTCATAATTTTCTTATACATTATTACTATCACGTTCAGTAAAATAGTTATTTTAATCCATGGTTTTTTACTGTAAAAGTTATGTGTTAGAGACAATATTAGAGGAAATTTTGGATGAGAAAATAAGCCTAGGGACCAAAAAGGTATTAAAACCTCATAAGCCTAGGGATTAGAAACACATAAAGTTCTTCATTGAGAGAGACATTTTCAGTTCAAGTAACATAGCTGTTGACTGCTTTATCCCAACACAGAGTAGGTATAACCAAAATACAATTAATACAGATTTTTTTTCCTTTTTTGGCCCCACATTGGGTGCCAATTATTGTATTTGTCCTGGTCAGGGCAAGTTTGGGAGGAAAACCTTTAAAGAATTTCTCCAGAAAGCAAATTCAATCCACCCCAACACCAGGATAATGAACTGCGAAAAAATGCAAAAAAGGCCTTATAGGAAGCCAGCGAAACACTGATCCTGAAATAGAAAAATCTAAATCTTGCTGAATTACTTGAAAAGACAGAAAACTTAACATGATGGAAGCAAGATAAATCCAAATAATCAAGATATATTAAAATACAGTCGAGTTCTTTTGATTTCATTCTTTTTCCAATACTGAGAGTTATGTGAGGTATTTATAATAAAAATACTTTTTAAAAAAGTTATCTAATTTGAAACAACAGATCACATTCAAATCTTGGCATAATATTTCTTCTTGCCTCCAAGTCCATCATGTCTGTATTTTGGGAATATGTATGCAACAGAAATGTCATTTTTTTCTGGAGAAAGAAGCTTCTGGCAATTAAAGGGTATAACAACTGAAACAAATACTTCAAAAGAAGCATTTCAGGGCATCGTATTTATTATATATTATGCTGCTAGCCTAATAAGACTAATTTGTTAAGCTGACAATCATTTAAGCTGGGATGAGCTCAACAATTACGTCATTATATTCCTTAATAAAGATACCTTTTGGTTTCGTTCTCTTGCCGAGGAGAAATTTCTGGTATTGAGCCGGAGTCCGGACCGGAGTCAGTTGCCCAGAAAACCCGGACTGGACTCCAGGCACCACCTGTGTGGCCAAGACCCTTTCCAAAAGCACAGCATTTACTTCGTTCATGGAAGCTGACATCCACATATGGCGTAAGTTTACTGTCTTAAAGCTGCTTTGATTCCTTGATTGCGGGGATTTTTTTATTTGATTCTTTGACTCCTGTGCTGAATAACCCAAACTGATGGAGGAAGGGATGACTGAACTTCGAGCCTTCCCTAGGCAGCTACCTGAAACAAATGTAACAGCCAAAATGTTTACAGGTATTCCTGTAGCAGATCTAGTTCTGCCTCAGTATTTGTTACACTGTAACAGGTCATTAGGAGGAAACCATGAAAAAAGAAATCCTACCTACGGAGTTTGATGGGGGTGCCCACAGCTATTCTTGTGTCAGTAATTTAGTTGTTTGGGCAAAGTTAGTGACCTGGGCATCACGCTTGCACATGTTCCCAAATAGCATCACTAATTATTTTAAAGAGTCAAAAAGGGAATTGCAAATGTTTTACGTAGCCCATTGGAAGCACTCAATGATTTTACAAATGGCACTGATTTGTCAACCAGGTTTAAAGAAATACTCTCAAAGATCTAGTAGGAGGGAAAACCAATATTAATGTTCCATGTTGGTGTCTTCTGCTGCTAGCATAAAAATATCCTAACTAAATATTTTCCACTGTTGGACCTGGAAAATGCAGCCTCTCTTATTCTGTTTTTTCCTACTACTTTAAAAACATCCTGAATCTGCCCCAGCCACCTGGGCCTATAGCTTCCTGCCAGGACAGCCATATTCCCAGAAGGTATCCAGGTATTAATCAGAATTAATCAGCAGAATTAATCTGCTTTTGGCAGCCTTAGACCTATTGATCATTGCAGACTATGAAACAATTGCTGCTGACACTGGAGTGTCCTTCTTCGGGCAACATACATTCCTTTGAGCTTTTTATTGCAGTTTGCATCTAAGTTCCTTGGGATTTATTTTGTGGTTACGAGTGGATATTTGTCCTGTCTGGCCCACTTTTTTTGGAGCAAAGACTAAGGCAGTTTGTTCTCATCCTAGGAGCCTCCCTTCCTGCATCCATTTTGTTTCCCTTTGTCATCCTGGTTTCTCCGTGCTTAAGTTCTCTGTGACCATGGTACCTTCCCAGTTCAGGATAGGAACAACTCACCTAATGTAGCAGAAAGGAGGAAAGTTACAGTGTTTACTACACTCTTAACTTCCATTAATCTGGTTTGCTTAAGGTGTTTCTGGTTTGTTGATTTTGGGGAGGTTTTGTTGATTTTTGAGGTGTTTTGTTTTTGTTTCAATTTAGCAAAAGTCTTCCCTTTAAAAATATGTTCTTCCCACTGGTAGTATTTTTGGTAGTCTTTTGGTAGACTCCCCTGGGTATTTCTGAACTAGAAACAATAACTGTAACAGCTGGGCAGACGCTGGTATGTATTCTCTTTTTTAGGTAATTTATCTTTCTGATTTCCGGAATGATCACTGGAACTGCTAAGGGCTAAATAATTTGTCAGAGTGGGTAAATTTCATGTGATTCTTTCCTTGCTTCTTTTTTCCAGTTTTAATCTATCCTGGGGCTTACTCACAAGACTACTGCACTTAAATGTGTTGCCTGTGCCTTTGTGCATTCGTAATCTGTGTAGGCATCACACTGATCTTATTTCTGTGACCTTCTGGATATCAGTGTCTAGACTTCCTTTGATATTTTAGCCAGCTAAGGAAGATGTTTATTACTGTATCTCTTAGCTGAACTTCAGAGCTGCATCACACAAAATCCAACAAAACAATAAAACCCAAGTGACATGACTTAGTTCTTCAGCAGCTGCATCACTCATTATTGAAGGAGATACTGTGAGAGCCTGTTAGTTCTGTGGCCTGAGACATACTTGCTGCTCTTATTTACTGGGTGTAAATGTTGTATGGAATATCACTTTCTGAGATTTAATTTATGTTTGTACTTTTAGTGGCTTATCAAGTTCCTTCAGTTAATATAAAAATTAGGTATGTCTTTATTTAGCTTTTACAGTGTTCAGCTTGAGTTACTAAGAGGCCTGGGAATTGTGTGGGACTGAGTATGGCCTTTTAATCTCTCATTTCCAGTTATCTTTTCTTTGCTGATGAGTCAGACTGGCCTCTCCCATTGTTATGTTAGAAACTTTACTGTCATCAGTCTTATCTTGCTATTTTTAGTTCTTTTTGTTTGGCCCAGCTTTTGAAAATTGACTGGAAGAATTATTACTCTTCGCAAAAGTGTTTCTTCCCAGGAGAAGTAATGAAACTTGATCTGTGCTGACTTAGCTAGCATCAGAGTTGTATATTTGACTAGCAAAATTGCAGATTTTTCTTCCTCTTTGAATCCTAAGCAATAATGCTGGTGTTGTCAATCTTTAAGGTCTCCAGACTTAGTAGAAAGCTGATGCTGGAGCCTGCAGGCTTGTTTGGAAATAGTGTTTTGTTTGTTTTTCAAGTAACCATGAGGCTTTAAGTTTGCTACTGGTAGTGTCTTTTAAATAAAAGCACCAAAATACCTGTTGGACAACAGTCTCTGTTCTATGACTCTGTATTCCATTTATTTAGGTTTAAAAATTCTTCTTGTACTGCCATAAACATGTGTGACTGAAGATAATTCAGTATTGTTGTATGTGCCTCATTATATCAGCATTTAATAAACCGGTGTTATACAGAATTTAAAGAAACTTTAAAAACATAGAATCAGTAGAGTGTTATTACCACTGTATCAATTTGTAAGTAGGTTTTTAAAGCCTTTTCCCAGAATTTGTTTAACCATAATGTAAATCCATGTCCAGATTAATCTCTGATAGTGGTCTTGCATATCAAGGTAGAGGGACCCGAGTACATGCACTCCAGTAATTCACATGTTTTCCTTCCCTGGTGATAGCTCCTTATGTGCTTAGGAGCAGAGACACCAGGTTTCCAGACACAGTAATCGGTCTAAAAGAGCAAATACAGTAAAGCAATGTGGTAATCATTGGATTCAATGGGAGCAATCCAGGGAAAAGTTGCAGATCACTGATTCAATTAATATTTCCTAAATGAAGCAGTATTAAATACCTCCTCTTTTGTCTATCTAGAATTATCTGTCATTACCTTATTTTAGAGAGAAATAGTGTCTGGTGGTATCAACTTTTTTCAGCTGACCTGGCCAAAAGGAGTAAAACTGAGAGTACAGAACAGGTACATATAATAATTATGGGGTGACATTCTTGCCATTTTGTCAGTGAACTTGATTTGACTTGGTTCGGTTGCTACCCTAAATGCATTTTTTTTCTCAAGTCTTTTGAAATTTGAATGAGCTAATATTTCTGATTTTACATCTTCTTTTTTTAAGTAAAGCTGTTATTTCAAACAACATTGTTTCTCCAGCCTCAAAGCAAAAGGTGACATCACATGTAGGAATGTTACACACATGTTACTTTAAATTGACAAGATTGTTAAAAACTTCCAGCTCTTTTTGGAGGATACTCTGAACCCAGTTAGAAGAGCTCAAAGAGGTTGTAACAATTAAAATTTCTCCTTTGCATTAATTGTATAGGTGTGCAGTGCCTGCACATACATGTTAAGCCAAGGCTTTACTAAACTAGGTAAGTCCTCTTGTCACTTCAGGGAGAAACTTTGCAATTACTTTTCAAGGAGAAACCACGAAAATGGGCAGTTAGAACCCAGTGCTGTTGCAATATACCTGAGCTCAGTTGTTCTAATTACTTCTTTTGAAATGTTTTATGTGCAAATATACACTTACCCTACATTTCCTCTTAGAGCCCTAAAGATAAACCATTATTTACCTGGGCTTCTTTGTTGTCATCCTGACTGATAGTACTTTTTCTATGCACTTTACAGGCTCTCCCTCTCTTCCTCCAGCATTTCATTCAGCTTTTCATAGGGCCTTGCCTTTAGTTCACCTTCCCTATTGGAAACATATGATGAGTTTTCTTTCTCAGAAGAATTTTTTAATGCACTCATTGTGTTTCCTGTTCCTGGAAGCTACTTGTTCCTTATTAGCAGATGCCTGAAGCCACTGACATTGGAATCCTGGGCTTGTAATGAAGTGAGATTGCTGCTGTGCACAGTGGATGGAAGGGAGGGAGAAGTGGAAAATTCCTCTCAGTACCTCCCTTGGAAAGGCATCCCTCCTATGACGAATCACTGAGAGCAGTCTTCATGCTGATGGATGCAAACCAGTGGGGGTAGCAGGAGAGAGTTGAAGGCATCAGGGAGTTATTCTCTAATTACTCTTTACTGGCAAAGTAGAATAATTGGCATGTAGAGCTCGTGCTTCAAACTACAGCCTCTTGCTCACTGCTCGTTACAGGAGCACCAATCTCTCATGGACTGGGGCTGCTCTTGGATGAGCACGTCCTGGGACTCTGTCATGAACTGTCACCTTGTGTTTTGGCAAAGACAGGGTGCCTGCCTTCTCTTTTTTTACCTTTTTTTTT
>VXBQ01010974.1:196692-254668 GCA_013400175.1 Phainopepla nitens
CATATGTGCTGCACATGAAAGCTGTGCAATAAGTGGTCATGGTAGCAGTAATCTAAATGTATGGATATTAGGGATCTCCACTGTACACCTGTTCACTTGCTACAGTTCTGTGTTGTCCTGTTGCAGAGCCTCACCTGTTCACAATTTATAACACCTTGATAGATTACTACAGCATTGGACTTTTGCAGTTTTGTGCAGAAACATCAGACTTGTGTCTGTGCCATGAGGTGTGAACCAGGTTAATTAAAGGTTATTTCATGTGATAGAAACAGCTGCTTGTTACTCCTGGCCAGTTTTCAGAAGGCTTCAGTTACTTACATAGAGGTCTTGCAAAAATCTGAATCCTTTGTTAAATGTCTAGATGGGACCCAAGTTCCTGAAAATCAGGCCTCCACACTCAGTGCTAAACATTTGAAAATTTGAACTTGAGGTTGGAAAATTTGTCCTCAAAAGGGTCAGGATTTACATACACCATCTGTAAATGGTTTCAGTGGGAAATAATGGCAGATCCATTCCTGTTTGTTGTTAGCCTGTTTTGCAGACCACCCATTCTGCCCGTGCAATAGAACAAGGCTAAATGAGGCATTCATTAATGGCATTTGTCCTTACTGATCTCATTTAGTTGATTAGAAGAAAAAAAAAAATCTCCTGTACCTCTTTTCCTTGTGAAATCTTAGACTGACTACAAAATCCTCTTAAAGTCTCTGCTGACACTGTTTCAGATTTCATTTTCAGGGGAGTGCTTTTTAATAAGAAACCTTAAGAAGTTCAAATATTAGCAGGCATGAAGATTGCTTTTTTCACTGTTTTAGTGATTCAGCAAGATAAAAAGATGATCAGAGGCACCTTGAGGTTGAAGATAATGTCATGACTCCTTGCTTTAAGTTAGATGTAGGCTTAAGTTCCTTAAATGCTTTATTCTGATCTGGCTAGAAAAAATTAACAGGGATGATCAAAACTTAAGCTTTGCCTGAATCCACTCAAAGACCTGAGGGATTTCTGCTACGTTGTTTTGTTTTATTAAGCCAAAAGTAAAATTACCTCCTATAGCCAGAAAGCCTTAATCACACTTAAGGAATAGTCATTAGAATAATAATAATAATGATGGTACTTCAAGGGAAAGAGAAGGGGGTAGAACCAATCCAAACCAAAATGGAGAAAGGCCACCCACCAAAGACATTTTGAAGGAATGTAAACAGCCCTGAGAGTACACACACCAATCCTGGAACTTCTTCTGGTTAAGTAGCACATCCCACTTGCAAGCAGTTACTGTCAGAGGTTGGAGGAGCCGTTCTTGCCTGTGGTGATGGAGCTGCCATCCACGATTAGGTAATGTTTTGTTTCAGGGACCTGCTCTAGGGGAGGTACTGCTTGTGTAAAGGCTGCCTTTACTCAGATTTAGAAGTGGCGTAACTTCCAAGGAGAAAAATCATCTCATTAACTTTTGGCAAGGAGACGGTGTGCAGCCAGAATGCTCAACCAGTGCTCAGCGCGGTCTGTCACATAGTACAATTTGTAATTGCTGATTACTTTTTGGCTGATGTTGAAAGCCTGCCCTGAGTGCAAAACAGGAAGTAATCATCCTCCCCCACCTCCGCTTCACAGAAGAGGCAGGCAAGTCTGGCTGAAAGAAAGGCTTGTAACCTTTGGTCATATCAAACTCTCCAAAACTATAAATTAAATTCCAGAAGAATCATGCTGTAAGAAGATTTTGTTAATGAATTTGCATGTACTTAATACATTTTAGAAGTGGTTTTTTTCCTCTCTCTCTTCTGTTTTTTTTACCAGACCTTTTTATTTCAGTGCCTGGGCTTCTTGGGATTCTTTTGGATGTTTTTTTAATATTCATCATGGAGCTTGGGAAACCATGGGATTTCTCATACATAAGTGCATCCACTGTAGGGTTGTTCTTATTTGCAGTCAAGAAGTAACAATTATCCAAGCATATTTTTGGAATATTTAGAAGAAAAACAGTATTTGGACCAAAAGCCATTATTTATTGTAGCTTTCAAAAGCTATATAATTGAAGTTACATTGTTGTCATCAAGGCGATTAAATTTTGGAAAGCTCATATCAGTGAAAACAGAGGAGTGTGCAGAAGACAGAGATCCTGAGTAGAATAGATGTTCTACTCAAATTTGTCCATTGCTTAATCAAACTCATTCAGCAAATGCTCAGTCTCTAACCCTGGTTCTTTCTTAGGCCTGTCCTGCTCGCTCGCGGTTTTAATTTGTGTGTGAACATAGGTTCTCATTGCTGGCCTACTTCCCCTGCCTCTTTTTCCAGGTACATGGAAGACAGCAGTCATTTTAACAGGTAAGAACAGGGATTTAGGGAACAGTTTCCCAAAGAGGGCAAAGTCTGGGAAACTATACTGCCTAGTCACCATGTTGTTGTTGAGTTGGCTCCTACTGATGATTCCTGGGTTGCTGACATATGTGAAACACCAGAGCTGTGAAGGGAGAGAACTTTGCTGATGCTGACAGATGGGCTCACATTGGAGCATCTTGTGGCAGCATTTGTTTTGCTGAAGGCTGGAATTCACATGTGCGCTGTATGTGGCATATACATTCTGTTTTGACAGAAATCAGTGTGTGGGAAGCTCTTGGTACTTGCAGGCTGCATTATAAGATACAATGATTTATGATGATACATGGAGGGATGATTTGAACTGTAGAGGTTTTCTCTGGGGAAAGCTGAGATAGCAAGGTAAATTAATGCTTTCTGTGGAGATTAATTATACAAAATTATGCTTAATTAAAAGGAATATTTTACCATAGCTTAATCAAAATATCCAGAGTCTTCAGTCCCCAAGTGGGCCTCTTTAGATATCAGCAGGGCTGGAAAATATTGGCAGTCAGCTATTACTGGAAGAGTTTGAACTTCAGACTCATTCAGAGGGGAAAGAAGGGCTATGGAAAACTAGGAGACCTGCAAAGTCAAATAAAATGTTTGTATGGGCATTTAGAAAGTACTGTCAGCATGGAAGGGTTTTTTTTTTTCATTAAAAAAGAGTAGAAACTCTACTCTTTCTTCAGTATTTAGAGTATTTCCAGGTAACAGATAGCTCCCCATATTCTATCTGTTAACCACAGACAATATGTGAGCAACTTAATACATACAGAGAATAAAGGGATTTGTGTCAAGTGTTGCTGAACTAATTTGTTAGCCAGAAACTCTCAACTAGTGCAAGTCTGGAATGCATCCATTCTCCCAGTATTGTGCTTGTGTAATTATTTGTTTAAGAGGTATTCTTGTGTTTACTGCCTTTCCTGAAGCTGATGTTTGCTTTGCACAGCCCCTCAGGTAGGCCTGGCTTCTTTGGGAAGTCTAAGGCCCAGTCATGCATAAATGAGGGACACGTCTCATTAGTGAGCCAATAGTTCAGATTCTCGGAAGGAGTTCAGAGCATGATGTGCAGAACATTTCATGCCAAAGAAAAGGTTATCAGATTTACATTTATGTCTCGTGGGCAGTTGTTTAACGTGACAAGTGTCCTGTGGCACACTCATGGACATAAGGGTATCCTGAGAAATGAGCAGTTTATTTTATAGAATGTAGCAGATTCTCTCTCTGGATTTCTTTGCCCCTCTTTTCCACCTCTCAGCTGCGCCAATTGTTATTCACCAAAAGTAGCACTGATGTTGACTGTGTTGGTTTTCCATGCCCAGGGTTTTTGGTTTTAGCCAACTTTTATATCCTACTGCTTCCCTTAATGTCTTTAGGATTTGTATACAACTATGGAGCAAGATTTCAGTGTCTTCCAGTGGCAATCATTCAGCTTGGAGCAGAAAGGCGGGGTGTTAACTAGAATCCTGAAGGATGCAAGTATCCATTTTTCCCCCTGTGACTCAGATTCTGTTTCATGCCAGCCAGTTATTGTCTCTCTTCTCTTTATACTACCTCCAAAGC
This sequence comes from Phainopepla nitens, assembly GCA_013400175.1. NCBI lineage: Eukaryota > Metazoa > Chordata > Aves > Passeriformes > Bombycillidae > Phainopepla > Phainopepla nitens. The sequence goes on from VXBQ01010974.1 coordinate 200,605, forward strand.
TATGTTGTTCTCACTCCACCCATGATCAGGCTGATTTCTTTACAGTTAAAATTGCACAAAGGAAATCTGACATTATTGCAGCAAGCTGCATATCATGCTTAGAGTAGCAGCTTAAGACAGCTGCTCAAACAGTGGAGTAAATCCAATAGTCCTACTCAGCAAAGATCATAATGCATTTTCAGCTGGGGACCAAGCTGGGCACTCTTCTTTTAAAAGCATCAGTCAAGAGCAGCTATGTAGATTTGGACACAGAAGAAGAAAAGTCAAATGGATCAATCCAGGCTGGGTATCTGCTGGATGCATCTCATACCCTGTATCTTTTATTAGGATTCATAGTGAGTGAAAAACAGTCACTTTTAGAAAGAAAATTTTGAGTCTGATCTGCCCCTGAATGAATACTGAGGCAATACTGAAGCTTGTAGTAAATAACATTCTTTTGGCCAGAAACTTCCGTACTGAACTGTAAAAAACTTGAATATGTGCTCCAGGTTTCATTTGTCTGTCTTTCCAGATCCTTAACATAGTGATAGAAGTCATGTTTGTTCTGCATGTCTTCTCTGTGCTGTTAGGGCTTGATTTTCTGTCATTGCTCTGATATGCTGCTGTTCCTGCAGTGAATTCTCCTAGTGTTACTTCCCTTTTTTGTTTTCTGGGGTTATTATTTTTGCCATTTCTTGGATGCATTTCAGGGAGTGTATCCCAGTGCAAATCAGTTGGATGACATGATAATCTGGCATTTGATAGCACAATTTTGGCAGAGCTGAGTGTGAAATTTTACCAGACTGGGTAGTAAAGAGCAATGCTGTTGCAGAAGGCTGGCTTTGGTGTGGTGTTTAGCCTGGCTGACTTGAGGGCTGCTTCAGCTCTCAGATGTCCACGTGCAGTACTGCAAACAGGTATACCCTCTAGACCATGGGTCCCCCTGGAGCACCTTCCCTCAAGGCCCAAGGATAAAAGCTGTAGACAAAGCATAGTAACAATGATAACTGCTGTTAATTTGAATTTATGGGAGGAAGATTTTACTTGTGTTCACCAGGTGTCCAAGGTGTTAACTCTTCCCTTTTCATGCTGCAGAAGGAATCCTGTAGGTGTATTTTTCAAAAAAAGAACCACCTCTGAAGTCTGTTGGACAGATTTTTTTTTTTTTTTTTGTAATCTGAGAACATTGTAAGGCAGTTTCAAAAAGCAATCACCTTCTTACAGTTGTCTGGGGGATGAGACTCCGCCACTGAACTGAGTAAATGTGTGAGGTAGAGAGGGTGTTCATTGTGTGCTACTGACACTGTGCCATGAAGAGGACTGATGGCCTCCATGGTGTATCAGTGGCAGCTTTGTGATGAGCTCATATATCCAAAGAACAGAAACTGGGAAACTGCATACAATGACTGACAGGCTCTTTAATTGCCTTTTGTCTGTGTTACAATATTCTTAATTAAATTACCGTTGTCCTAATGAGAGCCTGCAGGGCTGTGCTGAGAGGGCAGCGCTCAGGGAGCAGCCGTGCTGCCCCTGGCAAGTGGCATCAGTGTCAAGTGAGGTGTGGCTGGGAGAGACCTGGTGCTGGCCACCTGATTGACCAAAAAAGAAAACAACTGGTTTGCTCAGCTTTTGTTTCAGCTGGGCATTAGGGTGGGAGCATGATGATAAGTTCACTTCCTTTGCACTTTTGCCACTACTTTCTTATGGAAAAATACACCCACTCTGCTTTTAGCAAGGAGGCAGCATAGAGTAGAATTATGTTAAAGCAAAACTGAGTTTAATCTGTCTGAAAGACAGGATGTAGTGGTTTAATCAAATGGAGAGCTTTTCTGTCAGAGATGAAGTTACTCCACACTAGAAAATATCTTGACTTATTTTCTCATCTCTGACACTGATGGTAAAGAAGTGGAGCTCTATCCAGCTGCATCACTGCTGTGTCAGATACATGGATTCAGTTTCCTTTAAGAACTGCCTCTTGTCCTTTAAAACAGGCTTGTTTTCAGTTTTCTGGGTTGTTGTTTTCTCTTGAAAATGGAATTGTCAAAAGTGACAACTTTGCATCATTTATGAAATGTTTTCTGTGTAGGGTTTAACTTCCTCATTAAATGTTTTTTACTTCCCCGTGAAATGTTTTTTTAGGAAATAGCCTTCATCAGTTACAGCAGAACAGGGAGAACTGCATCCCTCTTTAAACTGAAAGAGCCAAAGTGGACACCATCTCTATGAACTCAGGGAAAAAGCTCTCTTAAAAGTGAAAAAACATATCTGGTTTATCTTTTGCTGGAAGCCTATTCAGAAGGCTGCCAAGTGCACATACTGAAGGAGGGGGAAATGCTGTAACCTCCTCTGTGATGTTAGGTTAGCAACCTGATGCCCTGCCATTGCAATGCCCTTGTCTGTTGGAAGTGTGAAATAACTGTCTTTGCAGAATAATGGAAATTAATAGATGATAAATTTATTTTGACACAGATGAGTTGTGTTATTCAGAGGCGGAAAATTGCAGGCATAATGCATTCAGAAAAAACAGTGAAGCAGTCAAAACTCAGAAGTTTGTGAAGCATATTTAGATATCAGCATCTCTGACAAGTCTCAATAGCTCATACTGTTGCTGAAAATTAAAAAGGGCAAGTTTTTCCTTAACTGTCTGGAGGTTTGTTGGACACATTGGGGTCAGGACTCAGAGTTCACTAGATTTAATTAGTCTGTTCTATCTTGGTAGTGCAAACAGCAGTAGCTGTACTGACAGGGAAATGCTGCAGATTGACACAAACTGTACAGATATGGTCCAAACAAGATAAACTCACATCATCTTTTCAGGCACATGTTGGTGTGTGGCCTCAGGTGTAAAGTTCCAGTTTTGAGTTAACAGATTATTCCTATGAAGGACTCCTCTTTCATGATGAACTTAATTGAATAACCAAGATATACTGAGGAATATGTAGACCTCTGACTTATAAACATCTTTTTGCCAAATAAAATGTACAGTAGCTAAATTTCAGAGACTGTAATTGCACTTTATCAGGCCATGTGGCTGCCCACAACCATAAGTTACATATGTTGCAGCATATATCATAGTCAAGATGAACACAATACTCTTTTGGAGAGCTAAACTTTGTTCAGGCAACTTCTCTTGCAGCTTTCTGTTTCTTTCCACAGGTAGCACCACTCAGTCCTTTTCCTTAAGCAGCACCACACAGCCTTCTGATGACTAAACTTTACCTAAGCAGTCTCACACATCCTTCTGATTTGCTCTTCTTCTTGCATGACCAGCTAACTCCTTCCTGTTCCTCACAGAGCCCCCTATCCCTCATTCAACATCTTACCTTTCCTGTTGCTCACCCAGCTGCCTGACCCGTCTCCTGTTAGCACAGCCAGCAGGCTCTGACTGACTGTGGCACATCTTCACAGCTCAGCTGGCAAACCCCCACTGACTCAAGGTCAGCCAACCCCCTCTTTTGTAGAGCTCGTCCTTATTGGCTACACCTGTGGCCCATCAAGGGTTAGACTGCTTCTAGTCCTCTTGTAATTAGTACTGCTGCCCACAAAGCCACATATTCATTCCAGGCCAAACACTATGAAAACTGTGAAAACTTACGGGTTCCTTTGGAGAAAAGATTATTCAAAGTGGCCCAGACCTTCAGTGTTGAAAATATTGTATTGACAAAACAATAACAAAAATAAATATTGATAATATTGCTATTAAAGATATATTGATTTTTAAGGGGGCAAAGTGATTTAAAGAAGATATTCTGTGGGAGAAAATTCTTAAAATGGATCTCTTTCTGTTTTGGGAGTGAGTGACTCATGGTGGTTCTCTCACCTTCCCCAATACCTGTTCTCCTCAGTTCCAGGCACTTAACTTTTCATAGAGGAGATTGGTGTGACAGCTCTTGTTCAGCTAAACCTTTGCTTGCAGCAAATCCTACAAGAAATATTGATTTCTTTTTTTCTACTGCTGTGAGTCAAAGTATGTCAGATTTAGAGAGGATCCCTTCTTTTCTGTATCAGAGAGGGTAAGAACAGAGTAGCTGAAGAAAAATCTTGCTTGCATTCTGAAATCTGACATAATTTAGCATGTGAAATGTTGGATATCATGTTTCCCCACATATTATATGACAAACCTGAGGTGATTAAGAGACCTCCCACTAGGCCACGAGTGGGGAGAGTATTTATCTTGCATATTGACCTTGGCAGGGCCTGAAGTGAAACTCTTACACTCAGGAGACAAACAATTTTATAATGCTGAACGAAAAGAGCTTCAAGTGCTGTTAGCAGGCTATGCTGAATTCATCTGAGAGAGGTTTCCTTTGGATGATGGCACTGTACCAGTCAGAAGGGTATTGCAAGAGCCAAATCTTTTTTTTTTTTTTAAATAATCTTTTCACATAAAATATACCCTAAAGAAGAGATGAGAAAACTGTTTAGGGGCTTTTGTCTGTTAAAGCAAATAGCATAACAGGTGGGATTCCCCTGAAAAAAACTCGTTGTTCATACAGCATTTAATGTAAGATCTATCATGGATCACAATGGCACGGTTTAAAAGTATTAATTAATTATTGTAGCATCACCTATTTGGGCACTACTGACTTTCCAAAAGCAATCTTTCTCTTAGAATGGCACAGGATTTTCTCCATCAATTCTTTAGATGGTTTCTAGTCTGAGAGCCCAATGCCTTCTCTCCTGCCACTTTGTGGCATCACATTTGCATCAGCACAAAGGTGGTATGAAATACACCCTGACCCAAAGCTTGACACTTGGCATTCAGAGCATGCTGATGTTAACAGCAGAACAGTGATGAATTGCATGGTAGGAAGAGCACCCTGGAGGCATTGCTAGCAGGCAGTAATCCAGGGCTGCTGTCAGGCTCTGGCACGGTATCAAAATATCCCACAACTGTCATGCAGGAAGTCTGGTTGCCTGGCTACTGATTGCACAGTCTGTAACCTTCTGTTATTTTATACAGTAGGGGTGGTGATACAGTTTACATTATTTTTTTTAATATAAAATGACAAGTGGAAATCTGGGACATATAGAATTTTCCCAGCAAAGAGACAGAATACTGGTGATAGTGGTAGTGGTTTACCATTACGTGGATGTTATTTATCATTTATTTCTTGATCATTTTTTTCTTCTCTCTGTAGCAGTCCCTGCATCTGAGAGCAGCATCAACAGTGGCAAAGCGAGCAAGAAGTTTGATTAACCACGAGAGATCAAAAGAGCTGCAGGACTCAAGTTTGGCCAGGTGATTAAGACACAACCTGAACTGTAGAAAGACATTTTGGGTAGCCTCCAAGAGGAGGAGCTTCAAATTAGGTAAAACAAACCTTTTGGCTGAAGGTCAGGAAAAGTACTGCAGCGTGATCCCTCCATCCTGTGTTTACATCAGGTACCCCTGGAGGTGCCAGCTCTGCCCCGTTGTGCCAGGCACAGAGGAGGGGTCACTGGGGCTTTCAGAGCACACCAGGAAAGGCAACAGGGCAGATATTGGAGATTTTGGAGATTTTGGAGGGCAGATTTTGGAGGAGTTCTGTAGGAGAGGGAGGATGTGCTATTAGGCCATACAAACTTTTCTTTCTGTGATTTTTAGCTTAGAGCAGGGTGGGTATGTGTACACATTCCACATGGTATTTTTGACTAGCTCATGCTGTATTTCTTTAAACCCTTTTTAAATGTCAGGAGACTGAAGGCTTTTGTTATAACAAGCAGAGCCTGACAAACTGCTGAGGATTTGCACCTGTGAAATGGGGAGAACCTGGCACTACGTGAGGTTTTTCCTTCTTAGGTAGTGCCTGCTGCTCCAGAAACCCTAGGGAGGGGTTTGGGAGGTCCTGCTTTCCAGCACTGACCAGCCTTGGCAATACTTCTCAAGTAACCCTTCTTACATGTGTTACCTGGATGCATAAATAGGTTTAAATTTTTGTGTGTATATATTATATATATGTATGTGTATATATCCGTTGTTTCTCCTATATAAATAAATGTGTAGTATTGCTATTGACTGCCTGCTAGGGGCATGTTTAACTTATCTGTTGCACTTGAGTGTAGCTTCTTCAGAGGAGGTTGAAAGTTGATTTTATTTAATTTTTAAATTTCCAGAGTCTTTGAGAACAAATAAAGGCTCTAGAAATGTAGATAAATTGCTGGAATTATTGCAAGAAATATTGACTAGAAGGAAAAAATTATTACTTTTTTTCCCCCCACGAAATTTTGATCTTCTTTGTTGAAGTCTTTTTCCCATTTGCCTTCTGAAACTAGGTAGAAGTTCTTGATAACCGTTGTTTGTTGTTTTCTCCTCCAGCAACTATTAGCATTTGGCTTTAGGGAGCTCTGAAACCCACCACCTTTTTTCCTTATCTTTGATGTGGAAGAAACAAAGTTAATTTTGTTATTCTGACATACATGAGAATTGAATATAATTTCTGACTAAATGAATGATGCTGGAATTCATGGGCCAGAATATCAGCTGGTGACAAAACAGCATTGTTTGAACTAAAGCCTTTGTTCCCAATTTGCTGCCAGCTGAATTGATGTGACTGTACTTTCCTAGTGTAGCAGTAAAGCTCAGCTTAGTTGTGCTGTCTCCGCAGTGTGAGCTCCAGGAGGGAGGGGACGTGGTGGGCTGTACTGATGGGTGAAGCTCCGACCTGCAAGTATCTCACAGTATCTTGTGTTCAGCACCTCCCTAGGATGGAGGGAGACACGCTGAGGGAAAAGAGATTTAACATGTAGGGGAAAAAAAATTTGCGTTTCAAACTCTGCCATTACCAGTTGAGGGACTCATTGAGTTTTGACTTGAAAGAGGCTTTTGTCTAAGGGTGTGTTGGCAGAAGCAGGGGGAGTGACAAGATGCAAACCAGAGCCATGAGGGGTTGATCCAGAGCTTGCCACATCTTGTGGCCTCAAAAGCATTGCTGAGGGCAGCAGCAAGGGTGACACATGGCTGCAGACTTGCTCTGGCAGGTAAAAAACATGGCAAGAGGCAATCCCTTCTTCATAAGGGTGTGTTCTGCTGCCTTTTCTCTTGCCTCAGGCAGCAAAAAGCTGATTTCAGCATTTGGAGATGGCCAGAAGGCCAGAATATGTAAAAGGATTGAAAAAAAAGAAACGGGGTCAGGAGCTGGGAGTGAAAGGCTGATTGCCTGGGAGTGCTCTCCCCTAGCATGGACCATGGGCAAGCAGGAGTAAGTTGTGGGTATGAATAGAAAATAGATGCTTACTGAGGAGTCTAATTGAGGGCTCAGACGATGAAATCAGGAAAAAGAGATATTTGTCCTAATTTTAATCTGTGTTTATATTTTCATAGACTTAAAAAAAAATGTTCCGCATTTTATACCAGAGAACAAATACAGAGGAGAGAGAACAACTAAGTGCTCTGTGTCTCTGCCTGCTATTTAACAAGAAGTCCTTATGCTGATATGGGTTTGTATTATCACTAGCTAGAGTTTCTATGCTTTTTTAAAAATTTCTAGCTAGGTCACAAATTCATTTTACCTGTCATCTCCTGCATGAAGAAAACAGTATGATTGTTGAAATTATTGTTAAGTGGCCAATCCTTGGTCAATTTAAAATACTAATCTTATATTTTTAGGATATCGAGAGTCTTATTACATGGATGGGCAACAGTTCTTTACTTGGGTTCGGTTCCCTTTTTTGTTTGTTGAAACACTGGCAAAAGATACAAGTTTTTATTTTCTTTTTTTAGTATGCAGAAGACTCAAGTTGCAATATTCAGGACACGGACTTTTCAAAAATGTGATGGACTTTTAGGGCAAGAACTAAGTTGTTTTGCTGCCAGATCTGAGCTGCTGCCTGGGGAAAACAAGCAATAGAGAAAAGGCTACAAAGAGAATAATTTTTTTCTTTTGACAGCTGGCTTATCTATCTGAATTTATAAGGTCATAGTCAGAAAGCATAGAAGGAGTAATAATAGCCAATGTGTTTTAGAGAATGACCTGCTGCTTTATGGCTATTAGGAAAATACCACAGGAATGATTTTTTTAAAAATAGCTCAAGGGGCGTGACTGTGGCTGCAAGAAAATGTTCTAGCTTCTTTTTTTCCTAAAGTAAAAAAAAATTCCTGTTTGTTAAACATTTATCTTGAGAAGTAAATTGGCCTCTCGTGCCAGAGAAAACAGTGTTTGGGTTCAGCAAGTCCTGAGGCAAAGAAACTTTATTATTGTTTGGGCAGGATCTGGAAAATGCTGCCAGGTGCAGTGCTTTATACCTAACTTGAATGTTCCTTGTAGATGGGGAGGCCTAAATTTAAAAGTATGCAGCTGAGGAGAAAGGCTTTGACGGCCTATTTTTCTTCAAAAGCTCAAGACCACAGCAGCAGCAGAGAGCTGGAAGATGGAGAGAAAAAAGTTGAGGTGTTGGAACAAAGTGGAGGGAAAACTGCTTTTGGAGAAAGTCTGAAACATTTGTGAGGAGGAAAAGGAAGTGTGGGGGGTGAGAGATACAGAAGGTGGGAAGCTGTAGCCCCACATGGCGTGCTGTGGTGAGCACATGCAGCTTCAAAGCCCACACACACACTTCCCATGAGCAAGGTAAGAAACACTCCAGTTCTGAGTTTGCAGCCCTGGCTGCTTGCTGCTTAATCAAAGACTTGGTCATGCTAAGAAGCAACACCAGTGCCCACTCACCTGCTGCCGGTCTAGTGTACCCTCACCATCCCCAGCTCCTGGAGCTGCCCTGGCACTGTGGTGTGGGCAGTGCAGGCCTGATGGGCTGTGTGAATTCAGGTGGTTGTGCTTCATGGACTACCCAGCTGGGAAGGCTCAGAGGCAAATGGGAATTCTTCCAGTTTGATTTGTAGAGACTTGGTTTGAATCTGTTCACACCTGGAGTCTCCAGCCCTCACTGAAGCTGGGGGAGGAGTGGCAGGATTGGGTCCTGCCACAAGTCAAAGCCTCAGCTGGGGCTGGCAGCCAGCAGAACAACCTCTCCACCATCCCAAAGGGTTTGAATGACTAAACTAGAGGAGGCAGCTTGAGGAGGCATTTTACAGGTGAGAGTATTTCAAGTGTAATGTTTATACTATTACTGGCAGCTCTGCTGAAGAACTTTTGATAGGTTGATGTCACTGTGGGCTAGACTGGAAGCTCTGCAGCAAAGTAGAAGTGTCCTGAAATGTGAGGCTGCAAGAGCTCTCCCTTTGTCTTCTCCTCATGCTGCCCTGGTTTGTGTTGGTGCAAATTCAGTGTTTAAAATTCTTCAAATGTTGGTAGCTTTGTTTAATTGAACAATCTGCTCTGGAGCCCTTAGAATGGTTTGCATATGAGATAGGAATGACATGTGGTACCTAGGTAGGAAGAGAAACAGCTGTGGTGCACGATAGAATGTTACAGAGAAGGGAGGGATGTTGCATTTCACTTCTTTGATGTGGGCAAAAGAGAGTGTTCATTTTCAGATACAGGAGAAGTACGATTTTAAAACAATATTTCTTACTTTGAGTAAAAACTTCATTTACAGCATCCGCTTTGAACTGCTGCTTGGATGTTTGTTTCTGGAGACCATGCAGTGAGTTTCCCAACTGCTTGGCAAGGGACAGGGGCTTATTAAAAATTAGCTAGAAGTTGAGATAAATCACATACAAATAGCTCAGGGAGCATGGCAACTTCATCAGTTTCTGCTGTACTTGCTTATCTCACAGCTGCCCAAGTTCCTTTGTAAAATGTTTTGGGCTTCTTAGCTTCAAGATACCCTGTCCAGCAGTTCCTTCAGGAGAGAATGTCAGACGCACTTCTTCGAAGAGCATTTTAATGTCTTGCCTGACTCTGGTGGTGAAAAAGGGGTGAGTGAAAAAGGTCCAGGCTTCTGGAAGTCAAAGACCTGTTAGTAAAGTTTCTCTCCTTCAATAATGCTGGATAATGAAAGCTTTTAATTGTGTTACTACTTTGAACTAGCTGCTCTTACAGGTTAGGCTGGTTGACCTGAGTCTCTGGTGCTGAGTGTCAAGAGGACAGTGTGTGGCAGGAGAATTTGTGAGTTCAAGTGAATGGCACTTACCTCCTCTGGGTGCACAATGTAAGCATTTGCTCACTTCTCTTATGTATCATGTGGGTGAGTTTATTCACCTTTCTTACAGCAGAATGAAAAAAAGATATGGAAAGGTGCACAGAGAAAATTTCTACTCATCCCTTGAATGTGTTCAGGGAGCTCACAAGCAGCCTGACCCCCTCAGCTCAAAGGCTGGTGGGCAAGGCTTGAGACCACTGGAGCAGCCTGTGCCTATTCTGCTGCAACTCTGTGTAGTTCCCTTATGAGTCCAAGATGTTTCTCTTTCCCAAAGAGAGTTGTTGTCACTGAAACTTGAAGCAGGCGCTGTCTGTATTGAGTGTCAGGACAGAGCCATCATTCCAAGGATATTTTTAATAGCAAGGTTTGAAAATCCCCCTCACATAATATTTTGCATGTCACAGGATTACCTTGTAGTTGCTGTTGGCAGCCTCATGTGGTTTGGAGATGCTGTGTTCCCAGGCAGACTGGCTGTTGGAAAACTCACAAGTCTTCATTAGTTCAGTGTCACTGTGCAAGCTGGCTTGTACTGAGCCATTAATCGGGCTATAAATAAGAAACCCAGCCCGGTTCCAATAGACCAGACCCCTGGATGAAAAAGGACAGGATACTTCAAACTCAAACAGGAGCTTCACCTGATGATGTTCCACCCTGGGCTGCAGACATCTCACTGGTCAGGAAGCTGGGTGGTGCAAGACCTCAGCCAATGACCTGTGTATGCCCGGGAAACTCAAATGTCCTATAAAAGGGGCTGCCACAATAAACTCGAGGCTGTTTGTCGCATGAAACTCTGGGCATGTGCGTCGTTCTGTCTCCGACTTGTGCCCCTCCATAACAGTTCAGGGCCAGAAATGGAGTCCAGTTGTTTTGCAGTTGTGTACTGCTGGGTGCAAACTGCAGGATTTCTTGCATTCTCCATTTGTGCCTCCTGTAGTTTCACGCATAGCTGCTTCTTGAAGTGTCATAGCTCCAATCTGTCTGCTGCATGGTCATTGCCTTATTTGGGGCGGTTTGTAGTTTTTTTACCTGCAGACTCAGACCTTGCTTCAGTACAGGGGGTTTCAGTTGGAGCAGCAAGTGCAGAGGGTGGTAGGGAATGGGTCTCCTCTGGTGAGGGTCTCTTTTTAGGGAGAAAGCAGACTTTCACAGTCTGACAGGACAGGAAAGAAAAGTTCCTTACCTTCATTAGGGCATATGAAAGTTTGAATTTGCCTGGTGTCCATTTAGTAGCCTAGCTGGTACCCCTGGCAAAACCTGAGAGAAAAATGAAGAGAGTTCCACACATTAGGGACTACCTGGTCACAGCCAGCCACAGAGAAGGTAGTCATCATTTGTGTTTGCTGCAATGCCAGGCACACGCTTCGGATGAAGTGGTACCCTGGGAGGGGATGGCTGAATGAAAGGTGAACAGTGTTATGAAGAACGTGTGTGAGAGGCTGTGGGCTGGAGCTCTGTGGCCAAGCTGCAGTTGAATCCTTACCATGTCACATATCTTTATTTGGCAAGCAAATTACTCTGAAAAAAGCTGGCAGAGCAGTTCACAGTGAATTTCATAGCGAGTGTGCCAGGGCTATTTGCTAATACACAGATGAGCTGCCAGAATGCCAAGGTCTCCTAACCCCCCCACAAAACTGCCTGATGTACCTTGTGAGTAATTAAACATCACTCAGTTCTTAAGAGGCAACCTTCACTAACAGAGTTCACCCAACTATAGTATTTTTAAAATCAGGATAGAACCAGTAGCATACAACAGGAGAGTGACTGAATTACAGTTTAATGACCCCTCTAAATATGCAATAGGGGTTCCTGGTTCCTATGTAAATTGATGTGATGTAACAGAGTTGTGGGCTTTATTACTAGTGAGCAGTTGCAGTGGCTTCAAATCCTGTGTACTCACAAATGGCTAAAGGAATCCCTGAGACTATTAGCAAGAATCATGCACATTTAAGAGAGAACACTCAGCACTGGAACACAGAAATTTTGAGGAGCTCTAACAACTTGGGTCCTCCAACTGATCCAGGAAACTAAGATGACAACATTCTTTGAGCCAACTCAGAACTTCAGAGGGGTGGAAGTCAACATGTCTCTCTTGGACACCCCTCTGACTCCTCTTAATCAAATTTCCTGCAGTTCTTTTCCTAATTTAAAACATAACTGGCACTGCTCACTACTTACTTGCGTTTAGTTCTCTGCTCTTATTGTGCTGGATGTCAGGATGGTCTTCGCTGAGGATTCTGGTGGTGTCATCACCTCATCACCAGCTGAAGTGGCACGCATTGCATGAGCTCCCAAACGAGGAGTTCTTGCTTTTGTGCTAGACTTGAACCCAAGGGTGTGAGAATCAAAAGTCAATTTTCAGTGGAAAGCTTTTTTTCCTGTTCTTTGCAGTTCAAAGACACTGGTACGGAAGTGGAGCGTATACATGCCACAGTAATCCTGCTTCATACGTAAGTGAATTCTGTCTTGAACCATTCTGATGCAGGAAAAAATCTGCTGAGTCCACTTCTATAATTTTTTTTTACCTAAAATGGGGCACCACAAAAGGCAAGTGAAAAGGTGATGCAGCCCCCTGTTTCTGCTAGGGCACCGTGGTATCAAAACAGTGATGGTGTCTTCCTGAAATTCCTTCAGTGTCAATCTCAAATTTTAGCACTGATGTTGCATACAAATGCAGTAAAATCATTCTCTGAATACACACTATACTTTGTCTTTCCAGGTGTTTGCCAAACTCAAAATGAATGTATCAAGAGTATTCAGGATAAGAGTCTGAAACAAGAACATGGACTGCTGAAATGCATGGTAAGTTAAAACCTGGGAGAAGAATGTGACAGAGGACTCTTCCTGGCCTGAAGAGAAGGTAAAAATTCCAAGTATTAAGTTAACAAATTACTGGCAAAGTGCTGTAGTAACTCATGGTCAGAGGAAATCAGGATTTGGCCATGTCACAGAGAGAAGGATCCTTATCCTGCATGCCAGATGGATTTGGCTTCCTTGCTCAAGCACTGAATACAAGTTTCGAAGAGGTCCCACAAAGAGAACTGGTAAGAGCAGAGCCACTAAAATGAGATTTGATTCATGTTGCACTTACAAACCTGAAAACCTACATGGGGCTGGTTTCTGAAATCTAGAGGTGGTTCAGTCTGTACTGTTTAGAACTTGTCTTTATGCTTTCTGATGGTCTTTGGTCTGTTGGCATTTTCAACAAATGGAGCATTGCAGACATTCCAAATGCATTTCCTCACGTATTTCTAGGTCTGCTTGACGCAGTAGGTGGGGTCTGAGAAAGGAATCCTCTCAAGCTTTGAAAATTAATGCAAAAATTTGAGAATTAAAGTGATCTTTCAAATCCTTACTGAAACTTAACACTAAAATGTTTTGCATTTCTTTCTAAAGTTGCAGGTTTACACCAATGCATTGTTCAACATCTTTTTTTTTTGTTTTAGTTTATGTATAAAATCTGAAGTCATAAAATGCTGTGTGGCTACAGGACGTCAGGATAAAACGGCAGGTAAGAAAGTGTTTTAAACACCAGGAAGACTTCAATAATTTAGTGTTTGAGAGATCTATATAAACAAAAATTTGCACTGTATTTACTGGACCCCGCTTGCTAATTAACAACTCTGTATGTGTAACATTCACAATTAAAATTTTAAAGACAGCTATAGTTGCTTGTTGCAAATTTTTAAAGGCAGATTGAACAGCTCTCAAGGTGAGTGTCAGAATGCATTGCTAAAATCAAGAGACTTTGGATCAAGCTATCTTTCTGATAAATACTGTGCCTCATTTGTAAGGAGAAATAACTTTTAATGGGATGTATATGGAGACCCCTGGCCCATGGGTTGGAGGCAGCTGCTACTGTGGCAGCTTGTCTCCAGCAAAACAGAGGAGGATGATGGAGGCTGCTGTCATAAATATTCTGTATAGGGTTGTCTTCTTATGACTGAGTCTTATGAAGGCAGTTACTGTAATCTCCAACTATGGTAAAACCAATGTTGACCTCTAAGTCTCAGGTAATTTATTGAAGGAAACTTAGGGAAGCTTTTCTTCAGAATGCATTGGCTTCACTAAAAGCACTCACTAGTGATTTAGTGACATGGCTCTGATGAGAGATGACAGGACTGCATAGAATGGAATCTAGAACCAAAAATCTTGTCTTGGTCCCTTCCATTCTGCTGATTTTAATATCAGCATATTCATAAATGCACACTGCTACTGGTCCCAGTACCTGTCATTTATAAATAATCTTATTTTCAATCTCTTTGGAGAAAAGAGTTGAACATGTCTTTTAAGAACATTAAATTATAAACTGGCAAGAGGTTGAGCATTTGATAAATATTTTCATGTTAATTTAGTGTAATTTCTTCTGCTTGCTTAAGTATCTAAGCAGGAATTTCTAATACCTATTTACTAAATCCAAAGCTATAATCTACTTCATAGGAAGACCTCAGGCCATATTTTCATGCCCTTTCTTGAGGCTCACATGGAAAGGGCAGTCCTGGTTGAGGTGTGTGGCTGGAGAGAGCTGCCTGAAAAGCACCTGGAGAGCAAGAACTGGAGAAGGGTCCTCACAACAGAAACTCTGAGTGACCTCTCCTTGTCTGTTCAAAAGATGGAGGGAAGGCAACACAGAGAGTCATAGCACAACCAGCTTTGGAGGTGAGTGACCTACAGCCACAACAGCTCTCCCAGAGCTCAAAAACACTGCTGAACCCCTGTCTTGTCCTGCAGCTGTCACAAGGCTTTTACAAGTCCATGTTTTATTGTAGCAATGAAATGCCTTGATGAAACAGAGACCTGAATCCTCCCCCTGTCACCTGAGTACTTATTGCTGTCTACCTCCTGAATTAATTCAGATTCTGGGATCTAGGAGCCACTTGTAAAAATGGCAAAAAACTCTGACAGCCTTGCATCGACAAGGGTTCCATTTCAACCAGGGAATCTTAATTTCAGCTGTAATAATATGATGAACCAGACTAAAAAGTGTTAATCTTACACTCCTTGGCATCTAACAGCAGTTTGTGCTGGCTGAATCAGAGTGAGGAACTATGGTAGCTCCTCCTTCTTGTAAAATGGACATCTAATATTGCAGAATAATTACCTGTGAGAGACTTCTCTTCAAGTTAGGTTGAAAACTGTCATTCTTCCTTCTGAATAACAAATACAGTGCTCTCTTCATATTATTGTGAAATATATTTTGATTTTTAAAACTGGCAATAAGAGCTATTTCACTCTGGGATTGTCACATTTGGTTTCATTTCACTGCAATGAAAATGGAAACTTCCAATCTAGAAATTAAAACAAGATTCCCAATTAGTAGCAAGTAAAAGTCTCTTTTACTGATTGCTTTAAAATAAGGACAAGGTATTTCAACTATTCACAGATATTTCTGACATATCACAAAGTAACATAAGAAAAAGCTCATAATCATATTCAAAGCAAAATAGTTTAAAATTTAATGTTTACAAACACATTGCTTTTTTCCTTTTCAAAATGTTTGCTGACACAGTTTTACAGGAGGCTCTCAATTTGGTCGCATACATTTCTGCTCTACACACCATGTTTTGTCCTAGGGGATGAAAGGGAAAAAATATTTTCAGACTGGTACTTTGTCAGGAACAGGGATTTCGAATATGATCTCTAATGGTCTTCCAAATTTGTGTCTGTGAACTTTGTACAAGACTGAACATGCTATGCAGCTGACATTTATTTTACACTGTAAGTATTCAAAAGAACTAAGATCTATTTCTTATATAAATCTTTTTTTTAAGCTTTAAGGCTGCACCGCTGACAACATTTTGCCAATATCTTGTCATTTTCTTAAATATTACAATTACTTTGTCAGTTTTGGACTTGCTAGCAGTGATGATGATGCCAAATTAAAAAATTCCAAACCAAACAGAAGAATTCCCTGGGAAACTGCACAGCACACGCATGATACGTAATTATAAAATTAGTCCAAAGTTTTGATAAATACTTAGTTTCCACTAGAGCTAATACTTGTTCTAGTTCTAAAGAATAAAATGCTTAGTATTTACAGAAGGTTGGGCGGAGTATGGACATCTGACAAAGACCACTTGAGGCATTTCACGGTCTGAATTGTTTGTACAGTGTTAATGCAGCTGCCCTTTTTCCTCGTGCCAGGCTTGTGCCACCTGTGGGAAGGGATCATTCCTGGCAGTGTCAGCAGGCTCAACCTTACAAGATCCAAGTTCATCCTCTCCTGGCTGCTCAGTCTTCAGCTGAACCAGGAGCTTCCTGCAGGATTGAGAGCCCTTTAGGGACTGCTTGTGAGCTCAATGCAAACTTGGTACAGCATTTTCAGAAGCCAGTTTTCCATCAGGTGGGCATTTGGTCTTTTCCCTTCAGGACATTACAACATGGAAAACCTCACCAGCATCTTTCAATGAGCACCATTAACTTTGATAATTTGGCATGACCAGCAGTATTGAAGAAGATGCTGAAGTCCTGTCTTGTACAAAAAGAAAGTACAGCTGCCAATTACCCTGCAACTACAGCCTGTAAATAGTAAAAACATAAATATGTTAACCATACACATATACACAAAACACAGCAGTAGCAATATTACAGGATGCAATGCCTACTCTCTATAACTGGTTTTGGTTAATACAGATGCAACAGCAAAATAAATGCTCTTTCATATATGAAAAACCTTTCTTCAAGGGCGAGTGGCAGTAAGCCAAAGTTCAGGTCCAGGCTTTCACTAATCCAATGTGACTCACACAAATTAGTTAATGAAAGATAGCACTATGGGATGATAATGGCTGTCAATTAACACTGAAACTTTGAGATGGAGCTTTCTTTTGCTAACATTTGTAATTAATTCTCCCTTTTTCACAAGTGCTCTTTCTGTGAGCACTCAGACTTAATAGGGGACAAAGTTATTACATACAAAATATGATTTAGGGGTAAGGATTAATAGAAAGAACCAGCCTGAGATTGGATTTTCTCAATCCTGGGAGGTGATCTCCATGCATTTAAGTGAAATTTCCATGAGATTGCACTTAGCAGACCACTAAGATGATGTTGCTCTCCCACTTTTTCTTCTTTTCCATGCAGTTCTGTTTCAAAGTTTGATAGGAATTGCATGAGAAGGGCAAGAGGAGATGACTGCTGGTACATTGTCTTGGCTAATGCTCTTCAGAGCAGCGTCCTCTCTTCAAGACCACATCATCTAGTCCAATATCCCCAGTTCGTCCTTTCCCTTTCTCGCCTCTGAAAATAACCTAGAAAGAGAAATAGAACAATTAGAGTGGGGAATAAAAAAAGTAATTACACAGAGAAAATTCATTAAAAAGTGGGATGAAGGATTCTGGTCTTCATTCAGATTCTCCTCAGGTTTCCAGTAGGCCCCTCCAAAATCACTACCATTTAGTTACTTTGG
Organism: Phainopepla nitens; assembly: GCA_013400175.1. Classification (NCBI taxonomy): domain Eukaryota; kingdom Metazoa; phylum Chordata; class Aves; order Passeriformes; family Bombycillidae; genus Phainopepla; species Phainopepla nitens. The sequence continues at coordinate 218,003 of VXBQ01010974.1, forward strand.
GATTTTAATTAGCTAGAAAATACAACTTCCAAATTTCTTCCTGATTTCTCTTTGGCAGAGGCCTTCCTTGCTTAGTTTTGCCTCACACCCTGATCTTTGGATAAGTGGTTCAGCTCAGCAGCCCTGGCTGCCCATGCTGGCTGGAAGAGATCCCAAACTCAAGTGTGGCATGAGGCAGCTCCTGTCTGTGGTGCGATGGATGGCAGCCCACAGTGACAGCTACTGCCAAGGGGTCAGGAGAGACAGGGGACAGTGCAAAGGGGGCCTGCCAGAAGTGATCAATTTAGGAAAAAAAAGGTAAGAATATAGCAGATATATTGTTCACAAATGTCCTCATTCTCAGCTGGGCATTCATTTACAGCTAACAGAGTCAGGTGTCTTTGCTACTGTTGCTGAGGCAAATTTTCTAGAAAATTATCTGCAGTAATTACAGCCTTAATACTCATTTTAGAGCTAGACACTAGTGTATGTCTTGTAGCCTGCTCCTATCATGAGCATTATGATGTGTGAGCTTTTCAGAGCACCTGATATTTAAGTCAGAGTAAAACAGGCCCTGAAATACCCAAGCCCCTTCTTCAGATCTGAAATAAAAACTACCTTCAGAGGTTGAAGAATCACATTGAGCTTCTAATATGAAGTTAATCAGACAATATTTTTAAAATTTACAGATATTAAAAGATTCTCCATGGCACTTCAGGCAGTTTCTTTTGACTGCACTAAACCATTTTGTGTTACGGACATTGTTAGGTCATCATTCACATGCTTGGCCTGATCAGCTGCAGGCATGCTAAAGGGCATAAAACCACATGTGATTGCACATGAGATCTTCCTGCATTACCAAAAATTAGTTATTTTCAGTTTCTTTGCCCTGGTTTAGCCAGTTACTAATCTACAGGGGATGATTCTTCCTATTTCAGGGCACTGTATTATTCAAAGCATTACTCATGAGGAATCTTGATACAGGCTTTTTTTTGAAATCTCTATAGGGCATGCCTCTGTCCATGAGGTTGTTCTTTCCTAGGTGGTGATTCCCTTAAAATGGGTTGTATCAGGTAGCTCAGGAAATGACACAGCAGCCTGTACTGTGAGTCTATTTCTGTAAATGGGATTTCTTTTTTTTGTTTTGTCTATAAAACTAATTTTAAAAAATGCACAATAACTCTCCACTGGCAGAGATCAAAGCAGTAAAACAGAGTGAAACTGAACCCATAAGATGAACACTGCAGTGCTGCACAAGTAAGTATCTTCAGCTTTTCATGCAGAAACCCAAAAAGCAACACAACCATCAGTACTTACACTCTTGATGCCTAGTCCTCGTAAAGTTATGTGTGTCTGTCTCCAGCCATGGCCACCATTTCTTCCCCAAACAGCTGGGCTGTGAGCACCGTTTTTCCTTACAAAGACTTGGAGGGCACCAGAATGCAGCCCGGGTGCCTTATGCCTAAAGGACAGGCACAAATCTCCAGCCTCAGCCATGTGGCCCAACGGCAGGATAAGATGTGCCACTCTTCCTTCTTTGCCCTTGGGATTGGAGATGGTAAGGTACTGTCCCCCTGCAGTGCAAAGAGCAGTTAGTTGTGGGGGGAGGGGGGGGTGTCTTTGGTTTTTTTGACACTACTTAGCTGCAGGACCAAATGCACAAGAGTTACTAAAAATAAGTAAAGGAGTCCACAACATTCAGAGTGTAAAATAAGTGTAATATAGAACCAGAACTAGTGCATCTGCCTCCTACAGGGTAAGATTTACAGTGCTGCTCTTCTCTATACATTAGTACCAGGCTGGGTGTTGCCTGTCCAATTTCTTTTTGACAAAGTAAACAATATCCCTCTCAAAAACTAAAACCTTGTGTATTCTGTCATTTCTGACAACCCCTTGGTCACTTCATGATTTTAAGCCCACAGTGATGTTAAAGCTGCTGTGCCAGTTTATGCACATTTCAAGCTGCAATGTTTTGCTGTTGGATAGATAATGGAGACTAGATTAAATGCTATCATCTAATTGAGCTGTAGCTCTGTCCCCTTCCTTTTGCTTGGGAACTGTGTTATCAGGGTAAGTCTCAAAGCATATCCTGACAGCATCTTTTATTTCTATTTTTTTAACTGTAATTTAAACTCTTAATCTGGATTAGATAGAGAAAGCAAGAAGCAGTAATTATTTCCACATGGCTGTTAACCCCAAATTCTAACAGCAGGAAATTTTCAGTGCACATACATACTCAATTCAAAATCCAACTACTATCTCTTATCATGTATGAAGTAATGGTGCCTTCCAGAAAACACTCAGAACACGAGAAGCTAAGGATCTCAGGTATGGCAACATCCATTAAACCTAAAAAGAAAAAAGGCACCTTTCACACTGACCCTCAGAACTACACTGACTGCGATTTCACATCTTGGAGAAAACCCAGACTTGTATGAGTTGTTTGCACTTTTCATTAAAACTTTTGCAAGGTGAGTGAAACCCTTAAAATCTGAAATTATCAAAAGGAAAAAGGTTAAAAAAAAAACCCAAAACAACAAACTTTAACTTGCACTGAATTTAAGAATATTTTTTCTTTATGCAATCAGATTTTATGTATTGTTTTTTAATTAAAAAATGCCATCTCTACCTTAAGTTCATTAAAAAGTGGCATTTTTAGGCTCCTTAGTTAAAACAAAAGATTTAGAAATATTGGAGGTTTGTAATATTGTTGACATACACAGTTAAACAAGATAGAAAAATATTTTTTAATTTTCTCCCTCCTACCACTCAGAACAGTATTTTTTTAAAGCTTCTCTTTGAAAGTCACAGTGATTTCCCTCAAAAGCTGTAAGATTTAATTACAATGTACCCGGGGTTGTCACACACTTAAAAGGAAAGCCAGCCTTGTCTCCAATTCACTACTTCTACATAAGTTTTAAAGTTCTTTGGTCTGAATGAGATTTAACAAAGCAAAGTATTATGCTGCTGTCTGGGCCCCTACATCAGCATTTAGCCAAGATCCATTTGTCCAAGGATCTGTTAAAACCTTTTGGTGGGTATTTTTTCAGGGAGTTGGGTTTTTTGTTATTGTTGTTTTTGTGGGTTTGTTTTGGTTTTTTTTTTCTATTCCATTGCTTTTGCAGTAAGGTCACTAATTGCTAAAATAAGCATAATAGAGTTTAAGTAACTGTACCTGTTTGCTGAAGATACAATTATAGCAGTATGGAAATACTGACTTACTAAGTGCATCGTTTTCAGATAGTTACTGTGGCTGAATCCAATCAATAGGAAACGGATTTAGGTAAGCACAAAGCAAACATATCTGTAGGCAAGCCCCTTCAGGAAAAGGTCCCCTCAAATTAGCATTTTCTGCATGCAAGATAAGCTTATAATGCTTCAGCACAGCACCTTTACAAAGGCAGATTCTGATAAACCAATACATAGCAAACTTTGCAAGGTGAAAGCAAGCGAACAGGTCAGTAACAAGCTGTGAAAATAAATCCTTCCAACAAGGTATTCCAGACTGGAGGGGGTGGGTGGGTGACTTCAAGGGACTAGTTTTAACAGGTTGTGTCAACAGCAGCAGAACATACACAGGAAATAAAAAACTGAGCTTGTCCCTGACTACTGGGAAGCAATGCAGGAAAAAAGTCTGACAAAAAAAGAGCCAGTTAAAGATCATAGTTCTGGAATTTAGTATGTATTAACAACAAGTTTTGAGTACAGATAATGAATATGCTCTGAGTGACTGACTTAAGAAAAAATGGATTTTTAAATCTGTTGTTTCAAAAAAGGTATGAATTATGTGTAATTTTTTTTTTAAGTGCCACTCTGGAGGCAGGAGACAGCTGCCTGTTTTCTCTTTTGCAAGAAGAAGTAGTTCTGCTCTCCCAGTCATTCCCAAGGCTTTTCAAGTGTCACAAGGAGCTCCTGAAGTACTAGAGCAGCCCATTTGGAGGGACCCCTGCCCAGGCAGTGAAGACAGCACTTCCACTGAGCCAGCCAAACAGCCTGGAAAAGGTGCCAGGTCACCTGCAGCGCAGCAAATGATTGCCCCATCAGTGGCAGCACACGGCCAGACAGCTCTGACAGGGTGGTGCATGAGGAAAATGGCTCTCAGTGCCCTGACCCTCCCTCATCTTAACCTGCACCATTGTCCCGCTGGAGAGTGCGCTTCCTTCCGCAGCTGCCATCCCCACATAATGTGAGCTTTGTGCACTTCAAAGGCTGCTCCTCGGGGATGAAGTAATCCCATCATTACAGGCAGCCAGGGATGTGTGTCTAATCCCCGGCACGGTGGGACAGGCACTGCTGGGGGAAGGGTAGGCAGGCAAGGGCAGCAACCTCTCAGTGCCACACCAAAATCAACAGGGGCCAAAACACATCCCACTTCCTGGGACAGCAGAGGTGGGAGACAGGGAAAGTTGTTCCTGTGGCTAACCACCAGTGCCAATGCCTGTCTCCTGTCCTGCAAGCAGCTACTACACACTCCCCTCTAATGGTTGGTGTAATGTCACTTCTTCTCATCCCAAATAATCTCATTTTCAGATGCCTCTGTGTTTCAGCATTTAATCTGTCTGCCTTCCACTTACTTAACATTTTTCCTATAAACAGATTGATTTTATTGAATTCTACTCAAAGCTACAGCAATCTGAGAGGTTAAACTCGAACATTATATCTGGCAGCAAAACAAAAATATTTGTACTATTATTACTATTATAACGTACTATTTTCAGTACTTTCTATATTTTTGCTAGTGATAGGGAAATAATTTTGTTTACATGGTAGTTTGAAAAATAAGCTTTATTTCACCTTAAATAAAAGTTGTTCTCTAGTCCACATTTTTTTCAGATTCCTTTAAGACAAACTTTTTCTGACTACATTTACAACTCCTTCAGAGATATTCCTATTTTAAAGATGTCAGCTATAAAAGTGTAAATTTTCAATTATTCCTTCACATTGGGACTCCTTAATTTTGCTTTTTATACACAGAAGAGGCACAGGTGTGAAATATATCTCAGAACGAAAGGGAACAGAAGCTGTGTAATTTGTCCTCAAGCAGGAACAGTCATCAACCTCAAGCCTGGGTGGTTCTTCAACTGCAGGATGTGATTGTACACAGATCACTGACCTGATGCATCTCTCACTGGTTCCCAGTGCAAGTCATCATCTTTGTCCTTGAGCCATCCACACAGTCCACTGTCAAAATCACAGCTGTGCACCAGCAAACCTGGCAGAACAGAGCAAGAGGTCACAAAAAAACCCAGAAGTGATTCAGATGGTTTTGGTTTTCAGTTTCCCATGTGGCTGACATTAGCAAGTATGAAAATTAAATGTAGAAGAAGGAGCCTTAAGAAAAGAATCTGCAAAAATATTAAAACAGTAAAAAGGACTGTTGTATTATTGATAATTCATGCTAATTTTACACTGAATTTTTTAGGAAATAAGTGTAAGGTTCACATAGGCAAAGAGTTGGTTTTACATGGTTTTATAAAGCATAGTTTAAAAGAGGGGCATAAGATGTAAGAGTCCTGAAAAATGTATAAATCCCCAAGAAATCTCAAAAAATCATAAACCCTAGGTCCTGAATAGTAGACATGGTCTTTACCTGGGTCATCGTTTGTTTCAAACTCATCAGCTGTAATCCCTCTTTCAATTTCAAGTATTTCAAACAGATTATTGCTCACTCCAGGCTGGCGTGGAACTGTGAGAAAAAGTGAATGAGATAAGGAAGTAGGTCACTAACTTTAGCTTTATCTCTAAAAAAACCAGCAGAGCAGCTCTGGGCATTGTGCTTTTCCTGGAGATTTCAATATATTTTAATTACATTCGACACAAAAACTCATAAACTTTATGCCTACATGATTTATGATTTCTGTTGTAACATTTATCTAAGCACCGTAAAAAGTGATTCCAAATCTCCTAAGGGCCCTTTGAATGAAAGCTCCTTTTTAACCAGGGGTAAAAGCTTTAACCTTGAAGCACACTGCTCCTCTCCAAATGCATTTTCAGAGATATTGGTTTCTCAATAAAATAAAGCCACATGAAAGTCCTCATTCAATCCTTCCACAGACGTTTACAGGAGAACCTCGACAGGAGGCAGCAGTGCTTGGAAGAGGCCCCATGAGCACTTAACCTTTGAAATACAGCTGAAGGTACATCCATCTATCTGTAAAGGATTAGAGCTCCCAAAACAATTATCAGGGCTGTACTGGGAGTTGAGAAGGAGGAGCTCTAGTGGAAGCTGGAATTCAACTGTAATTATACTTCTTGCTTTCCAGCACAGCCTGTCCTTCAGCTGCTGTTCCCAGCTGCAAGGAAAAGGAACAGTTCTGGGTAATTAAGAGGCCCAGAGGTTATCAGACATTCAGCATCCAAGACAACTTGAAATTTACGAGGTTTTTGTGGGAGTGATGGCTGCCAAAGTCAGCTGGCTACAAAGACTCCCATGTATTTCTGAAAATGCTGTGCCAGTCTGTGTAAGTTTCACACAGATTGCTTGCCTGATGGACAGCTGTCATCTAGAGATAAACAGATTGCACTGAATAGAGCTGTCTTGGAAAATTCCTCTTTTAGAGGCAGGTCTAATGCATAATTCCTAACAGTAGTAATGTGTTTCAGACACGTCCTCAGATTTTATAGGCACCTCTGACACCTAAGGTATTTGTAAGGGTCTTATCTATTAAAAACTTGACATGTTTTCCATTTGCAGTGCTAAAATTGCTATTAATGTCTCTATAGAACAAGTGAGAACAAGAAGAATTGAGGTAACTGAAAGAACTGTTGTTTTCAGAAAATCAAATCAAAGGTTAAGAAGGAACTTCTTTTGCACTACGTCAACATGAAAATAGCACTGTTGCAAGAGCTCCCTTAAAGCCAGAAGACAGAAAAGGAAAAAAACCATTGAAATAAGGACAAAATAAGCAAACTCTAATGTATTTTTAAAGTACTATTTTAGGATAGAGATCTTGAATAAATATTTTACACAACAAATACAAATAGTTAAAAAAAACCCACCAAAACCCTCAAAATCTGTAGGAGACTGATGAACTCCAAAATATAACAGTCATTATTTGAATCATTAAGTCTCCCCTTTTTTTGTTTCCTTTTTAATCCTTTGCAGATTTTAGATTATGACTATTTGCCATCTAGGATATTAATGCTCAAAACAGGTTCAGACTTGAGGGTGACTTGGGTATTAGAGGACTGTTAATTGTTAAAGATACCTTGACTGTAAATAGAATTTTTGCTGCTTCATTTCACCTGGGCTGTTTTGCTTACGTGATTAAAAACCCTGAGATTTAACATGAAAGAAACCGTACAAATGTGCACAGTCCACACAACCTAGGCCAAAAATTGCCTTACACTACATCTACACACAAGTATTACATTCAGGCATATAAATCCTTTGCTCACCCTGAATTATGCAGGTGGGGCAGTTGAACAAGCATATCGATGTTGCACACCCAGGGAGCACCACCTTGCTCTCCCCCAGCTCAGGCTGTGCCAAGGGAAGAAGACACTGTTTTCCATGCTATGGAGAAAACAAGTCAGCAATTCGCTTCAGAACTGCTGAGCACAGCACAGCAGGCACCAAAGGCTCAGACCACAGGTTCACAGGCAGGTAACTGGAAGGTTCTAAATGAGCACTGTGGCAAAGAGCATGAGGGAAACTCTCTGCCACGCTCTAAGGTTTGTAGCATACTCAGGGGTCACAGTTTTAAGGTACATGTCCTGTGCACCCTCTTCACTGTTGATCATGATGCTTGTTTATGGAAAATACTGCAAAAAAAATTTAGGAACTTATCTTGTAAACTACTTCAGTTTACTCCTTCAAGTACCATTTCTAATGCACTGATGTTTTCTGCAAATCTGAGTTACATCTGTGCACACATACAAGAATTCTCCAAATTCAAGCTGATATGTCTGCCTACAACTAAAGCTCTACAAAGATATTTTTTCAAAAAATTCCCTGAGAACCCTTTCCAAACATTTTTTTTATGAACTTCTGGAAGAATGTGTTGCAGTGCTTTAATACAGTCCCTTCAGAGCTTGGACCTAATTACAGGAATGTGCACTCGATTTGAAACAAGGGTTACCATAAGAGATGCAGGACTCTAAATATGACCCACATGCAGACTTCTTTTTGCCACGACAACCAATATGTTGAGTGGCTATCGTGGGAGAAAGTATTTGATACAATTATTTTCTGCAAGCTTTCCAAGCCCTTTCTGTGTACTTTATATAGTATATCAGTGTGCTTTTCACTTAACTTCAATGGTTTGATAAAGCTTGTTAAATAGAAACTTGGCTTCTTTTACTTAGAGAATTTTATAAGCTCTGAGTGAGCCAATACATCAACACCAACATATTCTCAAAGTTCATGAGCTAACTTCTTCATAGATTCACAAATCTGGGTGGAAATAGTCAATAACTGTAATTATTAAATATTAAATAAGAGCAATTACTTTTTGGCTTTTTTAACTTTTGGGAAAGCAATAGAGTTGTTTTTTTTTTTTAATTATTTACTTGCTAATTGCTGAGATTGGGAGTATAAGGAAGTACATGTATATATGTATCAGCTTGTTTGCAATAAACTGAATAATTGCTGTTTTGGTGTTACAAAACCAAAACACGGAGTGCAATTTCATGTTATTAGGAACTGTTATTACTATTAATAATGCAGTTCTCTGGCTTACAGAAAAAACTGCTTTTGCACTGTAAGTGCAATTCCACTCCACACAGTGATCATGACTAAGCTTCCCATTTGCTAAAAACAACAACAAAAAGGACAAATAGTTACTGAACAGTTATGACTGAAAGCTGTTAAATCCCACTTGCAAAAAATTCCTGCCAGTGATGAGATCTCCCACACAACTAGTAGAAAACAGCTAAAAGTGAGGGCAGTCCAGTGGTCAGTCAGACTGAGAAAACAAGAATAAGGCCTGTTTTCCTCCAAGGAAGATTTTGATAAATGCTGAGCTAAAAAGAAGAGGCAACAGAGAGGTACATTTCACCCTGTTGTTCAGACACCCACAGTGTCCAGGATATGTTACTTAAAACTCTACAGATTCAAATTCTGCAGTAAGAATTATTTCAGGAAGTGGTTTCATGGACTGTGCCAACCTCTCCTGCACTTTTTACATATGAGGGGAGACACAACAGAATCAGCGTGCCCCCACTCTGAAGCCAAACCTTGCATTTCTCAGGCAGTTAAAAAGCTCATTAAGTTTTACCGAAATCAAGCATCTTGGTATTTATCTTTGCAAGAGGTTTTCTGCAAAGTGACCTGCCTGCTTTTGTGTGAACATCCATTCAGAAGGGGCTGAGTGCCAGCTGAGTTTCAGGGAAACACAGCTAAAACAAGGAGTGTGCAGAAGCTTGCATATCAGATCTGGGGACAAAACTTGCTGGAAGAAGAATTGAGGGCGAGACTTGTACGACTCCTAGATTTCATTATTGAACTCGAGTACCAACAGGAACAAAGCACCTATGGTAAATGCTTAAATATAAAGACAAATATATTTTAAAAGGTGTCAGAACAGTGAAGACAAATGAAATGCTGTTGTAAAATAATGCTACTCTAATGATATCAAGGCATAACAAACACCCTATTCTTTGCTTTTATTATTTCCCTTTTTACAACATCTTCAAGGATCACAAAACTGCACTTACAGCACTAAAGACTTTGCAGTCACTGAAAGGAAGAAAAGAAAGAATCCAGTTTTAATCCAATCTTTACATTTTAATAGCCGTTATGAGATACATTTCCTAACTCCAATCTTTTCAGCTCCACTAAGGGATAAGAAGGAAAACTGCTGAACTATCTTTTAATACAGATAAGGGGGTTTATTCTTGCTACGCTGATATCTAGTACCATGCTTTAAGTTTATGCTTTTAGTGCTTATCATCCAGATCCCAATGGTAGCAGAATTTCAGTCTTATTGAGAAGTTTGTTCTATTCGTTAGAGACTTATAACTAGACAAGATTCCTCTGTACTTCACTGTAGTTTGTATCAGTCCTGAAATAGTTAAATATTAAGCTATCACTGCATTCCTCTCTCATTGCCATTCCCCTCATATCCATATCAGGAGAAGATTATCCTTGGTGCCAGATTCCACTGTCTGCATCTGACTAAGTGGTTCAAAGGCCAAGTGTAGGAATTCCATGTTAAAAAATACAAATTTTTTTGTTCTCTACAAAAGCAGCTCACCAAAGTCACTGCAGGCTTTTTTAGAAAAGGGGTAAAGCATCTAACCAAAAGCAACAACCCAATACCTTTCAAAAATTGCAAAGGCATTTAAATAACATTATCAGCATTTTTATCATTTGTGCACTTTGTCACTGTTCAACAGAGCAATTTCTCTTGTCCTCAGCTCATTTCAAGTTGAGCAGCCCATTCAAGAGAGCTCTAAAGTGAAATCCTAGATGAAGTTTACTCAGTGTGTGGAACAGCAGGTCAAATAACAACAAAGGAGAAAATAGGGAGCAAGGAGTCACCAAGAGCACCCCAGGAAAAGGTCAACTAACAAAAAACTAGAATTTGAGAGCTTACAGAAAAAAAGTACATTTGCCCCAGCATGTTTCCTCTCCTGATGCAGACCAATCCTAGAGCACCACGATTTGCAGGATTTGGTCTAGGACATCTGTGCAGCAGCCAATGGTCCCTTTGCCATGGATTGCCTGATGGAAGCACAACCTATTCGACGGCAGAGCAAAGCAGCGCTGCTTCCTCCAAGTCTGGCTTAGGCTGCAGAGCCCCATGGGGAAAAAAGGAAGGGAAATGTCCATGCATCACAAGATAACCTAGCTGAAAACACAACTTTGAGGTCTTCAGCAGATGCTAACGGCTGGGAGCACAGAACTTCCGGTGGTTGCTGGGTACAGTGCTCTCTATGCTGGGTTTTGCCCATCCCTGTGTGATAAAACACTACCTTTTGTGACTCTTTGGAATACAACAACCCTTGGAGACACAGGAGGAAGCAGCCACCTAATATGACACAAATTCTTTTGAAGATTTCTAAAACTGAAGTTAAATCCTACTTCATGACCTGAGTGGATCTAACATCAATTTTCTCCTCTGTTTTCCAAGAAAATAAGAGTTACAAGACTACTAATTGCTGCCTGTATTCTCCAGTGGGAAACAAAGAAAGGTGGCAAGAGCAAGGCTTTTCTTCTCTTTCCAGGCAGGCATATGGGGACCACAGTGAAAATTAATTTTTGAGAACTGGCTTCCTTCCTGCCTCAACTAGAGAATCAGTTGATGGTGAAGATGATGTTGAAGAAGCTCAGTATAAGCAAAACAAAATTAGCTCATATCTTCAACCCAGGAATATTAGAAAAATGTCTGATGTAGGTGAGACTAAAACAGAAACAGCTTTAAAGAAGATGAAGGAAATAGTTCAAAACTCCCCTGAGGAAATATAGAGGAAAGTGGAACATCCACAAATATTTTTGGAGTTGGGGAGGGTTTGGCACATCCACACAGCAGATAAGAAGCAAGTGGAAGGTTAAGTAAATGTTACTAGTTATTCCAGTCTGAAATCCTGTATCGTCTTAGCACCATGGTTGTTAACATTGTGTCTGGCTGTGAGGAATGATTCTGGAGAGGCACTGGCTTACACTCGGTGGGAGCGCTGCCTCGCAGTGCCTCATACCGAGCAGCTGCAGCCAGACAGAGCCAGGCACTGCTCTCCCACACACCTGGAGCAGGGGCAGGACTGACCAGCAAGAACCTGAAGCTCAACCCACCCTGCACACACCATCTGCAAGCTAATGTGAAAGGCACTTCAGCTAACGCCCCTCACCTCATACTAGCCATGGGCCAAGAGCACTCATGCACCCAGGTCTGAAGCCCAGCTAATGCCCAGGAATGCAGCATCTGGCAAAATGCTCCCATGCTGCTGAACTCCTGGTGTGATGGCATCTGGGGATGCTCAGGCATCTCTGTGTTATCCTTACAAGTGCAGTACTGAGGACAGGCAGATCCACACTCTGTGCATCCCACTGTAGCAATGTATGTGGGCTATAATCTTTCTACTTGCTTTTCTAAATGCCCCACATAAGGAAATGTAACTTCTGCTCTTCCCCACAAACTCCTGCAGTAACAGGATTCAACAGGTGAAGAAACACCTTACTTTACAAGCAATGCTTTCTTTGAGAAAGTAGCACACACTTCTGAAAAGGAACTGTTTTGCACTTGTCTGTAGGTTTCAAATCCTTAACAAATGCTTTTATGCACTCCCAACACAAATGCTTCTAGACAAAGTAGGAGAGGACTCCAGTGTCCACTATGTAGATGATACTTCCAAAGTATCCAGAAGAGAAGAGAGAGAAAAACAGAGTGGAAAGGAGAGAAATAGATGAGAGAGAGGAATAAAAAGCACACCAGTTTCATTAAAGATCATACTACTAGCATCATCTGGAGCACAAGTGGAGTATGCGTTCAGTCACACAGTTATATCACACACATATGTGTATCAAGTATCTCTCTTGCAGGGAATGAAGATAAGTTACATGGGATTGAAGACAGACATCTGTTGACTTGATGTGAGGCCTATCTGCCCCTGTATTACCTGCTGAGGCCAGGAACAGCTGGCGCTTGACCCATTTCAGTCCTGCTGCGCTGTGCCCTGAAGCCTTTGAAGCTGTGCATGTATATCACAAACCTCAGAGTGTGGCAGCTGACCTAAACCAGTAGTTGATAAACACTTTGCAAAGGTCCTGTGTTTGTTATATGTACCATAATGTAAGCTGCAGTCAGACCAAGCCAAACTTAAAAGGTTTTTAATTTCCTATTTTCCAAACTCCTATATCTGAAGCACATGTAGTGAAAGCATAACCTTCAAAATCCCTCTAGGGACAATACAGAAAGACTAATTGTAAATAATAAGCTTTACACAGAGGATTGTTATGACTTCATGAAAATAGCTGAAAACTATCCCTCTGCTTTAGTATTCCAGAGAACACTTGCAACATGAGACAGACACCTGGGAAGCACAATGCTGGAGTCTACAATAATTTCCACAAAACTGTATTTTTAACTGTTGGTTCCCAATAGATTAAGCTTCGTAACTCTTCATTAAATTTTCTTTTATAATTTCACTTAAACATATCTCTGTATTTTAAACAGCCAAAAGTACATTCTATTAAGCAGTACCAGGATTTGTCTTCTAACTTTTGTCAGCTTCACTCTCCATTTTCTAACTGTCTACAACAGATAAAATGCCACAGGGAAAACTCTTTTACAAGGAACAAAATATTTCACTGAGTAATGACCTAGAACAACAAAGCCCAAGAAATTACCACAAAGATGCCAAATCAACCAGAAAATAACTCCCACATTGCTTCTGCACCTGCTCTGAGACAGCAAACTTCTCCTCCTACCACATTGCTTCAGCAGCTTTATTGTACAATAAGCTGAAGAACTGATCCAACACACCCTCCCCAACCCTAAAATTAGCCGCAGAACTGAAGATGAAATCAGGTGTTGAGTAGTTCTTGGCAGATACATACAGCTCTGTAAGTGCCAGTAATGTCTCCTGTGGTATGCACTAAAGCTGGCATAACAGTGCTGTAGATTTCAGAGGAGCTACTAAAGTTACATGTGTTCATGCTATGAGAATCTTTACTATTTTCAGCTTTTCATGTATCCCTTTCCACAGACACAGTCCATAAAATTACCTTCTATGCTATTTTTATGCATTTTTCCCATTGTTTAGTCATGACCATCTGAGACTATTTGAACCCATACAAAACAGGTCATAGAAGTCTTCAGGTAATCAGGCATGATTCCATTTCTTTACCATTCTTAAAGCTATGGTAATACTTTGTTTAGGAGGGACTCTCAGCTCTCTGAATTTAAATACATTGATTACTGAGTTATGTTGCACTTCAGTACTTTCCAATAAAACATCTTTCATTTCCTTAAAACCCTCATCTGAAAGCACCATTAAGTACTTCTACAGGACAATACACTCAATAATTTCAGGGGGGAAAAATAAACACTTTTTTGATTAATTGATTCAGAACTTCCATCCCAAACTTTTGTTAGGTAATAAAATCAACTGGTTGTGCAGCTTTACCATATAACCATTTTCAGTTTCATTTCTCTGTTCTCAATGGTACAGTGTTCCAAAAAACCCAAACAGTATGCTAGATGCATATTTTCATCTACAATTTTGACAGACAAAGGCACATGGAAAATTACTTACTGAACACATCTCCTCGGGGTTTCTGAGGATCTGGCTGGATGCTGTTGTCATCTATAACTCCTTGGGAAGATGTAGTTTCAACGGGAACATGTGAAGGCTCTTCAGTTGTTACCAGAGGAGTTCTTTGTGGTGGTGGTGTAGGTCTCACCATTGTAGGCTGAGGTGCTGTTGGAGGTGGAGGCTTCGTCACGGGTGTCGTGACCGGCCTCGTTGTCACTGGCACGTAGCTCGTGGTTGGCTTGGGTGTCAGTCGAGTGGTTGTCCTGGGTGCAGGCTGAGTTGGCACAGGTGTAGGATGGGTTGTTGGCCTCGTCACTGGCCTTCCTGTAACAAAAGCAGGCACATACAGTGGTCTGAGGAGTTGTGCCTTCAGCATCAACAATCCTACTCGTTACACCACTGCCTCCCTCAGGGAGAGTGCAACTGGCCTTGAATATGTGATATGGACCAGGTGGTTCAATCATAACAATAGGAATAACTGCAAAGAGAATCAAAATGGGACCAAAATGGGCATCTCAGCCTCTCACTCTAGAAACTTAACAATCTATTTCATTATGACACAGAGAGACTTGGATGGAAAATTTTTTCTTCCTCTGAAGGTTTCCATTAGTTAGAAACTTTAGCATCAGCATTGCGAAATTATCACATCCCTTTAGGTTTTACTTGGCACTGCAGTAGTTTAGAGATAATTCAGAACAACTGACGGTCAAGACACTTCCATCCCACCTCCCCTCCAGCATCAAGTCGCTTTCAGAGTTGGCAAAACTTACACAAAAACACTGCTGGTTAAAAAAGTCATGGGCAGGAAGCCAGGGGTTAAGCAGCCCTCTAAACTGGACAAGTTCATAATCAGGAGTGGAAGCAAGTTTAGTAAGACCCTGATGTTACAATCATTTTGATCACAGATGACCAGATACCTTTGGCTTAAGAAAGTTCTTGCAGACCTTTCCTTCTCAACATTTCTCCTCGTCCATAAGCAGTAATCATTTTAGAGACTGAACTGAGCCAGCCTTCATTTAGATCCCTCCCTTTGCTAAACACCAGGAAACAAAGTAAATTGTATTTTTCAGCCTTCACAAAAATGAGGTGCTGGACTGAGCACCACTTCTACCCCAGTGACAGTGCCCACACAACCATCTCCTCCAATGTTTCATAAAGAAAGGACAACATATTTTAACTTAGTTTCACAAGGAGAGTTCCTGAAGACATGAAACACAAGAATATGTTTTGTTGTTTTCTACTGGTTAATAAGTCTTTTGTATCTCACTGGAGATCTTAAAAGGCTCAGTAAGAACTCTAGTCACATATTTTGTGTACAAGCATTTCAAGTATAACACACAGTTAAAATTAAGAACCCCTGTTTGTTAAACAGCGAATTGTTTGATGATAAGAGGTAAAGATGTTTTGCCTCTGGCCACTTGTTTATTACTATCCCTTTGAATAGCCTGCAGTTTTGACATTTATAGTATATTAAAATATAAAACACCCTTTAGGACTGTGTCCCAGTAACACACATGAAACATGCCCACGTATATTTTCCAGCACTCAGGATGTGACAGAACACCTTTTACCACGACAGCTACAGCCAAAGGGAAAAAATGGTGCTGCTCTTTAAAGAGATCAGTGAGTCACCAAAGACCAGATCCCACAAAGGAATGCAGGATCAAAAATATCCAGCAGATGTCACAGAGCTGCACAGTCCTGAGAGACATCAAATACAAGAAAGCTCCAACACCTTATTCTATACCAAAGGAGCGGCTGCTTCTCCCTAGAGAAAGGTAGCCAAGGGAATTTTCCAACAGCAAATCCTTCCAGAGAAAACCTCCCTCCTGGCTCTTCTCACATCTGGGAAACAGCAGGGAGTGTATGGGGTGAGCTGCTGAAATGGGCTGGTTGTGGAGTGTACAGAACAACAGGGTATTAGTAATATGTACTCTTTGATCAGACCTACCCTGCTTACCCAGTTGTTCTCATCCTGAAGCAATCTCTAGAATCAAGCTGTGAATAGGGAGAGGTGAATTTCTAATTATGAAAATGTCTCAAGAAAAGATATTTTTACCAAGGCATGCTAAGACCTAGAAAACTCCAACTACATTCCCTGGCCCTTTATTTAGTATTAAAAATAGTTAAGAGAAACTGAGCCTGAT
This sequence comes from Phainopepla nitens, assembly GCA_013400175.1. Classification (NCBI taxonomy): domain Eukaryota; kingdom Metazoa; phylum Chordata; class Aves; order Passeriformes; family Bombycillidae; genus Phainopepla; species Phainopepla nitens. The sequence continues at coordinate 234,325 of VXBQ01010974.1, forward strand.
AGCGCTGTACCTTAAAGTTCACAAAATGGGACACATACGCTTTCAGAATCTCTGTTTTAAAAGGAGCATTACATACGTATGCAGTTTGTTCCATTGTCTCTGTACCCTTCTTTACATTTGCATTTGTAGGATCCTGGAGTGTTGTAGCAGTGTGAAAAACTACCACACTGATGGTGGCCAAGGGAACATTCATCTATATCTGCAACAGAAAATTTACATTAAACATCATTTGCTTCAAAGAAATCTTTCTGCTTATCCCTGCAAAAAACCCCAAACATTATTACAATTTTGATTCTTTAAAAAAAAAATAATAAAACTTCTACCTGCGGGAAAAGGAAAATAAACAGTCACAAATCAATGTGGTGATGCAGACTTTAGGGAAAATAGGGACTATTGGGCAACTTTAGTATTGCTCAGCTTTCACCTTAGCCCTTCAGACATGCCACAAGTAGACTGCAGCTGAAATCATTAAGGTTGCAATTTTAACAACCCCTTCTTACAGGTGACAGAATAAGAAAAAAACCAAACTGAGTGTAGGAACATACATATTCTTAATCACACAGATATTAAATCGTTTTTTCTTCATAAAATTCTTCCTATAATATACATCTGTATAGATGCTTCTACATCAAGTAGAAACCGCTGGAAACATTTCACATGGCATATCTACATTTATTGTCAGTGATGCAAGCAAAAATCCCCAAATTCCAGCACTCTGAATACAAATTTCTCTGAAAAAAAAGAAAGCAAACATGAAGCAATGCCTCATTATCTCCACATGATCCTTTTTTTTTTTAGTGAAAGAATCGTAATGAGTTGAGACCCTGTGAAACTAAGGCAGAGAGATCAGGGAAGATCTTTGTTGAAGGGCATACACCAGCTGCATTCCAGTCTCATGTCCAGACAAAAACAGGTTATTTCCCAACTCCTGCCTCTTTTCCACCTATCTTCAGGGGAAGGGAAGTTGGGCAGTCTGGGTTGGGAGGAGTTAGGGTGTGCATGTTTTCTTATCTTGGATCTGAGGACATGCTATGGAGAACACCAGTGTTACAGCTTAAGCTCATACACTGCTCCAAGCCTACAACTGCCCGTGACAGTGAACCCCAAGGAAAAAACAGATTTGGAAAGGAATTCCTGGGGTCATCAGCTCTGTTCTCCCCACTAGCTTCCACACAAGAACCAGTTACAAGAACGTGGGTCAAATATAGGCCTTCTCTTTCACAGTCTATTTCTATAATCCACCCTTTCTTAAAATACCGATGCAGTGTAAAACAACCTTCTTCAACATTTCAGCCATAATAAACATTCCTCTTGGAGCCATTAATTTAATTTTCGAATAGGCAGCTCTATTACATGCATGTGAGAAATAGCTTGTTATTACCATGGCATTGGTATTTGCCTCCAATGTACATCAGATCAAAGCCTTTATGACACTTGCAAATGTAGCTTCCGAAAGTATTGACACAGTGCCTAAATCGTGGGCAGAGAACACTCCCAGCAGCACACTCATCAATATCTGTGGAAACAAAGGAACTGTATTATTCTTAATAATAGTTAAAATACTATGTACACTGTTTAAATGAAACTGGTTTCACATATTTTTCATAAGGGCCCTTGGTCAGCCAGCAGTAATACCTGAGCACTTCTTCTGGCTATGCCCTCTAGCTCAGCTCTGGGTCACAAACAGATGCCCAGGGAGCAGCTGATGTTCACCCACTGCTGCTCTCCCTGCCTGGGGAACGCTCAGACGAGGTCAGGCTGACACACAAAAGCTGCTTGCACTTCTACTCACCCTGTAGTCCTTGGACACTGAGCTGAGGCTGCTGAGTGCTTAAACTCTAACTCTCCACTGAAGTAGAGACCTGCCATGCACGGCTGCTTCTCACGCACGCAGCTCCTTGTGTTTGCTGGTTATCTGCAGGGCACAGTTCAAGCCTTTGCTCTGCAGCTCTATCAGGCTCTTGATCTATGGGAAAGCAAGATTTTGCTCTCCATGCAGTTCTTTTCCCAAAAGGAGCACTTCAGCTGCCGATGTCAAGAGTGCAAAACAAAGTCAAGTGATTGATGCCCTGCTGCTTTTGTGAAAGAGGCCTGAACAAGGCAGAGTTTCTTCCCCTGCACAGAAAAAACATTTCCACAAAGCTGCTGGTTAGTTAGGGCAGCTACCTGAGGCGGGGGAGATGGAGCTTCAGCTTCTCTCCAAGCAGTGTTCCCACAGCCAAAAGGAGTGACTTAAAGCCATGAATTGCTGGCCAGATGGGCTGTCCCAGTAGCTCCTGCTGGCACTGTCCCACTCTGCATGAAGGATTACTGACAACAGCAGGGATTCAACCCCTGAGCTCCCACACTCCTGGCCTGCCTGACTGCCCTCTCTCCTTCAAGAGCAGTGCTGGAATGGTGTAGTTAAAGCCTCAATGAGAAAGAAATCAAGGCCAGTACTGGGCACTTCTCCACATGCCTGAATCTTCCTATAAATCTGTCCCTTGATTTGAATTTATTGTTAACGTTTTAGGCTTTGAATATGCTACTAAGTTGTACAAACTCTACCATGTTTCTTATTATAATTTCATCAACAAGTCACAATTTTCTACCCTTTATTAAAATATTATTTCAAGGCTGCAAGTTTAAGACTTTTGATTACTAAGAGTTAGTCATGTTCTTTGTTGGTTTTGGTTGGGTTTTTTAATCTTTAAACCACAGTTTCAAGAAGTAGTTCAGTAAGAAGAAGATTAGCCACTGAATATACTTCATCATGGCATGGATCACGATCTTTAAAAACCTAACGTAACATGTCCAGCTTTTTTCTCTGTACACAGCCACATAAATTCACATTTGCAAATTCACGTAAGGCAAAAATTATGTTAAATTATGGCAGCAGTGTAGTGGTAGGCAGTCATATGTCCTAGACACACGGGACAGAACTGTTAAATCAATACACTGTTCAAAACCGACGCAAAAATAGGGAAAAAAGTAACAGCCTTCCTCTTGCACATAACGAGAGCTGTGTGAATGCTCATTGCTGAGGGGAAATCCACTTTTTGATCTGTGGCCACAAGACAATATGCAAGTGCTAGTGATTAGTTTCCTGCAGCTCTTAAACAGGACAGTGTCTGTGGATTCTTCCAAGTCAATCCACACCTGGACTGAAAGCTGTTTCCCTTTGTCTGCTGCAACATGCTGTGGTTCATACCTGCTTTCTATGAAAAGCAGGGCATGGAGGGGTGATTTAGAATCTCACCTCAGCACCAGGCAGCTGCTCACATGAGGCAGTGTGATGGTCAGCACCTAACAAGTGTGATGGTCAGAGTCCACCAGAGAAACAGAACTGCTTTTTTCTCTTGCTGCAAGTACGACCACATTACCAACTCAAGCACAAAATAACTACAAGACTAATTTAAAAATAGCATGATTTTTTAAGTTTACAAGGCTGTATTTTCAATTTTCTAAACACACACACACAAGAAGGAAAGAATTAATTTTATAGTGAAAAATCATCATTTTCAGTCCTCAAATAATTTCAGAACATTTCAAGCTGAAATGGGTATATGGCTTATTTAATTAAATGAAAATCCCAATCCAAAAACCTGGCAAGATTGATTGATTAATTGATTCAAGAGTCATTAATCAATTAATTAGCTGTTTAATCCACATTTTTACTCAATACTTTGCTGAATTTTTTTTCCCTTTGTTCTCATTTAGTTTATATGATTTACCTTTATAGCCAAATTCGTGGCTCTTTACTGACTGTCTGAAAGGAACATTTTAAACAAGAGAATGATCAGCAAGTGTTAAACTAAGAATAGAATAATGCCCAGAGGAATTTCCACCTGTGCTAAAAATAGGCATTGCATTCCCAGTTGTCTTTCAAACTCTCCTCAAACAAGGATTTCATGAGCTGTAGCCAATGCACACTTTCATTTTTTTACCACCACCTACACTTCTATTTGTTCTGCAGCATTATCCAGACCCTTGCTGGAACCAATAACTTCCCCAACAGTGACAAGCTTGTACAAATATGAGGAAAAAACATAGCCTTAGTCCCAAATAGCTTCAGTTCTTTGAGGTATTGACTGCAACTCAAATTTGATAGAGAAATAAGACAGAAAGGGTTCATGTCACAATCACTTCTTACCAAAAAAAGGGAGAACATTATGTTACGATGCGGGAAGAACAGATATCTCTTGCTGCAACTATTTTCTCTGTATTGTACAAGGCTCTGAAATTCTTGTGGAAATTTCAGAATTAAGGTATGAGGTTAGTTTGAATGACACATACCCAACTAAAATGTGGGTACACACTTCTTTGCCTTTCTGGGGGAAGAAAAAAGTGGTTTTTTTGAAAACTGCACTGAAGAACTCGAAGCGCTTCATAGCGCTGGTTTGAGTGTCAGTCTTTGGCATTAAAATACACTTAGTTTATTTCAAACTATGACATTTTCCTGAACAGAAAAATACACACTAGGAGAGCATTGCAAGCATTTTTTCTAGCAAATTTCTCTACTTTGTGTACCTTTCTTGAATTTGTACTTAAAATCACTCAGGTCACTATGGCATGGCACAAGTACCTTCCAAAGATCTCTCTGCCAAAATATCCACAATGGGATTTATCACAACTTAATCCCTTCAGCATGTAACAACAGAAGGTTTTTTCCTCCAGTTCTTTCCATTTTTTTCCATACATAGATGTGCCAATCATGCACCTCAGAAAGCCTCTGACTTGGTGTGGAGCCTGGTCTTCTCATCAGAAGATCTAGAGTCTGTCCCTTTCTCTGCCAACAAATTCTTGGTCAGCATGGGTCAGGCACTTGGAGAACCACCTATCCTGTGGACAGCCAAAGGGATGATTAGGACATCCCCCTTTTCTTACATTCTTTCAGTGTTACTGGTTATGGAAGTGTAGCACTTCATAGAATATAAATAATAAAATCACTGGCACATCATATCCCACTCAGGATGTATAGTTAATGACTGATGAAATCACATCACACTGTTCTTCAGGCCATAGTAGAGTCTGATTAACCATAAGCACATTTTCCATGTTCACAAATGTGGGAACAAAATATTCCAATTTCACACACTCTATGTTCCTGCGTATATTTTAACCTGGAGTTTTCACAGTATAGAAGAAAGACAGCACATTCAATCTCACTAATATTGGGAACATGCACAGACCTTCACCTTGACCCACTATAAGATCAATGATTTTTACAAATTATCCCTCTACGCACTGAGCTAGGCACCACCTTGTTGGGTATGAGGAAAAGGTGATTTCCCCATTCCTTTTTTATGCAGGTAGGTATTTTGCAGTTAGCAATAGTATAAAATGACCCAGTAGCAGGAGTGGCAAGGGCCAAGGACTTGGATACCAAGGAGTTTGTGTGGGCTTTAGGCAGACAATGAAACTTGCAGGACTGGAGGAAAGCACTGCCAATCTCTGACACAAGGACACCTGACCAACAGCCCTATTACTAATCTCATTATTAACAACTTCAATCTGCCTGTTCTATGCATTCTAAGTGCATCTGATAAACTCTCTTGAACTATATTCTGTGTAAGGATAAAAGCATTCTGGAGAAAAAAATTGAAATTAAATCTACATTTGATCACCTACCTACACAAGTCCTGCCATCAGGCCCAAGCTGCAGCCCTGGAGAAGGACAGCGGCAGCGCACCTCCCCTTTCAGCACGTCACAGCCATACTGACAGTTTGCCATCAGGCAAGAAAGGGCATCTGGAGAAAAATGATTGAACATATTTAGAAAAAGACCATGAACAGAACTAGAAAATGAGTGAAAACTTCAGAGAATTAAGAATTAAGACATTATTTATGATAAAAGTGGGAAAATGCTTGTTGAGATTCACAGGTATCCTTCAAAGAGGAAATACATCTCCTAGTAAAATGTTTCTTTCCACAAATTACCTCTCTAAGAAAAAAAAAAAAAAAACAGAAAAAAAAAGAAAGGAGAACTACCACAACTATCCCCATAAGTTGTGCTATTGAAAGCAGTCCCCAGAATATAAAGTCTAATACGTACTACAGACTCTCCTGGACAGTACTGTCATTTTAAGAATCAGGTATCTCTAATTGAAGGTAATTTCTCTCCCCTCCCCTCTGTCCAGATATTCAAAGTAACGGGTTTTTATGGGAGCAAGTAGGAACCTGATCTCCAGAGAGATGGCAGTACAATTTTTACACCAGTCAAACAACCAGCATCTGCAGCACTAAAGATTTTATGCTCAGAAGGCCATAAGGCAGCAGAAATGCAGGTATCTTGCTGCAATGGAAACTGCAAGCACCTGTCCTCAAAGGCCAATTAACAGTAATTTACAGCACTGAAGAATGCTTCAGAGGAAACTTTCAATAAAACTAATAAAATCAAAACAATTGCTCTTGTTTTTTTCAGCCTAATTTAACTAGAAAAAAAGGAGCTCGTCTTGTGCAGCTGCCTAATTTCCAGCAAGATTAATCTTTTACTTTGGGACTCATCTTCATTTCACAGAAGTTTTCCAGGGAAACTCAGGCAGGGATTTTGAGAGGCTGGAAAAGAGCAAGCACCGAGGCTGGCCATACTTGAGCACGTTCCATCTGGCATAAGCATGTAGCCGTTCAGGCAGTAGCACTTGTAGCTGCCGTAGGTATTCATACACCGGTGCTTGCACGGCCGCGGCTTTAGTCCACACTCATTCAAATCTGAAATGAAGGGCACAAGGCAAAAGGGTGGGAAAAGAAAACACACAAGGCATGCGAGGCAAAATATCAGTTCAAGCTGCTGGAGAAGGAAGGAAAAACACGGCAATTAGCTTTTCATACGCAGTTCAGCTGATAGCAAGCGTTCAAAACATCCTGCACGAAGCGCCGCTCATCCCTCCAGCCAAGCAGTTTATTTGGCTTGGTTTCATAGACGTCTTTTCAAAAATGACAATATTAGCATTAGATGAAGTGCCAACTGTTTCATCAGGAAACACACAAGCTCAGGCTGCCCACATCTTGCCACTGTTCATGTTGATGCCATGTCCAGGACCAGGCAGCACTCAGAAGGAGGAGAAGGAGAGAGAAAGGAAACTCTGCAATCACTATCAGTGATTCTGATAGCAATTCAGTGATTCACTACCATGCTTCAAAATTAGTGGCAGAGGAAGGTAGGAAAGCTGATGCCAACTTACTTTAAACAATCAAACAGAGAAAATGTATTCCTTATCATCTAGAAAATACTAAAAGAAAGTACCTGACATCAGCTATATTTGTCAAGGACTATCCATGAGGGCTAGCATTTCGGATTTACAATTACATAGAGAATTCATGGCTTGAACTGAAAATACTCAGCCTACAGTTTCCATAATAGTAGACAAAACTTCAAACAAGAAGTAATGATTTCCTTCAGAATTCTCTTCCAAGAATATGCGTTGACTTTGTCTGAGTAAACCAGAATAATTTGTTACTTATTGTTGTGAGTTATTTGTATAGCGATGAACAAAGATAAGAACAACGATGAAAATAATAAATTTATTCACAAATCCAGTCAGCGAGAACCGAAAAAAATGAGTTATCAACCGTCATCTCTAATATTGCACCATGCTGTCTGGAGGTCTTTTGCAGACAGAGAACTGCCATTTTTTCCCAGAAGTTTTCAAAGAGCCATCTCCCAGTACTAACCACCATCTTACAAAGTGTCACTCAATCCATTAGCAGAAAAGTAAGCCTTGAGGCTCCCATCACATTGCAGATACACATACAAAGTAGCCACTTCACAAAATGCCAGCTGAAGAGGTAACAGATGCCTCCTGTGGACTAGAGGTAAAGGCTCAGGGTTAAGATGCTGAATCAGAAAGATAAATACACTCTGGTTACAATGAAGTCAGTAATTCATTGATTGCTTTTCAGAAGTAAAGCAGAAAACTCAACTGGGTCTACATAGTAAATGGAGTGAGAAAAGTTACATTCACTGTAGAGGTGAAGTTAGAGAAAACATTGATTCTAGACAACTACACCTGGAATTTTACAAGTTCTTAATGTTTGGATTTTAAATTTTTCCTGAAACTCTGTAATCCATTAGTTTTTGAGAGTAACATTCTTCATCTTACTCTTTTCAGGCTGAGTCCCTACCCAGAGCAGAGAGATGGCTATCCAAGCCCAAACCTACAATGTTTTTTAAGGCCACATCTAAACAGAGTTGCAAAGAGAAGAGCAGGATGATTTCTCAGTGCCACTTCCATGTTTCGCTGGATCCGGTGCTAAATTAGCAACAGGTTTGCTCTTCTTCTAGGAAAAGAACGTTATGGCTACCAAAGCCTTAATCAAACTTCACATCAGACAGTTATGCTTCATCTGCCTCCTGCTCAGTTGACTGGTAAAATGCAGAGCCATCAAGAGAAAAATACATGTATCATGCCACAAGCCACTCATGTAATCCAAACTCAGGTGTGAGGATGCTGCCTGTTATGCCACTGCCCTTCCTGAGGTCTCCTAACAGTGTTTATGTGTATCATAAAACTTGCTGTCTTCTGACCTAGTTTGTTTCCATCTTCATGGGTCAGGGAACAGAGAGCATCATGCAGACATGGCCCTACACAGAACCCTTCCCTCCTTACTTCCTTTTCCAAGGTCTCGGGAAGAATAGCACATTTAAGGATAAGAATACTTCCTGCTCCCCTCTTCTGCAAGAGGGGAGCTGTAAGGGATGTAATTTTCCATTTCTTCCTGTGTAAGGCTGAACAAGATGTTTTCAGGAAACCTGAACGGGAATATTTTCTCCTCAAGTGGTGAGGAAGATCAGGTGAGCCTAAGCAGGACTTCAGGGAGGAAAGATTGCCAAAATAAGGACTGGACCTGTGCATGATAAAGGAGTAGTGATGACCACCTCTGCAGTATTCCTGAGGACCATGTGCTGCAGAAACAGCTCCCCTTTTCAGCTCTCACTCTTTAAGAGTTGGAAAAAGTTTCAGTAGTTGCAAGGAGAACATGCTTCTCACAGCAGGCACCAATGCCACACTCACAAGGAAGTACCTGCAGGGTTTGAGAGAAACAGCTGTAAAAGAAAGTACATTTTGTCCTGTGAAAGTAGGATCTTTGCTAGGAGTTGTGACTATAGGTATGTGCCCAGGGCCAAATGGAAACGCAGCAGGTAATTATGCTAGAGGGCAAGGAAAAGTTTTAATTGTGGAAACCTTTGTGTGAAAAAAGCTTTACATAAAAATCTCCCATAATAAGCAGATGAAAGCTCATGTTTTGAAAGTCAAACTTCTCTTGGCAGCAAAAAAAAAGTTAGTTTTGCTTTTTTCTGTAAAATATACCACAAGTAGGCAGTTCCTGACAGATATTATAGCTGTATTAACATTTATTACACCTGCAATGTGTCTGTTAAAAAAGTCATTTTTACATTCAAAAACTCTGTTAGCATTTAATTTCAAGCAATAAATGTGTCCCCAAGGATCCCATAGGATTGAACATACTGAAGTTCACTAACAACCATCATTTTGAAGTAGGAGGAAAAAAAAGTTCTCAGTCTAAAATATCTGTATTCTTCCTCTTCTCTACAAAAAGCATCACTTTACAAAACAAAGGCATAACAGAGCTAAGTATAAAATACTTAACTAGAAGTAGGGACAGAATAAGGAAAAATAACACCGAAATTGAGTTCACAGGGCAGGATTTTAACAGTGCCTTGTGTTAAGTTCTAGTGTTTAAATTCCACTGCCCTTCACCTCCCAAGTTTAGATACTCCTGACAACTTAAGAACTGTCATGCACTTACTTCCAGAGTTATGACCACAGACTCGAAGTTCAAAATAAGAATTTACAACTGTTCTGAGTATATCACCCTGCACAGAGCATAGATTACATTATGAGCCTTAAAATACTGGATCCTTCTATAGCACTCCGAATTCTGCACCACCACTTGGTACAAAGCATTCTTAGTACAGAAATAAAAGCTCTGGTACCAACAAATAGACAGCTATTAGTAACATACTATGAAAATAGTATAAAGTGCAACACTATTAAAAAGTTTAACAAATCCCTTTAATTTCTGTGTGGGAAAGTCCACTCATTGCCCTGCGTTTGAGAATTTCATTGTTCAGTCTTTTAATTTCCTACGTTGCCTACAATTACACAGCCAATGCAAAACCAGCATTCTTGATTTCAAAGTACTGTTTTGGCCACTACGGGAAGCAGGTTTATAACAAACACAAGCTGCTGAGCACATGTATTTTATACCTAAAGCAATGAAATGCAATGAGAGTGCAAGGAAAGGACGAGAGTGTTATGCTGGCAAAGCTGGATGTGACTCCTTTAACTGCTGTGCTGCACCACACATGATCTTGGACCGACTTCAGCGCACAACCAACAACGGGCCACTGATTTCTATGCAGATTCAATACACACTGCTATTTGCTTTTAATTAGCTTCTGCAGACTTCAGCACTCAGGATTTTTTCTGGCTTTTCTTGCTTAACTTGGATCAGGCAACACTGAAGTCAAATATTCAATGCTGCATTTACCCAGCTCTGAAAATAGAAAGCCAAGGACCAGAAATCAAGTAGAAAAATTAAACTGTTATCACCATACAGTAGATCAGCTTTCATTTCCAGCAACTGCAATCACACTACCATGTCAACCTCATATGAGATTTGTATCACCTGAAAAGTTTTGTTCACTTAATCTGATTAATCAACAGCTGCCAAATTCCAAAGTTTTCTAACCCTCATTTTCTACAACTTCCAACTTTATCTGAATCACAGTTTTGTCTTTACCTAACCTGATAAACAATTTAATCACTATGACTTTAAAAAGGAATTCAGAAAAGGAAAAAAAAGGCAGGCTCTGAAAGAAGAGCAGAGGAAAGAAACAAATCTAAGTGACAACCATGAGTATGGTACAGTCAAAACTTTTCAGAATACACTCAGAAGCAACAAGGAAATACAACCAATTATTTGCTCTGCATGCTAAGGGCACTGCAGGTTCACCTTTCCCATCCCAGCCATTGATGGATCTATTAGCCACCACTCCCTTTGCAAGAAATTGCACTCCTGTTTGCAGTCATGCAGAAAGGAGGAGTACAACACCTGAAACACAGGACCACCTCACCCCTTGCTGCTACATTTCCTGCATGATGATCCAGGGGGTGGAACACAAAGGCTTCACCTGCTCTGACCAGGTGGACTTGTGTACAGCTCCACAACTTCACAAGATAGGGAGAAGGCATAATAAAAATACAGCAATATGCAATACTTCATTTATAAATTAATAAGTATACATATATATCAAGTTCTGACAAGAGTTTCAAGCAGTGAACTTTGCATAATTTTCCTGGAACAGAGTAAGAGAATAGAAAGTTACAGAAAACCAGCATTTTTTGGGATGAAGACAACCTTTCCTAGCGAAAGAAAGTTAACCTATACGTGCTTTAGATTGCTAGCAAAAATGACAACTATTTGTATTTGTCTTACTGAATATAATTTGTATTTTCTTCAAGAGCAGCTACCAATTTTCTGATGAACACATTTTGCAAGTATGAGTTCTGTTATTATCATTCTAAGTTAAGAGAGGTGACAGAGGGTATTTTCTCTCAAGTTGCTCTGTTTGTTCCTTCACTGCTTACAGCTGTAAAGCTGGAATCAAAAAGCCAGAAGGGAAATACTGAAGCCATTCAGGAGATATGGATGCTGTAGGGAGAACACACTGTTAGCTCTTGTGCAGTCACTGCAATTTGATTGCTGATGATAGCAACATAATTTAAAACTTCAGAGTCATCTAAAGCGAGGTGTGGATTGTCACAGCAGCTGCAGTACCACAGGAGAAGGACATACATCCAGCACCATCACACAGTCAGGGCTGAACAGTTCTGCTGTGAGGCTGGGTTGATCTCTAGGATCAGTCCCAGGAACACAGCCTGATCCATGGGGCACATGAACAGATGACATGTAAAACCTGTTTATCAGAGCTTGTACTCAAAGAATGTCTTTCACCAAGAACATGAGCATACTTTGCAGCCCAGAACCATTCACGCATCCTAGAAAGATTTCCATCTCTGCAGCAAACTCCAACATTTCCTCTCCCAACATTATTCCTTCTGTTACTATTCTAGAACAGGACCGAGAAAATGGGCCATAGACTGAAGAGAACAGGTACTGTATTAAGGTATAATAATAACATAGGTCACATTTATCCTGTGCCTTTTGAATCTCCTCCCAGCAAAAGCAGACTGTATTCACTGTGCACTTTCAAGTCTCACCCAAACACTGAATCAGCACATGGCAAGAACACAAACCGTGACCCCAGAACAGCTCAAGGGTCTCACCATGCAGTAGAGCAGCAGCAGTCACATGAACTGGTGCACATTTGGGGCATCACAGTCAGCTGGCATCTCAGAAACCTCATCTACATCTGCCAGGGCAGCTTTGTCACCAACACCACGCAAAAATATTTCATCAATACTGCCCAAAATGCTTCCTTTGATAACCTATCACATTTTTTCCTTCCTTAGCATTTAGTGGCAAGTAAATAGCTTCATTCAAGACTGAAACCTCCAGCAATTTGCAAAGCATTCTTTCAACATTGTTAAACTACTTACTACATATAAAAACTGTTACACATGCATATAACTGTTAGCTCAATGCACTGTTTTCTAAAAAAGTTTTGGACTGACTAAAACATGTGTAGAATAAAACCATAACAACACAGCCTTTAAAACGTCAGCCCAGAGTAAGGGGGGAAAAAAAAGACAGGATAATATAAGAGATGACAGAAACTTTTGAGAAAGCTAAAAAACACAACACACATTTCCACATCAGTCTGGGAAGGATTAGTAAATCTGAAAATAATAATACGTCTATTTTTAAAGAAAATAACTCAGTCTAAAAAAATCAAAATGTCATAAGAAATTTAGCAACATCAGGGTACAACCTTGAAAAAGAAAATCATTCTAAATATCACACTTTTCTACCATACTTCCTCAGCACTCAGAAAATGTGCGAATTTTCCTGTAGGCTGAGACAACTGCAAAAGAGATATAATTGAGATATCTTTGTATGTGAACATGTCTTAGCCATCAAAGTCTAAATATCACATATTACAGTTCTCTAATTGTTTATACTCTATGATCTTTATACCATTGCATGCTTTGGACATAATTTTTGAGAAAAAAAAAATCCCCAAACAATGAAACTTGTAAGAGAAACTTCATCTTTACACCAACCCTTGCAACCTAGTCAGTTCAGGATTAGAAACACTAAAATAAGAATGTATGAATTATGGGTTTTTAATTAAACAAATATTATTTCACTATTCAAACCTGAAAATTGTGACTTCATAAAAAACAACAGTCTTGACCATAAAGTTTAAATAATTTGTATCCGATTAAGCGAGCAGGTAACTACATCTTATATATTAATCTCATTGATTTCTTCTGAATGAAAGCAATTTTTCCCATGTCATCCCACTGCAGGTTTCAATCTCTCTACAAATGTCAGTCCAAATATCAGACTTCCTGTAGCAGTAACAGACGTGGTACATGAGTTCATTACTTTGTCAACACAGGGGACACAGACAGAATCGGTGAAGGCGGGTAGAGAGATCAAACAATACCTCCATGATTTCCAAAATATATTCTTTCTTACCTTGGTTGCAAGTTTTTCCAGTGTATCCTGGGTGGCACTTACACTTGTTTGGCCCAATGCATTCACCGTGTTTGCACCCTGGTTGGCATATAGCTGCAAACAGAGGAATATTCATTATCTTTCCACTCCAGTCACAGCTTACAGTGCTTTACTTTGAAATAAACAGCAACTACATAACAATAGTGGCACTGTAGAAATTTAGTACCTCTCTCAATATGACACAAAAAAAATTCATAAAACAAACTTTCAAAGCTTCAATAATAAGTAACAAAACATGGCTTTTGAAGAAATATAAGAATTCATGCACAAATATATTTTTGCTGATGTAAGATTAGCCAAAAGGAATATTTTCCTGCATAACTGAAAAACATTTGACAGATGAAAATTTTTAATAGCATTTCTAAGTCTTTTGCATTAGAAACGTTTTTCTATTATTAAGTCTACTGGAAAAATGCAGTATTTACTATGCTCTAAGATGTTGTTTATCATTATATGATAAAATGCAGATACACAATCCTGCTGAGCTCTCTGCTAAAGTAAGATAGACACAAAATAGACAGAAATCAGATGGTAGCACAACTTGAATACCCTGTAACCAGGATTTACCTATTTACCCCAGCTTAAAGTTCATTTTAGAAAGCAACAGTATCATTTGGAATTTGCAAGTAACTAACTACATCCAGCTGCTATATTAAAATGACAACAATGGGCTGTATCATAAAACTGGATGTATCAAGGACATAATTTAACAGAAATCTGCCAGAATGCACTCAAAAATGTAGTTTGTCTTCTAACCAAGCTGTTCAACAGGGTTGAATTCAACAAAATTTAAAAAGAAACAAGATATTCGTTTTGGTTGTGGAAGAACTATCCAAACACATTTATGATGTTCTGAAAATCATCTCCATAAGATTCAAAGCATCCAGAACTGGCAATTCCCACAAATACATCCAGAGAAGTAACTTTTAGCATAGAAGAAGTTTGCCCCAGTTTTAGAACTGCCTTTATTTAGGACTGTTTTAGGACTCCTTTTATCATCAGGCAAGTTTTTTGTTTAAGGGTAGTATATACATATAACCAGTGATATATCCTGAGACCATAAAACCTTGCTTTAAAACTACATCTCTGCTCCTGATGGATCTTCCTACTGTGATGGTGAAGTCTCTCTCACAACAATTGTTAAGGACTATCTTAAAAGGAAACAAATGCAAAATTTGTGGGGTCTTTTTGTTTTTTGGGTTTGGTTGTTTTTGTTGGTTTTTTTTGGTGTGTGTTTTTCGGGATTTTGTTTGGTTTTTTGTTGGCTTTTTTGTTGTTGTTTGGTTGGGGGTTTTGTTTGGTTTTGTTGTTGGGGTTTTTTTGTTGGTGTTTTTTCCCAACAAACACTATCCGGAAACAAAGAAATGAGATTCATATTTAGAAACACCTCTCAATGGAAGTGTAAGGGAAAGGAGCTTCTCAGACTACTAAAAGGATGTGTTTCAGGCAGTACGTCCTTGGGTAATGGACATGACTGAAGAGAAACTGATCCATCATGAGACACTTCTAGGACATTGGAAACACTTACTGCTTTTTTAATCACCATGGCCATAAACAGGAAAAAAGGATTTCCTTTGCTAAGAGTTCATTTAGATGCTGAGATTCTTATCTTCCTGGCATCACAGACCCAGGTGTAATCAGAAGTGATGGTGGCAAACTGAGAACTATGAAAACCAACTTGATGACTTCAAAGCAACCAGGGAAAAACAAAAGGAGTGATCTAAATTGCAGCAGAGAAAAAGAAACTACTATGTTTTTGAAAACTTTTATGAATTTTCAACTACATTTTAGAGAAGATCCATATTGTAAAGTGGGATACACTTATTTAAATCAGTTCTTTTTAATAAACAAGAAGTACCATGGGATCACTTTGGTGTAAAGTGTAACAGTTCAATAGCTGAACCTGTGGCAACTTTGTTTAGCTGAGTATTTTTAAAGCCTTGGTCTCTCACTCAATTGCACAGATTGTACACTAGCAGCAGCTCAGATAGAGGAAAAAAAAAATCTCATAGTTTTTTACAAAAATCTCTATTACTCCAAGGAAAGCTTCCTAATGACTACCAAACCACAAGCCATAAAGTCAAAGTCATCATAAAATACTGGGACTTTTTCACATTAAATGGGTATTTGGAAATCTTTGTTTGCTGCCAAACACTTTTCTTGAAGGAAACCCGTTTATTAGAATACATTCTATGCACTTGGGCTACTTCAGAATTATGAATCTTATTTAGAACAGCTGAAATTCAATACAATATTACAACTGAAGAATTTCTATATACAGGAGAAAAACGCTTGGCAGTGGGCTTAACAACATCTGTATCTCAGCCAACACCACAGATAAATCTGAAGGCATTTCCTATGAGGAATCAAGCCACCCTCAGGATAAAACTGTGTGTCTTCCTATTAACTTTACTGGGGCTTTGCAGGGTGCTCAGGACTAAAGAACCAGATGGTTCAGCCAAGTGTGCATGCCTGGCTGGGATCCCCACTGACCCCTACCAGAGTGACCAGGCCCAGAGGGGTGGGTCAGCTCCAGCTCTGCCATCTCCAGCATGAAAACCCTTACCAAAAGGAGAAGTTGCCCATACAAGGCAGTAAATCCACTCACTGACTCCCAACGAGCTCTGTTTGAACACTGGCAACAACCAGACACAGGTACAAAAATAAGCTTAAGCCAGACTTTCAACATTTCTTTTAATAGCAGACAACTATTTCAGCTGTTTGGCATGAGTCTCAGCACACAATACATGCGCTGATGTGACTGGGTGTTTTAATTCTCCACTCTACTTGTTTTCTTGCAAACCTCCAGATACAACAGAACAGAATACTTCAGTCACTCCGTTCACACAGACAAATGGAGTTTCTGCATTTTTTTGAAAACAAGTAGACTCTCAAGTAATGGAGAAAAAAAAGTCTCCCAACTGCTACTTCTCGCCTCTTGAAAATGTAAAAATTCCTCCACAACCAACAAACCATCATTTCCTTCCAAGTGACCCACATTTACAATGACTGAAATAAACCACGTCCCTGGATTTCAGCCTGTTACGTAACACTAGCTTCCCTACTAGGGAAGAAGGAAATGGAGACAGAAGGGTTACACCAGGCTAAAGAAAGTCACCCTCTTACTAACACTGGGCAGTGAAATCCAGAAGAGTCTGAAAAGGGCTGCCAAAAATCAGTAAGAACTTTATACTCCTTAGAATAGTAACACATAGTAATAGTTTTGTTGTAAACAAAAGTCAAAATCATACTTGCATAGACAAGTGTCACTCAAAATGAGACTGCTAATTTACTGTGGAATCAGTATCAACACAGACCTACCACATCCCCAAGGATTACTCTCTGAAAGCTGTTAAGCTGCACTGCCATTGGGTAGGAATGTGGACTGACATAGGGAAAAAAAAATCCTAAGCACATAAATTTTCATCTTTAGTCAAGTCTTGTTTTTTTTATCTGCGCAATAGAATAAACTATAACTAAACTTTCCTTTTCACTTTATTGACCAAATCATTCAAGAGATAATCAGCAAAGAACACTCTGGTCTCATGATTATTAATTTCAGTTGGATCATTTTAAATGCTTCTTTTTGGGTCAGATGTGAAGATTTGCTCTCAGTTTCCATTAACTTCAGGGAGGTATCCTAGAGCCTTTCACTTGGCTATAAATCTGAGCAGCTATTTTCAAGATTGGCAAGAACTACCTTTTTCCTTCAAAATAAGGTGACAAATACCACATTTTAAGTCTCACTTAAACTTCAGGACAAATTAAACTTCCTGTAAAAATAACACAAGGAATTGAAATGTGAATGGGTGGTTTGGGTTTATGACTGGCTGTTAGTTTTTTTTTCTTTTTTTCAAGTGTGGGAGAGTGGAAGGATTTCTGGTGAAATGCACAGGCGGTTAGCATACATGATGCTTGTGCAAAAGCCAGAAGCCACCCATCTTGTGAGCCACTGCTTGCTGTTGGTGGTATCCAAGCATGACTCAATCATTCTGAATTATTATTTTTTAATTGTTGCATAAATACAACAAATGAAAAACACATGCAACAAATTCACTATGGGTCTGAAATGCTGGGTTGGTTTTTTTTTTCATTTCATCTGTATTTTCTCACTGCATACAGTTCCCTCAGAACTGCTTTGAAAGTATCCCTCAGACTCAGCTCCTCTGCACTAAGCTGCCCACTTTTGAGGGCATGGGTGACCCACACATGCTGTTTCCTCTATTCCTTCTCTTCTAGACTTTTAACATTAATGAGCTATTTATTGACTACTAACCACTGTTTGCCAGAGTCCTAACCAGAAGACTGCACTGCCTGGTTCCTACCCGACTAATTCCTCTTCATTTGTGGCCAACAATGGAAATCTCTGAGCTTTCTTAATGGACTATCTCTAGCAATTAAAATTCTCTTTGGTTTTCCAACACTCCTAGCTATGCTTTTCATTAAAACAGCTTTGAATATAATTCTTACATTATTTTTCTCTGCTTTGCCTCCCAATTTCTGAACTTCTTTTTCATCTCTCTGAAGTCTAAAATTATGCAGAGAAATACCTGCATCTGAAACAAACTATGCTAACCATCTGCCCGAACGGCCTTGTTTCTGCCCTCTCTTCCCCATACAGCCCCCTATTTATTCTGACTCCAGATCCCAGCTTCTTAAAATTCAATTTGCTCAGACACAGCAAGTAATTTGTGCAGCAGCCCAGAAATGTTTACATAATATATTCAGCTTCACAAACCTTTACTGGATCCTCTTACACTGCTGATTGTAGAACACATTTCCCATCTTCAGATCACTTCTTACGTTCCTCCCAGCGCCAGTTTCCTAACAAGACTTGCATGAAAGAAGCTTTCCTCTAGGCTGCCTCCTTCACCTGAACCTGGCTGCATTTCTCCTGTGGTGCTCACAGACCACAACACCAAATTCCAGAATACTTCTCTCCCTCAGAGTCAGCTGCAGCTCACACCTCTCTCTTTCTGTTGGCTTTTTGCCATTCTCTGTTAATTATGCAATCACATAAACATGCTCAGGAAAGCAAAACTGCCTTATTCACAGCAATTTTGATCTAGGATCCCAAAGGTATGAGTTAATTCGTAAAATAAATCATTGTAGCTCTTTCAGAGTTGCATGTTTCTTTTTTGTTCAGCTACATACTTCAATTACTCACAACTGCAAGAGAATGCATAAAGCTTATCCCATCTCAAAGTTACTAGAAGGTGGTAAAAACACATCATATCCATAACTCACATTAGAGAATTACTTACGAAAAAGTCATATTGCTTCCCAAACAAGTGCATTAGTAGTCACAGAATGTATCTCTGCGGAGATCAATAAGCCTTACTAGGTCAACTGGGCATTAATTTTCATATAATTTCATCTGCACAACACTTGTTACTCTATATTTTTTTTTTTGGAAGATAACAAATGTCGTTGACTTCTGTAACTAGAAACTGACAATAACATCAGACAAAATGGTAGTGTCTAATGCCTGAATATTTTTTCACAAATTACTTGCCCTTATTTGCGACATCCATGTCAAAATGCAGGGTTCAGTTTTTATCTGAAACATACATTCCATTAAGTAAGTGGCTCCTTATTTTTCATGCAGAACTCCAACACTTGCCTGAGTAAATCAGTTACTCCGTTTGCACATATGATTCTGGTAAAAGCACATTAATATGACAAACTGCAACTAGTGTGGGCCATTCACTGCAGTGAATTCTTGGCTTGGCTACAACTGCTGCCAAATGTGTTTCTAAACCACACAGACAAATTCAGACCCTGGTTTATGAATGCCTTGCTATTCAGAGCAGCACTACACAGCATGCATAACTTAAGCATGGTTAACACTGAAATCAATAGGATTTAATGAAGTCAGTAGAAGTTAATCTAATGCTTAGACACTTAGATACTCGTCTTTAAAAATTAGCAAAAATCTGATCTAACACACGCAAAATTAGAAAAGCAAGAAATTTCTTATGCTTTGTCAAGCTTTGCATTTGTATTTCAAGTGCTTTACTAAATCTGCTTAAAGAATGGTGCTTATCATCTCAAATGCCTGTTTGTTACCTGAATTTTTCTGTGTCTATGGAATTCCAACAGGTAGAAACAGGAGAGCATGAGTGTCTCTGTGTGGTGACAGAAGACAAACTGGGTCCTACTGATATTTTGTTTATTCAAATATAAAACATCCACTGGCTTCAGCAGAGTAACTTCTGTATCACAGTAACAAAGCTGATTCCACAGACAGATGAATGGCAGAGTGCTTTGCTCCTCCCTGAGACCCATGCCTCTGCCATAGGGATATGCAAACAGAATCACACAGAATCTCTGGGTTGGAAAAGACCTTCAAGATCATCAAGTCCAGCCCGTGCCCTAACTCCTCAACCAAACCACGGCACCAAGTGCCACATCCAGTCTTTTTTTAAAGACATCCAGGGACAGTGACACCACCACCTCCCTGGGCAGGCCATTCCAGTACTTTATCAGTCTTTCCGTAAAAAACTTTTTCCAAATACCCAACCTATATTTCCCTTGGCACAGATTAGGACTGTGTCCTCTCGTTCTCAGCTGCTGCCTGGAGAAAGAGACCAGCCCCCACCTGACTACAGCCACCCTTCAGGAAGTTGTAGAGAGTGATAAGGTCACCCCTGAGTCTCCTTTTCTCCAGGCTCAACACCCCCAGCTCCCTCAG
>VXBQ01010974.1:254994-265501 GCA_013400175.1 Phainopepla nitens
CTGGATGCAGCACCATTCACCACCACTCTCTGGGCCCGGCCATCCAGCCAGTTCTTAGCCCAGCAAAGACTGCTCCTGTCCAAGCCTGGGCTGGCAGCTTTTCCAGGAGTGTGCTGTGGGAGACAATGTCAAAGGCCTTGCTGACGTCCAGATACACAACATTCACAGCCTTTTCCGCATCCGCCAGATGGGTCACCTGGTCGTAAAAGGAGATTGGTCAAACACGACCTACCCCTCCTAAACCCATGCTGGCTGGGTCTGACACCCTGGCCATCCTGTAAGCTCTGTGTGATGACACTCGGCACAAACTGCTCCACAACCTCAGTGGGTACTGAGGTCAGGCTAACTGGCCTATAATCACTAGGATCCTCTTTCCCACCCTTCTTGTGAATGGGCGTCACATTGGCCAGCTTCCAGTCATCTGCAACCTCACCAGTGAGCCAGGAACAAACAAGACACATCAATTCCTAAGCAAGAGCAGACTACAGCCCTGGGTACCAAAGTAAATTATGCTGATTTCATTTTGCTGTAACATGCCAGGTTCTACACTGCTGGAGACCACGGGCTGTAAAGTTTCCCTGTTCTAAGAAGGACAATCCGAAGTGGAAGTGCAAAGTAGGCAGTGGGGGGCAATAAGCACCTCAGCCATCCCAAAATAACCTCCCACTGCACATGATTCAATGCCATGAAAGCAAATTAGGCATTAGCAAATTTCCTCCTAGGTCTGACAGCTTGTAAATGCATTGCTGGGAGTACAGACAATTTGCAGAAAGGGAAAAATACTGCACAGGGCTTGAGGGTAAAATAAAGAAAAGGAGTAAAAAGGGAAAAGTATTGTATTTTAGAAAATAAGTGTATCATTGTATAGGTGTCTGGGATAAAATAGACCTGTTAATTTCTATCCCACCTCATCTTCCCCAAATCAAATGCTAAAAAAAAATGAAAAACAACAAAAAATTACCTTCTTGTCACGTATCATAATTTTTGTGATAAACTTATGACTGCAAGGCCATAACTCCAAGTTATAAACTTGCCAAAATTATTTCAAGAAATATGTTCAGCTAACCTTTGGGCTGGCACCTTAGGCTGGCTATTCTCTGCCTTAAGACGTAGAATGCTGCAAAACAAATATCCAAAAGAGAAATTCCAGCTTTTTTTTTTTTTCTCTGTAAGGAGGATGGACTGTGGTTTTTATCAACTTGTTACATTCCTGGAGAATTACATACATTCAACGTTCAGAGCTTTTCTGAAATAAAAAAAATTCTGGTGCACATTTAAAAATGGAAATATTTTACATCAGTATTTCATTACGAGAGGTAACAAACATTCTGATACATAAGAGTAATTAAATATAATGATGTGATGCTATTCTTATTCAATCTACTAAGGAACTACACTTTGTCAAGTTTCATACAGTGAATAGTTGTAAAAATTCTCAACATTTCCATCAACAGAACACAAATGTTTTTCTTAAAGACACAGTATCCTTTCATTTAAGTATGGGTATACATTTTTAATTCAATGCTGTGTCTTCACAGCTCAAACACAAAGGCTTAGCATCTAGATGCTAATTTGAGAGCAATAAAAATTACACTCATTTATATGTATCTGAACATCTGCAATCAATAAACATGTTGGCATACAAATTTACTGGTCATTTTTATAATGGTTAAAAATGTAATGTCATCTACATTAAAAGTAATATGTAGAAACCTTTTCAGCTCTTGCTACCACATGAAACAAGATGTACTATAAAATTTAAATAAGATGAAATCACAGATACAGCTTTCAGGCTATCTGAAATCAAATTTTTTGCCAATAAATTCAATGTTAGCAGCATGGCTTGTTAGGCTACACAGCCTTGTGATAGCAGGCTGGGACTTGAGCAACAGCACCTCTTTGTACTTTAAGTAGTGTGCAACCAACACTTCGGGCTATGATTCCAACTTATCCTGGTTTAAATGAGTTTCAACTAGGAAGTCCCTTAGCTTTGGTTACAGTGAAAGGAAGCTCCTCAGGTTGTTGCTGGGCCTCCAGAGAAGATGGTCAAATCATGTTATTGATGATATTTCCTCAGAAAAAAAGTGGGCTGCAAAACTACTAATCTTCATATGAAGTGCATGAGGAATGCAATAGAGAAATGGAAAAGGATACTGTATCTTTAACACAAGTAAAGTCATGCTTTAAAGGGTTCTAAACCGAAAAAAAAAAACTGAATAAAAATAGCAAAACCTCATTTTTATTCTTGAATAGCAGCATAAAGCAGTATTGCAATTCCGTATAAAATGCCTTTTCTTTGAAAAGTACCAGGGATGCACAAAAATATCAGTCATTTTATAAGAAGCAGACATGCTCCGTATCAGTATTTATTAAACATTGCCAACACAATGCATTAATTCAGACTGTGATCTTGCCACCACAAATTCAGTAGCAAAACTCTTACTGACTTTAGAGATGCTTCTGCTAGTGGATCAGCCTCCTAGAAACCAGTATTTTCACAGCTTTTATTAACACAATCACGGATTTATTTTTGTGCATCGTGGACTACACAGAATTGCCATTTCCACAGAAAGCAATGGTATGTGCAGGAAACAGAAGTCCTAAGCAGCCCATGGCCTCTTCTCCCATTGATGTGTCAGATGATTTATACAGGTAAACGCCCATCAAGTTTATTGTTAGCTATACAAAATCTCCTTCTATGCATCAGTGAGAGCACAGCCACCTCTTCCCTCCCCCTCCCATCGCCTCCCACCCCTGTAAGAGATTGCACAGAACAGGTACACAGCCTCTGAGCTCTTTAGCACAGGAGCAGCAGCACAGACACTGCAAGAGCCTTCCCAAGGGTTGCAAGAAGGCAGCAGCATGCACAGTTCCCAGCAAAGCACTCAGTTATGCCTGCATCTGCTAGACATCAATTTCTACAAGCTCCTCTCTCTGGCAAGCCCTCTTTAGAACTTGCTGAAATCATATACTTTCTACTAGGTTTGGCTAAATCTAAATGCCAGCCCGACATCCTTCAATTAATGCTTTTTTAATGATGCAAAGCTAAGGGGAGGTGTAAACTGATGGACTGACTTTATGCACATTTGACTGTTCTGTCTCTAGGCCTTTAAGCCAATTGTGGTGGGAAACTACTTTGTTGACCTATTCTGGGTTTGCTTCCTAAGTAAAACACTCAAACCTCAGCACAGGGAGATAACCAGATGGAGTCACAACCGATGGGTTCTCTGAAAGAGCACACTCATCTTCATCCTCTCTTTTTGAGACACACTGCATAGATTTTCTTACTGTTTAAGGAGAACTACCCATAGAATGGGTGAAGTCATCAAATATCACTGCTTATCAAATTCACGTTCAGTTAAATTTTATTCCTGTTAAGCATCTTCCGTTGGTCAAGCCTTCTATCCATCAGACAAAATCTGCTGACTCCAACAGTCACAAAGACAGCAGAGGATCTGACAGTAGACCTAGTCTTCTCTTCTGTACCTTTAGCACAGCAAAAGGAACCATTTTTGCCGTCATCTCTAGCAAAGGAGTTGTCCAAATTGTAAAGCAGCATGAGAATTCAAGCCACTTCATACAGCTTTTCTTTTAAAAATCCTGCTTAACCTTTTAAATCTATGTTAAAGTATTCTCTTTCTACAGTTATTTGCTGCAAAACTGCAGCTAAAATTTTGAAACAATCCTTCCATCTGTAGTGTATGTTGACTACATATAACTGGTGTACAAATCAATCACACAAAGCCAGGTTCAAAGCAGGAGTATTTTGTTCATGAAAGACACACACACAGGCAGAAACCATTTTTATAGCTTTTGAAAGAACTACAGAGATATTTGTAAGCCAGCTAAAAGAAGAGGCAGAAAGATTCGTTTAAAGAATAGTTCTGAGGGAACCTGGATAGATGAGTGGCACAAATACCCGCTAAGAATTATTTTGTACATTTGTGCAAGATGCATGCAAGGACACGTGTCCTGACTTGGTTTTCCCTATATCCTTTCTAACCTCTTAAATGGGCTCTTGGTTAGGACAACACATTCAGTACCACAGATGCAGCTGCCTTACCAGGCAAAAGCATTTGGGAATTAAAAATACACCACTGATACCTGCTTTCACCAAAACCACTCTGCCACAGGAAGTCATCTGACCTACTCTGAGAGAAGAAATCCAAAAGAAACTCCTTCTACCCTCACTTTTACTGTGGGTTATAGCTCAGCTGCATGCACAACAGTAAGACATAAAGCAAGACACCAATCCTATTTTAAAACATATTTCATCAGGTACTTTATCAACATACCATCTTTCACAGAGGTAGGCTTTTGTGAGATTACTCCCCCTTACAGTTATTACTCCCACTCCTACTAATTAAAGTGAGAGTAAATCCCACAGGCTGGGCAACAACATGGGATTTTTTGATTTATTTCAAGTGGAATATTTAATATCTAACTTTAGAGCATTGATGCTGCGAGTCCCTCACTGTAAAGGATCAATGATGATGGCACTTCATGGTAGCTAATACTTTGTGTTTAAACATAATTTCTGTTGTTTCCAAATTAGCCTTCTACACACTAGGTTTAATTAATTAATCTGGTTTACATACCAAATCAAAACCTATGAAAAGCTATTTAGTTATGTTAATGATGGAAGACATGCACAGTTCTAACTCTAAGCCACTAAACAAGAGTGGATGGATTTTCAATTTACAAGGACTAAGAAATGCCTATGAATTGGATAAAAATATAGGCATGTTTTCAAAGGCATGTTACATTTTCAAATGTAACTCAATCTCAAAATGTGTCTAGTTGCCCAATGGATCTCACCTGGGTGTTCAAAACCTGCAAGAATGAAAAAGAAAAAGAAATCCAACCTGTTTCAAAGTTCTTGGTTATTTCAGTTTGAAGGACATCTAAGTACATTCACTAGAATATGGGAAGGGAATAAAGCATAAAGGGCATTTGGGAAGGGAATTTCATTTCACTGCAGAGTGAGTATTTCTACTGGCTGAGATGTTACAGCTGACACTGTCAGGCTCTGGAAGCAAGATTACAGACAGATCAGACCTACATGCACAAGTCTTGACTGGTGTAGAGAGGAGACAGAGGATGTTGTAAAGAAAGAAATCTAAATTAAAGGAGGGTCCTATTTCAACTTCTTCCTACATGTTTATAAGAGCAGAAGACAGCTGAGTTATGCTGAGGGGCGTTGCTAAGCAGCACTAAGCACGATCATGCTCCACCTGCACTCCTTCGCCAGCCAAAGGGACATAAAGGAGTAACTTCACAAAAACTAAGTTCAGCTAACACAGTTCAGTTTCCATTTGCAACTCTTTGGATGGATTATGGATGGAAGATCAGGAGCAGTCACCAAGGCTTAAGGCCCTAATGACACTCTTTAGCTGCACCACACTCTTGCTCTGTTAGAGCTGACATATCCAGGCTTAAGCATGTCACAATTAAACCATTACCTTAAGCCACACAACTGCTTAAAACAAACACATTTTTTTTTCTCAATAGCTGTGGGCAGAAGGCACGCCCACACGTGCTTGGTGGAGCAGCTCAGCTGAACAGCAGAAAATATATCCAGGTGTATTAGTGACCACCTGTCCTTGGCTCATCACAGTTCAGAGGTCTCTGCAAACTGGGACCACCCTGTCATGTATCTGTGGGCCTGCTCCACTCTGGCTCCAGCATGGCTCTCACCTTACATTTGTTGTCAGAAGGATAAATTCAGAGATAATTAGTGCTCCATGGTAAATTATGCATGAGTAAGCATGCATAAGGTGAGAGTCCAAAGTTGCTGTAGCAGTTGCAGGCATACTAAGGATGGCTCAAGCTGGTTTGAAAAAAAGCAATTCCAACTCACTGAAAAAGAGCTCAGCATTATTGCCTAAATATCTGAAGATTCGTTTTGGGAGACATTTATAAATTTGGCTTCACTACTAATTTTAAGCCTGACTCTATATTTGTTTCCTTTGTGCAAACAGAACTTATACTAAAACACCAAAGAAAATGTACATCTAGTAGAAAAAGTCTGACATTATTTATGCCACTCATTTTGGGGACAGGGCTAAGAGCTTTACCTTTGATCAGAGAGAAAGCAGAAGAAATAATCATGCACTTGGTTTTTTGGAAAATTTTCGGCTACATTCCTTTGTACAGTAAAATATCCAGGTTTTCCTTTGAGGCCAGGAATGTTGTCGTCTGTGCCAGGTTAATCCTTCATACTGGGTACCACATTCCAAAGGTGGAGAGTTGACTACAGGTTTTCTATTTGGCTGCAAGCACTAGAGAGATTCACTTTCATTTAGTGTAATCTCCTGCTTTGTGATATGTCTGGAATTTTCACCACCCACAACTGGGGCAGATTTTCTTGCTTTATTTTGCCAATAGTTTGTCTCCCATTTAAAACAGAGAAAGAGCTGCTGATGGTTTTTAGTAAAATTTTCACCTAAGTATCTGAGACTCTTCTGACCTAGAAATTCAAAAATTATCAGTATGTAAAGAAAAAGAAGGGGGAAAATGCTTTTTGACACCTAAGTGATAACTGTATTCTTTTGAAAGTCTGGTCCCAATTACTGGAGATGATCCCAGAAAATACCTATCTACATATCTTCTAAATGTGCATGGAGACAAATCTGTGAATAATGGACTAAAATCCAGTGGAAGGAGGTGAGAATTCACCTACTTTTAGCCCTAAGGGAAAAAAAAAACATTTATATATCTGGAAAAGCTAGCAACAAAAATTACCTTACTGACAAAATTCAAAGTACAAAAAATAAATTATACTTTGTGTATTATTACTTTTGTCTCATTTCCAACTTTTAATTATGAATCTTTTGATAGTATCACTTGATGCTGTTCCTGTCTCCCAAGATCATAAAAACACAAACACAAATCATATTTGGTAATAATGAGAAACTGACTTCCACCTAAACATGATCTGTAATTTATGGTGACATCATGGAAAACAACTCATCTAAGACAAGGGCCACAGTGACACAGCGGTCTGGACTCTTTTGGTTTTGTTTTTTTTTTTAAACAATGCAAATTATTGGTATTTACCAATTAAGCCATCATAGCTTCAAACACTTAAACACACAATGATTTTCAAATAAAACTGCATCCTGAAAGGTGGACATAAATCTTAGTGCCTCTGGAGTAGCCTCAATCTACCTACTACATATTCTTCTTCCTTCTCCATAAATATTCATGCCAAGGAAAGGATTGCTTGTTACCAATTAGAGCCCTAAAAATCAAAATTAGTCATGGTATGGACTGAGAGATATCAATCTGAGAACTCTGCATCAAAGAAACAGTATCAGGGATGTTGTATTCCCCAAGTAATTTCCATAGTTTTTTACCAGTCATCTTATGGGAATCCAGGACACAGAAAATACTCCTGTGCCTGTCCTGAGATGTTTTATTCCTCAGGAGAGCACAGCTTTTAGTGTTTGGCCATGGAAAAAGCTTCCAGGACTTTGTGAGAAGTTGAGTTTTTGTAAATGTATATAGTAGATAATATTGTAGTTTATCACAGGGTGAAAAAGTAGGTTTTGGGTTTTAGTATGGAAGGCAGATGAGAGACAAGATGGAGGATCTGGGGTGTTAACTTAGTCTTCTTTCTTCTTCATGTACTCCATTTTCTGCAGTTTTGGTAGCACAGTGATTGGTTAGACAAAGTCATAACACAGATGTTATGTGACTGACAAATAATTAGGAATTGGTAGAAAAATAAAAACATACTACGTGTTAGGTACATTGTAAAACTTAACTGGATAAGGTATCTGTATAAGAACCCTTGAAATTGTCCATTTTGTGTCTTACTGCCACATGGCCTTGAGGTGCCGAGCCTGTTGTCATCTAAGGCTCTGAACTGTGATAAAGAAATAATAAACTATCCTGAAGACTGAAGCCAGCAACTCTGGCTGCCTAATTTCTAAGCCTGGCACAACACCACCACAGAGGTCAGGGGGACCCCATGGCAGCGAAGACTCCGATAACCTTATGCATCTATTAAAACTTGTGGGCTTCTAACATACTTGGGAAGAGAGAAACCAGTCTTGCTGTTTACAGATTTGAACAAAACCTTTGCTGAGAGTTGCATTTCCAAGGCTTTTCCTATCTTTTGCCAAATATTTGCCCTGCAGACTGTGAAACTTACAGCATTTAACACCTGTTTTAATTTGAAAATGGCTTGGCATAAAATTATCTCATCCACATACATTTGTATCTAAATAAAAAAAATAAATAAAAGCCTAAGGATCAGGGTTTATAGGCTTGCTCTTGAAAAAAACCTCAGGATGTCCCTCATGTATGTGTTAAACACAAGTAAGCATCCCCCGTATCCAAGGTTGTAATTTTAACAAGCTGAAATCTCTACATCAGTCCTAACAATTTTAACTTCTACCCAGTACCAGCTGCCTCCACAGCATTCCTACTGAAGGTGTAGTTAATGATGAAGACTTATCTACTGGTTTATCCTCCAGTCATATCAAGGAGTCTAGATAGATGTGAGAATCTCAGAGATGTTTCTCTCCACGTGTGACCCACTAAAAGGATGCCGTCATGCAGATTTATTCCCTTAGTTTAGGGCTACTGAAAGAATGTTTGAGTGTAATACTTAATTGGAACACTTCCATCAATTTTATAAGTGAAATACCAGTAATTTTGGTTTCCTTCTTGGATAAAAATATTATCATCCAACAGTGTCTGTAACATGACACAGTGTAGATACAGCAAGTTATCAGAGCACAAAATGAAGCAGAAATCAAAAAGAAACTTCCAAATTCTCAGTGCCCTAACTCCATTTTATCTTACTTGACTGCAATCATTTTTAGCACTGCTAAAAACAGACAGAATTTTAACATGACAACATCCTTCTAAGTCAGTCAGGCTCACACGTGCAAAAGCCTAGCCCTGCACTTTAAGGATGTGTGTGAACACGTGAAGACATGGCTAGGTGTGTACAAGCTCTCTCTATAAGTGACTAGAAGCCCCAGCAGCAGTGATACTCACGTTGGCACTGTCCCCAGGCCACCCGGGCCCAGCCCCAGCAGCAGTCAATTCTGCTTCCAAACCGACAGAGTCCTGCAGACGACACTATTTGTCTGGGCCACCTGTACAGAACAGTTCCACAAAGTCTGGTGAAACATTTTGAAAGTAGCTAAAATCATCCTAGAGTAAAAATAATAATAAAAAAAAACCCTACCAACCAACCACAAAAATCTTAAAGACAAAGAAAAGCAAAAACCTCTCCTGCATAAAGATAGGAAATTTTTTTTACTTTTTTTTGAAGACAGTAACTGCTCTCAGTTGAGCCTAGGGTATTTCTATCATTAATACTTTTTTAGTTCAAAAAAATGCAAATAATAATAGGTGAAGAGGGGAAAGGATAATTGGGATAATTGAGCAAAGCCTGAAGAAGCTGACAAGCTCTGCAGTACGCTCACTGCTGCCACTCTCAGGCTGGCACTGAACAGAAGTGCAGAAGTCCGAAACAGAATTTATAGTATAGAATAAACGCCATCATAAAGTTTAGACATTGTTTTAGTTCACAATATATGGCAAAATTTTCTCACTGATACGGCCGAAATTTCTCACTGAAACATTAAAGGAAAAAAAAAATGAAAGCAAAAGCTCCTTGGACTTTTAAAAAGAAACTAAATATAAAAGGAGAGCTGTAGTCTTCCCTTGCTCCAAGGAAAACACACCATGGCCTCAACCAGTTATAAACTATTGCTACGAATCGATAATATCTTTTAACGACAGGCTGAAATCCCGTGCGCACTGCATTTTAACAAATCCTATTAAAAAACAAACAAACAACAACCCTGGGAAAGGCGGGGGTCGCGCCGGCCGCTTGCCCCGCACGGCGCAGTGCCCGCTCCCCGCAGCGCAGTCGGTCGCGACACCTGACACAACGTGACCCACGGGCACACTCGCCCCGAGCTTCGTGCTAGAACCTGAGTCGCGATCCCCGCCGCTGTGTGTTTCGAGTGTCTCTGGGCGTCAATACGCTGATTTTATCTCCACAGCACGCGATGCGCTTTGTGTTTAAATTTTGCGGGACGCAGCCCCGCCAGAGCAAAAAACTTACCTTACCCCTCAGCCCGTGCTTAGGCTGCCGAGCAAGGCGCGGCTCTCGGCGGGGCCGGCAGGTCCGTGCCGGGGAGCCCCGGGAGCGGCACCGCCGCCCTGCACCTTCACCTGCGGCCCCCCCNCCCGGCGCCCCCCCCGCCTCAGAGAGCGGGAGCGCCACACGCGTCCCGCCCGGGGCTCCGGCCGCCCCCGCCTCGCCAGGAGCCGGCCCCCGTGCCAGGCAGGAGCCCGGGGCCACCACAGCGCCCCGTGTCAAGAAGCAGAGAGCCCGGGCTCCCTCCGCTCGGGGAGAGGGAACGCCGCCTTCGCCCTGCCCGGCCGGCCCCGGCAGCCGCCCCCGCTCTCCCCGCGCCTACCTTCTGTCAAATTCCCCGGCCGCCCCCAGCGAGAGGCAGGAGGCCAGCAGCAGCCG
>VXBQ01010975.1:0-108803 GCA_013400175.1 Phainopepla nitens
GCAGCCTGGGCTGCAGGGAGTGTGGATGGGAGAGGCCAGGGCTCTGAGTTTGGGGAGGAGGTGGGAGTTCGCAGGGCCTGATGTTACCCTGTGCCGGCGGGGTGCGGACCCCCCGGAGCCTGCCGGCGGCCGGGCGGGAGCCCTCGCAGCAGCGTGCGCTCCAAAGGTGAGCACAGGAGGAGATGGCTGGGTGCCTGCCAGGGAGCTACTGTCGCCCGCCCGGGCCCAGGAAGAAGCCTTTGTGTGTGCAGGGTGCCCAGCCCTCCTCTCCTGTCCCTCTGCCCCTGAGCGAGGTTTAAAACCGCAGTGAGGCTTTGCCCTGTGCCGGGGTGCGCCCCTGACACCCCTAAACAGCAAGGGTTAACACAGCAGGACAGTGAGCAGAGGGAGGGCTGGGCTGCTTGTAAGGACTGTGTTAGATTCCTCTTTGGAAAAGTTCGCTGTTGCTTAGGGCATGCCAGAAAAGAAGGGGAATTTTGCCATGTGAAATCCAATTTGCACGTTTTAGCTCATTCTTCTGCCTCTTGCCCCGCACAAAATGGGGAGGGAGAAGAAAGGAAAAAAACAAAAAAGCACTTTGCAGTGTTCATCCCCTGTCCTGGGCAGCTTGGGGTTTGTTGTCTTTTGTTCCACCGCTGCATTCCTCAGGGTTACAGTTCTCCCGGCCCTGGTCCTTCTCACTTGCCTCCCTTAGTTCTCATTCATCTCTAGGAGCAAGGAAGATGGAAGCGTAGGGAAGGGAATCTCCAAAACTGGGGTGAGCTGCCCCCGCAGCTGTGCTCAGGGGTTCCACCTGGAGCAGGGGGCTGAGCAGAACCGAGGGTGGGAGTCTGCTCAGAAGCTCAAGCACGGGGACATCTACCGGGGCAGTGGGAAATTCAAAGGGATCAGCTAATTCTGAGTGAGGTTTATGTGCCATTCAAGTCAACCCCCCTTCCACACAGGCACACACTCCTCCAAAGCTTCATATTCCCCAGGTTTCTTTTTAGATCAGTCATCTGTGCAGCTGCATTGCATGGATTTTGCCACTAGAATGCACCCTTATCTATGGTAAGAGGACGGATGGTTGCTTAAAAGCATTAACTCCTTCTTCTCCAGAATTTCCAGCTTAAGGCTTTCTTTGCACCTCTCAGGCGTTCCTTGTTTTACTGCCTTTCTAGCCCACGTGGACTCAGTAGTAGAGATCAAATTCCTCCTGTTCTTATCCCTTGCCCTTCAAAAAAGAAAACAACATTTCTGAGCTTGGTTGGGTGGTTTTTTTCTTTTTTTTCTACCAAGAGTTTTTCCAGAGATTTTATTTATTACTACTTGAATCTCCGCTTAGATCACAGTTAACTGCAAAAAATAGGCACCTTTAAGGTAAGAGAAGCACTCCCCAGGGGTTTTATCTTGAAGTGCTCTAAAATGGTTTCTCCAGTTGACACTTAGGGCTTTTACAGCATATTAATTGCATCCTGCCGCTGCTTTTTATGAGAATCTGCCACTGGTCTGAATGGGTGCTTTGCAGAAAATAGCACCAGGCAGAGAGTGAGCACTGTTCACCTGGAGATCTGGAATCACTTTGTGAGAGGGCTTAGGGCAGGAGAAAAATGGCTTTCCTCGTTCTCTCATCCACCCTGCAAGAACCAGAGTGCCTCGTATTAATACCTGGTACAGAGACAGTGAGAGTATCTGAGGGGTGGAGGAGAGGTTTCACTCCCACTCGTACCTGCGAGACACAAAATGGTGAGGCATGTAGAGAACTGCCTCCATCAAGCCCAGCTGCAAGCCCTGGCATGGGAGGCTTGGGCACGGCTGGATTGCCACGGGGCAGAGATCCTGCAAGGGATCCCAGGGGAAGCTGCCTTAACGTAGGGCTGTCCGGGGAATTTCTCTCGGGCCAAAATCGAGGTCACGTGAAGTTGTCTTGCAGCCACCCTCATTTCACTCCTGTGCTGTGCTGCGAGGACACTCATCCACAAAAGCTTGCCTGGAAACTGAGTCGTATCCTCAGCCAGAAAATGACAATATTTTAGCCGTGAGAGGTGCCTTCTTGGCAGGTTTTCCCCCATTTTATGAAAGTAGTCTCAGCCATGGGGATCTTAGGGCTGCCACCTGTACTGAACCACTGAGGCCAGCAGTTGAGATGGAGTTGCGGGTGACCCCCTGGTCTGTGTTCTCTCCGTGCTCTTCACAAGGTCTGTCTTTATGGCATCTTCTGCTGACACCAAAAAGCCCCCACTGCCCTGGCGACATAAGACAGCCACAGGACAGTGTGCAGCGTATGGCTGGCCGGGAGCTGTAGGAGAGCCTGCAGCTAACAAAGATCACATTTCTCCTGGCTTGTGCTCTTCAGGGGAGATCACAATCATGTTTTATGTTTATAAGACATGCTCTCTTATTTCGAGGGAGTGAACAGACAGCCTTCAGAGGAAACCAACATTTCTATTAGTGTCTTCTAGTGTATTTCATTGCTATAGGCTCTATGTCTTACATATAGCTCTGCTGCAAAAAGAGAAATAATTATTTGGAAAGCAGTTACTGTTCTTAACATATCAGATATGTTACACTTCATTATGATAGTCTCAGTAATATGCAAAAGCACTGACTTTCCTGGGTATGATAAAGAGGATGGAACACATACTTTAATCAGTTTGGGCTAATCTGTGTGTTTTGGAAGCACTTAGAACATAAAAAACGTTCAGGCAATCTAGAAAGATTAAGAGCTGAATGACAGATAGAAAAGTAAGATACTTTTTTCTTCTCCCTTCAAAACCACTGTCTGGTTTTTGTAGATCTGAAACTCATTAGCAAAATAATGCTTATACAGGAGAGTGTATAATTTTTTTTTTTCATGAGCAAGCATTAAAAAACACTGAATAGTTGTGAAATCAGGTGCCTGAAGCATCATTCTGAAAAAAAGAAAAAGCCAATACTTCTACAATCCTTGGAGGGAAAAACGACAAGCAACAGAAGTGGAACTGATGGGACAAGTCTGAGACAGAAGTGCAGAAAGGAGAGATGAACACCAGCAGGAGGTGCAGATATCGACACAGTATTTCACTTTGCATGGAGACTGCGTTGAGTGTCAAAAGTAGAATGTGATTTCTTCCCAAGATTTTTATTCTTCCCTTGGACAGTGCCTTTTTGCTTGCAATGATAACCCCAACAAATGTTCTTAGCTTCATGCTGGAAGCCGCTTTCCAGCAGGATCCCGCAGCCCATCCTGCAGCAGTGGATGTAGTAGAGCTAGTGAGGGCTAGGTGGCATACTGGATACGTTGGAGAGTCACCTCCAAGGACTTCCTTCCACATCCAGCAAGGGTTAGGCTGAATGAAATTATCTCTTTGCAAGCAGCTTTCTGTGTCATTAAAAAAACAAAGCAGCCGATGCTTCCAGTGAAGACAGCATCAATGTTTTGCTTTCTAACATGCCTCATGGGGGTATCAATTTTAAACCGCATGTAGAAATGGAGTCTTCCCCCCACCAGATCAGCGCCTGGGTGTTCTGCAGGGCTGTGTTGGCTCTGTTTCACATTATCGGGGCTCAGCTGCCAAGATTTCCAGTGGTGATGGGTGACTGGGGTGCCTCTTCTCCTAGTGGTGCATGCAGGTCAGCTTGGGGTGCAAAGTGGGGGATTCAGTAAGCGAGGGACATCAGATCCTGGGCATCCGGAGGTCCTTCCTCAGAGACTTTCACAAGGACTGAAGCATTAAGGCTATACTGGATGTTTAAATGATAGAGGCAGAAATAGCTCAGGGGACAAATTCCTCTTGCCTGAGCACAGACAAAATTAATTTCTTCTGCTAATGGGGAAAAGACAGAGGTTTCATCATGAGCAGACAACAGAGGTTCCCCTTCGCACCTTCCTGGCTGGAGCACAGAGCAGAGGTCATTGTGTTGCTGGTGGCTCTCAAGGACCCTAGTGTGGGATGAGCAGTTCAGTGCCCCTGCCAGCACTGTGCATGGCCCAGCAACAAGTAGGGCTGTGAGTCTCCTGCTCCACTGGGCATGTATGCCATGGCTGTGGGGCCATGTGTGTTCCTGCCTCCCTGGGGCATTGGAAAAGTGCAGTCTGGCTCTGGGGAGAGATGCTCAATGACTGGGGATGAGTTGCAAAAGAAGCTTCAATTTCCCTAATCTGTGCAACAGGACTGCCTGAGGCTTTGGTGTCTTGGAGGGCACAGGGTGATCTTATAGAGCTGTCTTTGTAAGTGGCTGGAGATCTTGTCAAGGTACTCTGCAAGCTGGAAATATCCACGTGATTCACTTGCTTTCCACCTCCACCTTCCCCCGCTTCATGCTGCCCACATTGTTTTTTTGTTATTAATTGTTTTAGATTCAGACAATGCCTCTCCTTTGGCCTCAGGCAGACACACTGGCTGAATCACTAAAACACTTTAACACACATCTGCTGAGGCAGCAAAACTCAGTATCTCCTTCTCTCTTTTTCTGCCTCTCCAGTATCACAGTCAAAAGGTGACTGAGACACAAAGTAGATCTGAAATTGGCTGAAAAGGGAAAGTGCTCCCAGCTGAAGTGCAGAAAACACCTGCATCTAATAAAAACAAATGAGAAACATCATCAATAACCAGGAGAAAAAGTAGTGTAAATAAAGAAAGAGTATAAATTCAGATGGTCGCTGGGAAACTTGAACAGATGCCCTAGTCTGCTGTCTTCAGGAGGTATTGGCTAATTATTTACCTTGTAGTGCAATAAAATACAGGGGGTTGCCGTGTCTCTCTAGCACAGGCTCAGGTGCTCTGTAAACCTTGCTGTGCATGTGGGTGCCATGGTGATGGGTGACACAGAAATATGATAGATTGTTGCTGTGGCAGGAGAGAGGCATCTCCTAGAAGAAGGAGTTGTCCTAAGAAGGATTCTCCTTTCTGCCTGTGTAAGGTTTTACATGTTCTGAGTACTTGGATAATGATTCAAGGTAAAAAATATGTTTGGAGTTGACTGAGAATCTTGAAGTCCCTTACAGGGTGCGTTGGGTGAAGGTGGGATATCCTTTGCCTCTGTGGTCATGTATGTGCTGCTGGCCCCATCAACAGCACTGAGGAGTACTTTACCTCGAGGAGATGACTCCTGACTGTGACCTCCCTCCAAGCCTGCTCTGTGCACGTTCATTCCTGAACCTTTGCATAGCGCCTGAGGAGCTGGCATGGAAATACCCTCTTGGAGCCTTGCTGATTTCATTTTTTCTTTTTTCATCTTTCAACCACTCTGCATTCCCTTCTGCTCTGTGCATGAGCCAAGATGGATATAGGCTTTTTATCTCTTTTTGTGATGCCATGTGCCTGAAAATGTTCTTGTCTGAATCAATGTTACCACCAGGAACACGCCAAAACCACTGTCCAACAGGCAGGGAGGTGTAATTGTCATGGGGAGTCTCATGGGTGGGTGTCTGGCTGCACCATTGACAGAAGTGGGTATGGATGGTTTGGAGGCTTTCTAGGGGTGAGGAAACATAATCCCTAGAGCCCGATTCTGAAGAGCTCTCAAAAACCAGCCTGTCTCTTCTGCTGAGGTGCTGCAGAAGTTCCCAGGGACACCCAAACTACTCTGGGATCTGTGGATAGCAAGTGCTGGCTGTTACCGTTTATAGTCCTTTTAAATAGGGAGAACTCTCCTGCCTGTGACTATCACACCGTGGTTTCTTGCAGAGCTTTCTGCTGGTGGGATGTCTGTATGCAGCTGCCTTCATTAAATACCCACAGTGAGTGGTTATATGATTCAAAGGACAATTAAGGTCCTCACTGAATTAATCCACGCTGCAGCTTAGAGCCTCAGCTTCCCTGATGTGAAAGGAAAATATCCTGTCTCTGTCCCATCCCAGACACGTGCATGGAGCCTCATCCCTGAAGGTCTGCAGAGTGCTGTAAGATCAGAAATGCGTGAAGCATTTCGGGGTCCTGCTGAGACTCCGGGGACAGCAGGTTCTGCGATGGTGCTGCTGGCTCATGCAAGACTGGATGGAGATGGACCCAAACCAGAGAGGCCCTTAAACCCTGCTTGGATACATCCTCTTCTCAGCCACCAGTAACTGGCCTGGATGTGGGCTTATGATTATATCCCTGAAGTAATTCTCTGGACTTCTCCTTACCCCCACTCTATAATTATTCATAGTTATTTTCTAATGGCCGTCCTACCACTTGTTTTCTTTCTGGCTTTCTTTTTCTTCCGAGTAATGAAAACACATCAATGGCCTTTCTCCAAGAACAGTTATTAAAGCCATCACCCCTGCCTATCCCCCCTCCCCTTGTTTAAAACCTATCAAGCTCCGTTGGATTTGCAGCCAGAGTTTGCATTGAATTACTATTTTAGGGTTGCCAAAATAAGCACAACCAGAAAGTTTGGAGGGGGGGTGGTGAGGAGAGAGAAAGAAGAATAGGGAGAGAAAGTTATAATCTTCCCAGATCACTATTAATTACATTTATAATAATTATACTTTTCCAGACGGTTACACTGCTGACAAGGAGGAGGATCAGCGCTTGCAGGGCAACCTGTGTGTGTATTTTGGCCTTTGCTGTTCCTCTACAACAAATCCTTTGTGACTTGCAGCTGCTGCTGGGACACCTCTGTCCCCACTGTGATGGAGAGGACAATGTGCATGTGCAGGGAGGGCGGATGGCTTCACTTCCTCCATGACACAGCTTGCTCCCACAGACAGGTCCCAGCTTGGCTTGCCAATTTACCACCTCCTCTGAGGCTGAATTTCAGTGCCTTGTTTTGTTAACCCAGTCTCTTGATGATCTGGAGCACAGCAGAAGTGGGGTGCAGGATGCAGGACTGGGGGTAACTGCCTAAAGCTGTTGCTCAAGGCAAAGAAGTATTAAGGGGTGCTATCTCATGGCTCTGGACTGAGCTGTGCCTCCTTCTGATCTCCTGGGAGCATGCTCTTGCACGGGTGGATCTAGTGGATGAACAGAGCAATTTGGAGTAGCTCTCACAAGTCAGACTGTGCCTCGTGTCAGAGGATATTTATATATTTAAAGGGCTGTAGCAATTAGGGAAGAGAACAGAGATATCAAAAGGCACTTGGCTTTTCTCCATCCAGCTCCTTCTGGTGCCTCTTTCTGAGCCCACTGTCCTCCCCTGTCTCCTGCAGTGCTGAAATCCCTGACAAGTGTCTCCCTTGCACTGCAGCCGAAGTTATTCTCTCCTTTCATTGCCTTTGCTTGACGTTTCCTGCGTGACACCCTCTCTCCTATCCTAAGTCAGAGGGGTGAGGGCTCAAATACTCATCAGAAGCAAAACCTCAAAGGCATTAAAATAACACGTTTTGTCATTGACCCGGTTATCTCCATTTTCAGGGCTGTCTTACTTACTTCAGACACATCAAAAATTTGGATCCCACGTATTCTCACCTGTAATGTGATATATTTTATGTCTTCTACCAAATACCCTCCCTAAAACTGCGTATTACAGAGGCCCCTCAGTGGAGAACAGAAACACCCTCTTACTAGTGGGGAAACATTTTTATACAACATCCACTTTGTCTCCAGCCAGTGAATCCTGATCCTCAAGGGTAAACTGAAATAATACCGGCTCTTGAACTAAAATTCATAACTCTCCTGCCTGTGTCAAATCACAGCCTCAGCTACAGATATTAATTTTATGGCATATTACACATTCCCCTGCAATTTACCTGTCTCCCAGGATTCTAAAGGCAATAATTATCTGTCCATCTGTCCATCCAGGACACAGCTTTTTTACCTCCCCTTTCCCATCTTCCTCCTCTGCTTTCCAGTTGCTGGCTCCCTTATGATAGACAGGCATAGCCATCACAGCAAAGATACATAGGAGGTGTTTTTGAGCCAGGGACAGATCTCCCTGGCACTTCTGACAGATGGCTTGCAGCAGTGGTCCCCCTGTTCTCTCACTTGTGTGGTAATTGCAAAAGTACACAGACCAAGAGCTGAAGGACCTCACTGCCAGTCTGCCACCCTAACTCCCTTACCTCCTTGGTGAGAGGAGGCATTTTCACCCTTTGAACAACACATCCTCTCCCCTTTTTTCCCCCAGGAAGCATCCTGACTCCCTTTTCTGCCCTGCTTGCTTCCTGGCAGAGCAGAGCATTGCTCGTGGATGCCCCAGAAAGAGTCCTTGCCACCATCTGATGAACAACTGTAGGACACTGGTCCATAGGGTTGAGACTGGCCCTAAGGATTGTTTCACTCAATGTTAAAGGAAATAATAATGAGTGGTATTAAACTAGGTGAATAAAAAGTAGTATTAAAGCACATGCCTAATAAAGGCAGTTGAAATAAGAGCAGATGCAGCAATCCAGGAAGGAGCTGAGGGAAAACAGAGTCTGTGCCCAGTACAGAAATAGTGAGGCCTTCAACGTACAAGTGTCTCTTGGGCTCCCAGACTCAGAGCACACATCAAAGGCCTGAACTTGGTCCAAACCATCATTTCTATTCTTTTCCCCCTGCCCTCCTCCCTTTTTCTTTACTTGAGGAGGGAATCTCCACAGCCTCCTGTGAACCAAGTTTCACAACCTGGGGCATGTGGCTTTCTCTGTAGTCTTCCTATTTTCCTTTCACAGCCATGCTGTGGTAAGCTAAGAGAGAGGGAGAGGGAAAGTCAGAGCCACTTATGCGTTACATTCATCCCAACTCCTCAGAAGAGTCGCTGGGAGGTTGAGTGAAGCACAAGCAGGAGCTCGCACCCTCATGGATCTTTGCTGGGAAACAGCATATGAGCATATGAGTCTCGTGCTTTTGCAGCCTGGGGAAATGTAGTGACTCAGTACACTCGTGCCAGTGGGTGACATCTTTGTGTTGGGACGCGTGTGTCGGCATCAGGAATTAATTCAGTATTCCCCCTGCATATCAGGCTGACAGGAACTCGCTCAGACCGAAGGCATGCTCAGGCACACGCGACGTCGCGTCTTTGAGGGCACTTCTTGCAATGGTCCCAAGAAAGTGCCTGCCAACTGTGTGCTGTTTGGCAAGAGAATGGTAATGGCAACAGGGCGAGAAAGCACAGCCCTCCTACAAAACCAAATTCCAGGAGAGCTGCTCCATTGCTGTGGGCTGCACATTCCACTGGGATCCGTGGACCTTTGGTCATCATCCCTCTGTCTGAAACAAGTCTGGTATAAATGATGCCTTCAAATATTTGGCTTCCTCTAGGGAAGTTAATTTTCACATTTCAGATGGGAGCCTGAGATTGAACCAGTGAGTGCAAAATGGGCAACACATGGCTGAGGGCTCAAGTGAAATGTAGACCAGCTTGACAGGGTAGACTCAGCAGACAGTGCCATGAAGAGCAGGCAATTTACAGTAATTAGGAAGAGGAGCAGGGATCTCCCTCTCCTGTGGCATAAGGAAGCTGGAGACCCCTTTCTTGGTCACATTTGGGAGGACCACAGTTAACAAGCATTCTGTCAATGATGCCATCTCTGCCAGCATTCATATACCAGAGTGATGGATTCTTCCTCAGGACGAGAACTTTATATGTGATCAAAAGTTTCTGCGTAAGTTTCGGCCAAAGGAAAAAAAATCATTCCTCCCACGTGCCTTCATTTTTATGGCCCATTTACACTCTTTTTCCGGAGTTTTCAGCAGCCTCTTCAATCTTCCTGCAGAAATCCCTGAGGACAGTCTGATCCAACATAAACTTTACTGTAGCAGCTTTCCCAGGTGACTGGCTCCTGTAGCTATTCTCTGTGCTCTAGCTCTGCCTGAAGTCGCTACTTGTTGCCAGATCCTTGATGCTTTTCTGAGGTCTCCAAGTCTGTGAATAGCACATTGCCTGATTTCCCTTCTCTTCCTTGATGTTCTTCTTGTCTGCCTCTTAAAATGTCATCTTTCCAAAGCATGGCCAGAGTTTTCAGATCTTGTATGTCACACCCTCTGCTGAAACTTTCCAAAATCCGAACATATTTCAAGTGTAATGGTGCAAGATTTTGGAGGACATCACAGTTAGAGTCATGTAAGACATTCACCTCATCCTCGACTTTACTGACACTCATAGAATCATAGCACAGTAAAATTGTTGGGGTTGAAAAAGGCATTAAAGGTTATCTTGTTCCAACCCCCTGCTATGGGCAGGAATACCTTCCACCAGACCAGGTTGCTCAGAGCCCTGTCCTGGCCTTGAACACTTCCAGGGATGAGGTAGCCACCACTTCTCTGGGCAACCTGTTCCAATGCCTTACCACCCTTGTAGTGAAGAGATGAAAACAACTCTTACAAATGAATGTAATAGCCTATCCTTGCAGACTCCATCCCATCTCTCCTTACACGTTTAAAAGTTGGTTGTCTGGTTGAAAGTAGTTATGGAGCTATTTAGTGGTTAAAGTTAGGTGTGGAAGATCTGAGATGTTCCCAAATCTGAGAGAGTTTTGGTGGTTGTTGAGAAATCCTGTCCTTTCCAGCGTCAGTTGACCAACTGGTGACTGCTTCAGTGTTTGCAGTGCTCCTCCAAAACAGCCTGGCTTTTGTGCCTTGGAGCCCACTGCTTTTCCAGCAGGCTTGTGAGCCCTTTGGCTGATGGCTGCTCAGCTTCCAGGGCCCAGGCAGGAGCGGGTGGCTGCAGTCACCCTGGTACAGCTGCAGCCTGCACAATGTGTCTTCGGCTCCGTCATGCCTCTGTTCCAGCTGGTGGATGAGCCAGAAGATGCACTTCTGGCTGAAGAGGTTTCTGGAGAGTGGCCTGAGATAAAGTTTGGACTTGGGAATTCTGTTCCTGAAGCTGCCTGACTACAGCTTTAACCAAGCATGGTGTGTGGCTGCTGAGTTGCAATCACTAGTCTTTTTCCTCTCTGCCATAACCAGTTTTCATAAGCACTGAAAGGCAAGATTTACCAAAAAACTCAACAAAACAAACCACTCAAAAAAAGCAAACAAAAAAAAAATCCTCTCTGTTGAGGGAAAAGATTAGTTAAGTGACTACATTTCCTGTACATCAAATGGCTGTGGACATACAGGTTTCCCAGTTTCCAGGACACCATAAAATCAAACACAATAGGAAGGGAGAATGAGATTAATGGGAAAAATGTCAGGGTCTGCTCTCAGCAGAGCAGTCTCACCAAAAGTGATGGGACTGTGCCAGTGGAGGCATGAGCAGGATTTGGCCTTACATCTGTTAAATGAGGACATTACCAGATTACACAGCCTAGTTCTCTGAAACCAATTCTGCTAAAGTAGAAAAGATTTGTTAGAAGGCTGCAAGGTCAGGAAAGCAAGATTATTGGTTTAGCAGCCTTCTGCTGTGCTGGGGACCCCAGGCGATGGCAAGCACAGCTCTGCCCAGTGTTTAACATCTTTTGCTTTGTCATTTAAAGACTTGTAAAAAGGACAACGAGACATTCTCCTTTCTTTCTCTTCAATATTTGCACAGTTGGAGTAATTCTTACTCCGTGCTTTTTTTTTTTTTCTCCTCAGAAAACAAGTGCTTCAATGCCCTTATTTTCTAAATAAACCGAACATGCCCACACAAGTGCACCCACGAATATGAGCAGCCCAGAGCGCATGACCACAACAACGAACCATTTTGTAGCACAGTCTTCATGAATATCCTGTTCAGACCAGCCGAGCCCCCTGTTCATAAACAGCTCTATAGTTCCTATTAACCAGCAGCCCTCCAGTAATGATCCGTTCT
Organism: Phainopepla nitens; assembly: GCA_013400175.1. Taxonomy (NCBI): domain Eukaryota; kingdom Metazoa; phylum Chordata; class Aves; order Passeriformes; family Bombycillidae; genus Phainopepla; species Phainopepla nitens. The sequence goes on from VXBQ01010975.1 coordinate 11,599, forward strand.
GTTCAGCCCTGTACCCTTTGGTGACCTCCCAATAAAAGACCCTACTATTGCTGTGCAGCTTGGCCACAATTAATCAGCGTAGCTCTGGGCTTGCAAATTACTTTCACCCTTGCCAGCCATTACTTTCGAGTGACCCTACAATAACAAATCGAGATCCACTGCTGGCAAAATAGTCAGGGTTGGCTTTTTTTTTTTCCAAATACCTCAAAACAGCTCTCTAAATAATTTTTTTCCCTATCCATTTCAGAAATTAAAAGGTTTAACCTGAACACAAAGAAATAGTAATTTGGGGGAAAAGGCAGAGATCACTTTTAATAGGTTCATTGTCCAGTCAGGAAAAAGAACACTCAGTGTCAGTCTGGAGGATCGAAGTCCCATATCACATCTATGGAACTGCAGAGTAGGTGTGTCCTCGCTCCAGAAGAGAAGGATGTCACCCATCTTGTGCCTGGGCCTGTCTCTTGCCTGAGATCCCTATCCAAAGGCTTAGGAGATGCTGGGACAGCTGTGCTGAGGAGTGTGCTCGCAGTTCCATAGCACAGTCATGTTCTAGTGCTTGAGCCCCAGCCCTCTTTAGCTTCCCTGTGCAAGTGAAGTCACAAACCTCTGGTTTGTGCCCCCCCCCCGCCCTCCCTGCTCTTTCTGGGAGGGTTTGCTGGTGGCCAGTGCTGTGAATGAGTCACTTTTTCCTATAGCGGGTAGTTAATTTCCAGCTCTCTTCTTTATCTGGTTGCCAGTTTTCAGGAAAAGTTTAGAAATGTTGCATCTTGGAGCACACTGCAGTGCTGTAAGATTGGGTTGAAATGGGCCAGTGGGTTGAAAAGCTACTGTAAAGTCATAGGGACATGGAAATGCCGGTACCCTTAAGCATAAATATGACTGAGTACCATTCAGTCTATGGTGTCTGGTGTCACAGCATTGTGGTGGCATTTTTCCTGAGTCCTTCATAAGCTTCTGCCAAAGTCAGAGTCTGGAATTTGTCCTGTTTCACCTTGTTTTAGCACCTGGGGTTGAAATGAATTTTAAAAGCAGAGGGAAGCACAAAGAGCTGGCACACAGTGGGGTCCTGGCTCTGATCTCTCCAGAGCCACTGACTCACTCTGTGATCTTCAGCAAAGCTGTTGACCTGCTCGTGCTTTGTGCTACACAGCTGGAAAATTGAGTAAAAGAAAAAAAAAAAAAAGCCAATGGGAACTTCACTCAAAAGAGCCGATGCACAAATTTTCTAGAAAAACAAATCACCCAAGCCCTGCCACTCCAGTGTCCCCAATCCTTCTCTCTTCCTTGCACCTTACAGTTAAAGCAACAAGCAGTTTAAAGTGGAAAATCTGGGGCTGTGTTTTCTTACATGTTCTGGATCCTCCTTTAACTGTGAAAATGTTCAAAGTGAAAACTTGACCTGGCAACAGTTTCTGAATGACCTGGCTCTGGCTGTGAAATCCACTTCAACTTTGCAGGAGCAAATTTTTAGAGTCTTCTCTGGTGGAGGAACAAAAAGATTTTTATTATTATTATTGTTTTTCTTCAAGAGGAAACTTTATACAGACTGTGTGTTATGTTTTCTCCCAGCACTCAAGGTCAAATCAGCAGTTCTGGTCTCATTGTTCCCCACTAACTTTATATCACCCAAAAATAATAAACCCCTTCCCTGCTCTCACTGCAGGTACCCCGTGGCAGCAGAGGGGAAGGACAGAAGCGCAAGCAAACAACCTGACATTTCTGCCATTGCAGCCACACACAGTAAAGACACGTCTGGGCAATGTGATCATGTAAGTGGACGTTGCTAATTATAATTGCTACCTCCTAATTCAGAGGAGTAGTGACTCACAGGAACCATGAGCTATCTGGGCCTCCCAGATCCAAGTTCCTCAGACTTCAAGCCATGGCACTGAAGATGAAGGCCTCCAGTGGATTAACTTCAAGCCATAACTCAAAAGTGGTCAAAGGCACAACTAGTGAAGATTTGATATCAACTTCTCTCCACCTTGGTAGGGAGTGCAGGATCAGAAACTGTGGCTGAATGTCTGGGGATTAGCTGGAGCCAGCTTGATCCTACTCAAGCACCTGGTGCCAAAAGCCCTCTGCTGAACACTGCAGTGATTTTCTACTGGTCATTTTTGCCAGCATCAGCATCAGCCATGCACTGGTTGAGAAAGAGCATTTATGTTTGTTGGAAAGGCTTCCCTGTGCGTGACGGTGGCTGTTTGCATGTGCAGCCAACCCGCCTCACACCTCGTCAAGACTCACAAGTGCACACAGCACAGGACATTATTATGTATGTGCCTGCACACTCTCACAGAGCTGAGCCTTAGGTGACAACTAATTCTGGATGATGTGCTAAAAAAAGCAACAGGTATGCAATAAGGATTAATCCTGACTTGAAAAATACTTCCTTTTATCTCCTGGCATGGTCCCTGGACAGTCACACTGACTTTCCCCACAGTCATAGGCAAGTCTTAGATTCAACTTCTTAGTCTTAGACACTGGGCATAATAAACATGTCCTTTTAGTTGCCCAACTCATACCTGTGTTTCTGAAGCTGGCCTGGGGAATAGCATGCCTCATTCCCAGTAAGGATTGTGGAAGTGACTACCACAGGATGGAGGAGCAAAGGGAATTTAGTTATAAGCCAAGCTGAACTGACTTGTGCCAGGCAGACTCCAGAGTATGGTCCTTGATCTTTTAGTCACAAAGATATATATGGCCTGCATTTCCAGAATTGTAAATGAGACATCACATCATCAGGGTTGAGAAAGTAACACACTGAGGAAAGGGAGTCAGGCCAAGGACATATTACAGTATTATCTTATTTATTCCTTCACACTCTCTTTCAATCAAACTCTGTTCCCTGTCCAGCATTTTACACATGATTATAGGCTCTCTGGGGGCAGAGGCCATCTCCTAGCTGCATTTGTGCAGCCGCTGAAACCATGAGGTCATATTCTTGACAAGGGAGAATTTCTGCACGCCAGGGATGCTGATGATGCCAGGATGCTCACGGGAAGGGCGAAGGAACACTCCCCTGCTGAGATGCCACTCCACAGCAGAGCTGAAGGTCTGTTTGCTTGTCTTATTTATTCCAAGTGGGCAGGGGTGTGGTCATGGCCATCTAAGGAATATGTGCATGAGATATTGCAACCAGACAGTTCATTCCTCTGCCCACAGAGGTGTTTGTGTTTCCACACTGGAAAATGCCTCACCTGCGTAGGAATTGCCCCTGCCACCAGAAATAACTAAACGTGTAACTAAAATACGAGGTCTAAGGAATATTGTCAGAAGTGTCTTTAAGGCAATTTTTATTAGGTGTTGGATGTCCTAGTTGAGGGTTATTTTTCCTCTTAAAGGCTAATGTAGGAAAGAATCACACCATCAGCTCAGCCCTCCCATGAACTGCCGGCAGACCCTGTTCCCAGGGGGAATGGAGGCAGTGGGATGAGCCACATTAGATTACAGAGTGTGACCAGATGTGCTGAGGAGTTTGTGAAGCCTGTTCTTTGCTACAGGGTTAATGTGCATGAGATGACTGCTTATCCTGTAGCTGATATTCCTGTGGAGCTGGAGCTTGAGCTTGACGTTGCTTTGAAATCATCTCCTCCTCCCATCTCCATTGCTGTGGGAGGCACGGCTCCATCACTGTGACACTGATGGCTTTTGGGCACTCTCTTTACTCTCCCCACACTACCAAAACCACTTTTCTAGTGCGACATCTCCAGTGTCCACTCTTGTCTTTCTGTCCGCCTAGATGGTGTCCTATAGGTTTTCCTGCTGCCCACTGTTTGCCCCATCTCTGTGGCCTAGGCTACTCAACCACAGAGGCTAAGTGGGAGAGGGAGGGAAGCAGAGCAGTGAGATGGAAGTTGTAGGGGCTTGGAAGTTGGCTGTTCAAAGGCACCCAGAAAGGATCTCATCTCTCTGTGCTCTGTTCTGGCCCATGCTCTACAGCCACAGGCAGGCAGTGATGGAGAAAGGCCTATATGAAGGCATAAGCTGCTCTGAGCTGAACTTTCCTATGCAGCACCCCCAGAAGAGCGGAGTGGTGCCTGGATGTTATGTACCCCTGAGAAGTGGGTGATAAAAATGGCTCATTATTCCCTGGCTTGTGCCACATGCTTAGCTTATTCACCCCCTGTACTCAGAGACTTGACAGTGGCAGTGGGACAAACATAGCTATCCCCACTCTAAATCCACGTTCATCCTTGTCCTGGGGATTGGAGACCTGGGTCGCATTTCTGTACATTCTGCTTAGCCCTGCTGCCTGGTGTAAGAAGGGCAAGATTCTTGAAAAGCGATGGATGTGCTTGCACAGCTACAGATCACCCTGCAGGCCATGTAAATTGGGGCATTTGAGAAAACCTCATCCACCGTCAGTTCTGCCTGGTAACTTCTTACAAAACCCTCTAAAATCAAAGAGGAAGGAGTCAGGCAGCCCCTGCCCAGGACAAGCCCCAGTGACCAGATGAAAAGGAACAATCCCTAATTAGCAGCCTGTGCAGAGCCATCTGTGCTTATACATAATCTGCTAGATATGGGCCACGTGAGGAGAGCCTGGTGTCAGCTTCTTGTGAAACCTACTGTGATGGCAGGATAGCAGGATAAGCTTTTGGAATGCTTATGGCAGGATGAGAGTGGACAGTGTCATTGTGGATGACATCATGTCCAGCAAAACAGCTGGGAAAGGACGCAGTGGGGAAATTTAGAAGATATATTGGTGGGGATATGGTTGTGTCTGGAATATTTGCTCAGCTGAGACCTATCACAGTTGTTACATCACAGGTGATGAAGATGGGAGAGCGGAGAATGGAAGTCCATTGAAACTATAGAATACAGTAACTTGCAGGGTTTTATCCAGGAGGGAGCAGGTGGAGATAATCTCCATTGGGAGCAGTCTCACAGTTCATTGCTTCTCTTTTCCTTCCCCTGGAGAAAGGAAAACATGCTTGAAGGGCTCTTCTGTTTTGGAGAGAGTTGGGCATTTCACCTGCTTTATCTAAACTAGTCCCCATTCTGCAGGGTCTCAACCTGTAGCAACATTTCCACATCACTAATCACAATTTTGTTTTGGTTTTTGTTGTTGTTGCACAGATCTGAACTTCCCAGAGGGAGCAATAAATGACAAAGAGGTGAGGTTTACACTGCATCCAGATGTGCCTGGTGGACAGTTGTGCAGTGTGTTATGTTTCTGCCTTGCATTATCTCTCAAGTTTTGGCCCCAGTGGAGCGGAGCTCCTCAGCAAGCACCACACTTACAGGGACAGAGAGAGAGAGAAGCAGCCTTGGAAAATGGTGCTTTACCCACCTAGGTGCTGGCTGATTGCATGAGACAACCTGAGATTTTGATTCTTTTTGTTTCCAACATCTCTCTGGAGTTTTGGCCCATTACAGCCATTTGCACTCACTGATTTTGGTGCTGGCTCCAGGTCTTCCTTCCAGCAGTCAGATTCCCTCATGCCTGAGGTCATGCTCAAGCCCAAGTGATAACACCATATTCACATGTTTTTCAAAGGCTGGATCAAGCTATAGAGGTGACTGAACCTAGGAACAAATGTCCTGTTGTGCACAGAAACAGTGTAGAGCTGATTTTTGATACACCCACTTAGTGCAGCCGGGGTGCTGGCAGGCTGTCTGTGTTTGGTTGGTGCTTTATGGGACTGCAGCAGGGAACACAAAGCTGTGGGAGGTTGGGTTCTCTTGCTGAGAGTGCTGTTTGCAATTAAAGCCCGTAAAGTGACCACAGGTTGTCACCTCTCTTTGGCATGAGATACACAACTAGCCAGGAAAAGGTAGTAACTGCTGACTTTGCCATTTTGCTAGTCTGTTTGCAGTCTTCCAGCTGGCTGTGAGCTCTCACAGTCATGTTGTTCTCCAAGCTGAGCTGTATTAATTGTCTCAAGAGACCCAGCATCAGCTGCTTTATTGTAGCTCAAACTTATGACGAGTAATTCGTTTTCTCTTGCTGTAATTGCTGGTAGTAAAACATTATTTCCACTCATCAGAAGGTCACAGAGCAAGAGGCAAGCAGTCTTTGTAGCAGTCGTGGCAGCCCATCAGAGAAGAACATGGTGTTTGAGATTCAAGTGCCTCTGGATTTGTTGGTGCTAAAACCAGCACATGGTAACAAAGAAAGATGAGAGTTGACATGTCTCTAGCAAAGACTTTTAAGGAAATGGGCCATGGCTCCTACTTGAGGCCATTTTGAATAGATTTCTATCTGTACAGGGGTTATCTTCCCCTAAGACCGTCAATCTTCTCATATCCCACCTGACATTCATTTCCTGTTGGGTTCCTTTGCTGCGCTTAGGTTTGGTGGGTCCCCTCAATCATGTGGAGTTGAGTGATTTAGCAGCATGTTCATGTGGTTTGTAGTTTTTAAGCTGCAAGATTTGTAAGCTATTATAAACAGAAAGGCCCTGCCAAATCTTGCTGCCTGACTGAGCTATCAGCGTCTCTAGGTGTGTAGGAGAGGCCATCCTTCCTTCATGTTTATTTGTAACACAAGGGAAAAGAGGGAAGCAGAGTAAAGCCTAGTACCACATAATTTACTGAAGAGTGACAGCTAATTTGCATTTTAGCTAAGACATCCAGCAGCAAAGTGAAATCACTTTCACACACACTCCAGGATTCCTGCTACATGATCTTGGACACATGGATTTGATGGACAATGAGTTTTACTGAAGCCCATTACAAATAAGGAAGAAATGTGACAAGGCTCCAAGGAAGTTTTTAGTGTTTGTGTGAGAAGGTTTGCATTACTAAAGACTCCTGGAAAAGGTATCCCCATGTGAGCTCAGTATTCCTCCACTGAAAGGTTTGTCTGTGCCTCTCCTGTGAGGTGGACAGTTGAACAGTTCTGTAGGTGGGTGCTGAGAGATGGACAGGAGGGAGCTTTCTGAGGAAAAGAGTCCTGACGGAAGGACTTGACTGTGGGATGAAGGATCAGGCAGTTGGGACTGTTCTCATTTTACTCAGATGTCCCCACTTAAAAATTCTCCACTTGCTGGTCATTTTAAATCTCACAAGTCAAATGTGAAGGTTTTAAAATTTGTCTTTCCATACTGTCTAGAGAAGCTGGTGTAGTACTGTCTGCTTTTTATTTTTTCTGAGGACAAAAAAGTATGCTGACAGGGAGACCTATTTTTGGTGTGTTATCAGACAAATATGACAGTGGAAATCTCTATGTTGCATTATCTACTTTAGTCTTTGCTGCAAGGAGCAGAGTCTGATCTGAATGTGCTCCTGCCAGACCAGGGGTCTCAGTGCTTCTGGTTGCTGGTAGCCAGCATGACACTCAACCATTACTCATGACAGGTCTTTGGGCTGAGGTTCAGGCTCAAAATCCTTCTGCTGGAAAAGTGCCCTGCATCTCACTCCGAAGAGCAACACTTTATTTTCCTCACCATCAGCTAACTCAAAAAAAATCCTCATATTTTGTTCCTCTGGGCTCTTTTGAGTGCTGGCTGTGCAGCTCTGTGCCACCTCTCTGAAATGCTCCAGCAGGGACACAGCCTGTCTTTCATCCCCAAGTCTGAAGGCCGAGCCCTGTTCCTTCTCTTTCACTGGTTAATATGGAGCAAAGTCACAACTCACACAGCTCAATGCAGGGCCATAGTGTCTCCTTTCAGCTGCCATTCCTGGGGTCTGTGTGTGTCCAGGGTGTCTGTCCTGGCTGGAGGTGGAGGCACACCCTGCTGAAGACACGATAGGACCAGCCGACTGCACCTGGGACTGCAACTCATCACAGTTGGATGGGTTCCTGCTTTCAGACCAGCCTGCTCCAGCCAGCTACACACATCCTCCAGGCAATTTTAATGTTCCTGGAAAGTCCTCCCAAAAACAATCACATCATCCAGATCAGCTGAACATGTGGCCCACTGAACAGCTGCCAAAATCAAATCCATTTGCCTTTGAGAGGTGCTAAGGGAATTGCAGAGACCAAAAGGCATCACGTTAAATTCAGAGAGTGAGACACGCTGTCTTTGGACAAGTTTCTCGATGAGTCTGCCCTTGGCAGAAGCCACTGCACCCATTTGGAGAGGAGCACTGCTCTGTGGTGCAGGCAAGTGCCTTGGGCAGCTCCTCTGCCTGCTGGTTTTTACTTCTGTCTTCACTTTTAGTACTGAGCCACTCAGAGAAATGTTGGCCACTCAAGTCCAGTCTCCCCAGAAGAGCACAGGCTCTGCTGAGACCACCCAGTGGAGGGGCTGGGTGTGATGGAGCCCCTCTCCTGCTGGGTTTGGTTACCAGAGCCTGTCTGTCCTCATTCTGTTAATACAGTGCCGAGAACAATGGGACCTCAGTCCCTGCTTTGGGTCTCAAAGTAATGAATAACAGCATCTTCAGTTGAGGCAGTCAAGCCATATTTGGGGAGGATGCACTCTTTTCTTCCAGGAAATTAGTCTGTGGAGCAGGTCAGCCCCTGTCAGCACTCTGGTTGTGAAACCTGTGTGACAGTAATTTGTTGAAGACCGTCATCCTCCCTCTGCACTACACCCCCTGCATTGCCCTTGACACTTGTGAGAGGTTTTTAATAACCAAGAACATCAGTGACCCTCAAGGATATTTTGGAGGATGTGACATTCCTACCTTGTTATGAACAAAGACCCTAAACTCAGGGTTTTCCCTAGTTGCTTTTCCAGTCAGACTTTTCCTTGCTGGTTCCTGGGAAATGTGCTCGTATATTGCCATTGAAGTCTTAAAAGAAATGAAAAACTGTGTCCTTGCAAAGAACTTACCTGATAACAATCTTCTCCCATCACTGGTTTGTCAGACTTACAAGCCAAAGGAATGTTAGCAAAGGGGAGAAGGGACAAGATGTCAAATCTCCCCCTGCCAACCTTCCTTTCCACCTAACATCTGCCAACACAGGGCTGGATGCAGAAAAAATAAAGGCTACGCCTGCCAGATGGCTGATGGATAATGGTACCATTGTAAAAACTGGCCAGAGCAGCTCAGACAGCAGCTCTGCCACCCTTCACAGTGTAGGGCAAGGGTTCAGATGGCTGTCATTCACCTCCAGCCATAAAGTGGGATCTCCCCTCCAAGACCCAAAAGACCTCATCCTACCAGGTGCAAAGCTCTGCAGTCTGCTGATATAAATAGGAGGGCTCCTTGACACCCCTCTGGAACAAGCATTAATCTTTTGGATTTGTTGTTGTGGGGATTTCAGGAAAGGGATGGCTCTGATTCTGCTGGGACAAGCTTTTGCAGAGAGAGGGTGCTGAGATATCTTCTGTAGGACTTTCTCTGGAGCTGTCAGCCCTGATACTTTCTTACTTTCTTATTTCTTGCCATCTCTTCTGCTCGTTTGTGCTTTCTTGGATTGCTGTCACGGAGGAAGGTTTTTATATTCATTGCATTTATACCTCAGTGACTCAGCACTGGGCTCAACCAGAAACGCAGTTGCCCTGAGGAGATACGGATGGAAGAAATGATTGTGTGTGTGTTTGTTGGCAGGGGACAGCAGTTCTTCCCCAGACTCAGCTATTCACACACTTTTGATTTAGGAAAGCCTGAAGAAAGCTCTCTTCCTTCCTCCTTACTGGTGCCGAGCAGAAGCAGGACCAGACGTCATGCTCCGACACGCTGAGCCGTCTCCTTCCTTCATGCTCAGTGGCTTTTCTCCTGGTGCACTCGAGGAGAGCTCTGGGAACAGCACTCCCGGCCCGTTTTCGACTTCAGAATGCGTCAGCTGATCGCTATCTTGTCTCAAATACCTGTCTGGTACAGACCACGTGTGGAGTATTAACTCTGCAAAAGAGGGGCTGGAGCACTGGAGCAGGATGGACAAGGAGCTGAACTTTAACTCTTTCACTGCACAGGTCCCTGCTCACAGCTACCATGTGTGAACATTACTGGTGCAGGGAGAGGCAGAGCCGTCCATGAGGATGCGGGAGGACAGAGGAGGACACTTGTGAGGTGCACACCAAATGGAGCTGGGAGGGCCGTGTCAGAATGAGACAAAGTAGGCAGTTCCTCCTGTGGCATGTAGTTGATCTCTCAGATGAACATGGATGGAGATGAGCTTCCAGGGAACTCTGAATGAGTTAATGAAGAACAAATTCCCTAGGGATTAATAAATTTGCAGAGGGTAACACGTTTAGATAACATGGGGCGAAACAGCATATTTACTTATCCTGTTCTTACTTTCCCCAGGTTGCATGGCCAGATGTACATGTGTTCAGACCCAGCTCAGCTGCCAAATGTTCTCATACAATCTTCTAGCTCGTTGACAGCTGCCTTAAGCTGAACAATGCCTGGGGTAGGCCACAGACCTTAAGTATGCCCTTCTTGGAATTGCCATGAGTGTTCATGGAGAATACCAAATATTTCCCTCTTGGTTGCCATTAACAGAATGAGGGGGAGAAATGTTGCTCAGTGATAAGCCAAATATTGTCCAGAAACCATTGTTTCTTAAACACACTGGGGGAAGTTTCCACACTAACCATGAGAGCTAAATGCTCTCCCTTGGTTCCTCTCGTGCAAAGTGTGTACAGTAAAGGCTGTTTCCTGCTGTAGGCTGCATGGCACTGCATGGCTGTACAGCCTCAGTACCTTTTTTGGTACTTTGCTCCCACCAGACTAGATGTGTCCATTGTCCAGACAGCTGTGTCTAATCCAGAGCCTCCTACTTTACAGCAGGTGTGGAGCAAGACACAAATTAATAAGCTTACCCTAGCTCATTTATTGGACCTCTCACTGCCGTGCAGAGGCACCACCGGGATTGCCAAAGGTACAGGGAGAGCAGTCAGGCGACACAGCAGGGATTTTAGGTGTTGGATGGTGGGAAATGTGACCTGCACCAAGCAAGGGTCAGGAGCCCCTCATCTGTGATGTTATTGGAGTGACAGCTCCTAGAGACTGCTGGCAGTATCTCCAGGCATACCCAGGCTCTTAGCTTGATCTTAGTACTAAAATGATCTCCTTTTAGTACTTTCAGGCATTTCTGAGCACCTTTCTCCTGTTCCAGGATCCTGTTCAAGTTTAAACTCTGTTTTCATTTGGAAATAACGAGGCCAAAGCCCATGTCTAGTGCACCCTGAGAGAGAAAATTGATGTTTCTGCTGCCACAGAAGATCTTTGTATTCTCCTTGTTCCGGAGGAAACCCACAAAGTTGAACCTTATGCAACATATTTGGCAAACAGGGCTGTGGCTGGGTTGTGGCTTTGTGACCAGAAGAAGTGACACAGGACGGGAAAGTCCCCAGAACTCAACCAGAGTGCAAAAGAGAGAGATGTAGAAAGGGGAGAAGACTGCTGTTGTGGTGACCAACACCACGATCTATCAACACAGTGATAGGCTGACAAAATCCCTCTGCTGTCCCATAAGTGTCTGGCACGGCTTTACCAGAGAGAGAACAACCCAGAAGGTCAAGGAAAGAGGATAAAATGAAGGAGGTCATCCAGTGGGGGGTCTGGTTAATGTTACATTGGAGGACAGTCTCAAGGTGTGGTTTATCGCCTCTAGATTTAAACTGTCTAGTGTTTAGGTATTTGCTATAGCACACTGTATAGATCCCAGTTTAGGCAGTGGGGAATGATGTGTACCTCTAAGAAATATTTATCCCAGCCTGTCCCAAAGATGGACGCTCTTCCTGCTTGAAAATGTCTACCTTTCTTTATGAACAGAATAATCTAGAAAGCTATTTAATTCAAGCATATAATTTACAAATGGCTAAAGTTAGTGGGATGAACATCAATGTAAATAAGAATGAACCCTTCCAGCCTTCTCCATCTGATTCATTACATAAATATTCTTCTGTACTCCATTAAAAAAGATACAAAAGTTGTTTTCTACCATGTGAGTAACAGTAAGTACTTGACAAGACTTCAGAGGACACCAAGGCCTTTGTGCTGTATTGTTGACAAAAGAATTACCAATGTGGACTTTTTCTTCTTTCATTTGCAGCTAACAGAAGACAAAACAGTTTTCCAAGAATTCTGGTTTTAATGTAAATGTGTCAGTATTTTTTTTGGAGATGACAAATCCTTTTATGAAACTTAGATTTTTAAAGACAGCTTCAATATACAAATATCTCATCACAAATGGCTTTTGTTTAAGTTCTACAGCAAATATCAGCTTTTTCTGAATAAAACCCCTAATTTTCTCTGGAAATGTTCATGTCAGTGATGGGGACCACTGTGGAGTCTGGAGCAACTGAGGGCTGTTAGTTTGCTTAATGTAGCACAGCTAGAGAGAACTTTATTCTTTGTCTAAAATGCTCTTGAGGGAAGGACAAAGAGGCATCCCCAGCATACACGGGCTGGATCCAATGTCACAGAGATTGAATTCATCTGAAGGAATAACAGCCTCTGGTTTGACCTAACTATGGCTCTAAGAATGAAGGTAGCATGAGTGAGTTGATGAGATTGGATATTACAACAACTGCTTTACTCAACAACTCTGCTTTACATGCAGAGCCCCACTGCCATGAACAGGGCCGTCCTGTCCTCTTGCTGTCCTGTGCTTCACACTGGGAGAATCGACTCAAGAACATCCTGAGGCAGGGTGACAAAATTTAAACTTTATGAGTAATCCAAGGTGTTCACTTGAAGATGTGACAAGAGCAACTTTCATATTTCAAGCTAGACATGTGCTTCAAAAGGAGATGAAAATCCCTCATTCTAGGAGTGTGATGAGGATATTAGGTACATTTCAGTCATAGTTTTATATTCCTTTCTTGTATTTTATTTGTCAGTGATCTAAATCAGAGGGTTTCTTTTTAATTGTTTTCTATGAGGAAATCCTTCCATGTTTCTCCTCTAGGTCTTTCTTGTTTGTGTTATACATCCTTTGAGAGCTGGTAGTTCAAACTATGTTTGAATTCAGGGAGAGAGGCTATGTACACGATGGCATTTTAGCACTTTCAGTTATGTTTTCTAGCTTCTTCCTAAGAGTGATGTAGTCTCTGTTGGACACCAAGACTTTGAGGCTACAAAGGAATTTGGCACAAGACTCAGGGAACGACTCTGAATTTCCCTTTAGAGGTGTTCTTTTCTCAGCACACCTCATTTCTGTCTCACTGAGAAGCCAGTTTGCTTTCACCGAGGTCTGCTGAACTTTTTACAGTTTCCTTAGGGATTTATATATATAAAATATGAAAGAAAATATGACTATAGCTAGGACAGAAGGTGGTACAGAACAACACTACTTAAGTATTTCTGGTATGGAAATCCTCTGTCAAGGATGCTCTGTCAATCTCAAACCACAAAAGGGATTCAGGAAGAAGAATGCATTTTCTCTTCAGTAACTCAGCCAGACAACCAAGGCTAATGAGCTTTTTCATACTAAATGCAGACTGGAATCCTTCACTGTCTCAGACTCATGTGGTCTTCACTTAAGCCCTCAGTCCTTGGGGTGCCATGAGAAAGAGGCAGGGTGTTCTCTTCCTACCAGTTCATGAAAACATGGGGTAGATAAAGGAGTATTTTATCATGTTCACTGCTCCTCATGGCACCTGATCATTGTTTGACCGTCTCCATTTCAGGTTAGCCAAAGGAATTCAAGAAGACTGATTCTTCCAGTAGGATACTTGAACACTTTTAGGCCTCACACATGGAAGAATTTCCTGTGACTTTCTGACAGATGTGGATGTCTTAAGATCAAACTTGAAATCTCACAGTAAAAAAGGAGGCTCCTAATTATGTTTTACTCCGGGATATTCTGGTTTCAAAGAGGTCAAGGCTCTGTGTAGGATGGAGTAGCACTCTGGAGGTATGGAACAGTCTCTGTTCCCCACTTGGTGTTTGCAGGGATGTATGCATCTCTCAGAAACACTGTATTCAGAATCAGGCTGATGAAGTGGTGGTGTCTCTGGTGAGCTGTGGTGTGGTATCATCAGGGACAGAAGATCCTGATGAAGAATATTTTTAATGCAATCAATCTCTATGACTTAAGACAAAAAGCATCATTCACACTCACACACATCCAATTGACAGTGCCTGCCAATACCCACACAAGAGCCCATCCAGATGGATCCTCTTGCAACAACTGAAAACATACTAAGAAGAAAAGAATTTTAGTTCTTCTGTTAGCCTGAAAACACATGAGCTTTTAGAAGAACTATTAGTATTCCGAACATATGGCAACTCCCTGCATTGCCTGGGGAAGCTCTTGGCTTTCCAGTAGAAAAGCTGTTAAACCAGTAATGGGGGACTGGGTGTATCAAGTGTTTATGAGTCTCCCATCTGTAGGCCAGACAGAAACATCTCATACTGAGTGTTTTGCAGTGTCATCAACCCATCTGCAGAACTGTCTGTTTGACCCCTGGTATGTGACGGACTTGGCAAGAAGCAAGAAAGAAACAGGGGTGGTGGGGGGAGAGTGAGAGGTGAAGAAAGGAAGATGGGTGCAAGAGGAAAAGATATAAGGTGAGGAATATAAATAAGCATGTTCAAATATCACAGAAGTGACATCATGACATTTCTTCACCCAAGTTCTTCACTCTCAAACTCATAAACTAATTAGAGAGGTGCATTTTACAATTCCCTCACCCTACTACATTAAAATCAATTTTTTCAGCTGGTCTGGCCAAAGAGGAGAGCTCCAATCACATATTTGCAGGGGAAAGTGTTAGGACATGGGATGGTGAGCTATGTATCTGGAGAGACCCAGTTTTCACTGGTGAAGGAAATAAACAGCAATGCAATTTTCGTTTTTATTTTTAAAAATTTTCTTCTTTTTGGCTTTGGGCAGTATTGAACTTCCCACCCTCTGCAATGCTGTCAGCCTGAACAGTACGGACATCTGGCATGCAAATAAATTACAGCCCAGGCAAATGCTGTCTTGTAGTTAAGTTTGTCAGTCTCTCCATCTTGCTTGTGCTTTCTTTCTTCCTTTCTTCCTTGCTTTCTTGCTTTTTTGCCTTCTTTTCTGTTGCTCCAGCACCTGTCTTGGTAATAAATCAGTGGTCCAGCCGCCTTCGATTCTTTCCAGGGGGAAAGAACTGGAAGGTTACAGTGTGATGACACCCCCAAGGCTAACAGCTAGGCTCATAAAACATGTTATCAATAAAGCATTTCAGTTTTTATGATGGAAACCAATCTCTCACAGTCAGCCATGGAGTCTTAAATACAATTTCATTTCTACTAAAATGGCACTGACCATGACAGTATACGGTCAATATATTCCCAATACACTTTATATGTATGTTTTATATATATATATAATATATATTTTTTTATATATATATCTCTAATGTATATATTCTCAACACGCTTCTAAACATACTTTAAGTGGCAGGGATGTTTACAACAGCTCATGAAATCACTGACAGCTGTAAATACCACATAACCATCCTGACTCTTTTCTGATTACTGAAACAATGATTCTGGAAGGGAGAGAGAAGTAGATCCAATGGATTTTAGAAGTTAAATGGTAGGAGGGGGACATCTCAGAGTCCTCCTTCAGATTTTATTTTCTTTTATGGTTTATGTTTGTGACACAATTCTAAAAAAAGGAGCGGTGATGTGGGCAATCAAAGGCCTCCTTTTGTTGAACTGTAGCATCAGTGCTAACCCTAGTGCCTTTTAGAGGCCATTTACAGGAAAGAGGGAATTACTTGTAGCTGTTTCCCAGCCCAATCTGCCCATCTTGTTCTTTAAAAGACGTTTTCCCAGCCTTAGCTTTTCCACAGAATGGGTCTTCTGTCCTTGAAAGTGAGACAGTGGATAAATGCATCACATTTAAAATGGATGGGTTTATTTATGCTAATTGGTGTTCATGAAGTTCTTTCGTAAGCCAATGTTAGATTATTCAATAAACTTCATAAGCAAAAGGATAACCCTTGTAAAGACAAGGGGCAGAAAAAATGCATAGAGATACTGAGCAGTGAGAACTATGAAATGTAACTATCAGGTGCCTCAGGATTTTAGAGGTCTAACAAGTGCTGAGACTGCCTTCTGTGTTATAAAGAAGGAAGCTTTAAATATAGATTTCAAGGAGGACAACATCACAAATTTGTATATTTATAGTGGACTCCTTAAATGTATTTGGGAGGAAAATATGAAAGGATATGGATATGTGAAAAAACTTTATACAGCAGTTGATCCTCTTTTGTAATTTATTTTAATTTTTAAAAAATTTTGGTTATTTGAGGCCATGATTGCTGCCAGGGTCACTGCTGGTCCTCCCATGTGCCCAGTGCATCCTGGCAGTCTTGGCTTGGCTCTGAATCCAGCTGAGCTGAGGAATGGCAAGAGCTGAGCAGTATGCATGAGGGGGCCAGGAGAAATACGGATTCATATCGGCCTCCCAGATCTTCAAAGTACTGCATGGACTGAGGTTGAGGCTAGTAATTAGTTTGGAAGCAAATCTGATTCATTGCTGGCAGGGTTTCTGTCTGGAACCAAGCAAAGTTGGTGAAATGTGAATTTTTGGCTGATTTTTAATGGAAAAGGTAGAATAGATGATATTAAGAGATACTTCAGGGTCTTGGTCTGCTTAAGAGATCAGGAGTGCAACTAGTGTTCTTTATCCTTCCAGTTGGAGGGAACGATGAGGAAAGAAACTGGAAGAGCCAGCAGATCAATACCTGGCTCTGAGCCTGGTGTCACCAGCAGAATTTTGGGTTTTTTGATCATGGGTCAGTTTACATGACATGCTGGCAACACCCAAGGTACGCCTGTCTCAATGGCATAGAAGGATCTTTGCACAGGAGTTAGCAGGGATGTAAAAGTCTTTTCGAACTGAAATGATTCTATGATTGTGTGATCTAATCCAAAGAGGGTAAGCAAGACTTGCCCAGATCTGCCTTTTCTTCAAAACTGCCACTTTTATGTATTGCAACAGCAGAAGAGCTAGCTTTTGGTCATGGAGAGTGAACTTATTTTGCTTCTTTTTGCTGAGGTTCCAAGATGAAGTCTCATTTCCAGTGGAGGGAGTGGTGATACATGTATTGCATCTACTATGCCTAAGCAGAGAACCCCCATTTCCAGGGCTGTCAACTGGACCTTCTTCACACTATAGAGAGCACTTAATAAATGCAAAAAAAAAAAAAAAAAGAAAAAAAAAGTGAAATGTGATCTTGCCAGAATGAGGAGACATCCAAAAGGACTGTGCTTTGGGTTGTATAGCCTTCATAAGGAGTCAGAACAAATATCCAGACTTCAGTGCGAGACCAAACAGAGTTGTTCAGTCCCTATGGAGATGAGATGTAGAACTTGAGAATGTAAACAGATGTGGAGACATTTTGATGCATTTTTGAAAAGACAAATGACTTTCATGCTGCTGTATTTTAGAGTTCACTCCATCTCTTTATCAAAAATATGATGCAAAAGCAATAGTCACTTCATTTCCATTTCTCAATCTGTCTGGAGAGCAAAAGGCACAGTCATCTTGTAGATGAGTTAACAACGGTGTCTAACAACTGTTGGGGAAGACTTGGAGAGATTAAGACACTGAAGAAAAAGGAAAGAACAAGAAAGTAAGAGTCTGAAGGAAAGCACCATGATAGATTGAGATCTTTAAATAGCATGTGTTTATATATTATTGCAGGTGGGTTGATTAGCACATGAGAGATTCCAGCAGAGCCTCATCCATCTGGAAAAGAGAATGCAAATGGTGAGTCTCCAACTAATCCCATATGGATATAAACATTCCATCGAAACGAGAAACTATAGGATATAAAATAGGTGGAATTTCAGCATCATAATCTCATCATCATCCTTTTTTTTTTTTTTTTTTTTTTTTTTTTTCCAGGGGAGATTCACTCCATGGAAAGGGCAAGGCTCACACACTGAAAGGCTAGAATATTCTCAGCATCCTTGGAGCTTACTTCTGTGGGTGAACAGAGGGTGCCAACAGCCAAGAGTGTCTCTGTAGCTATGGGTCAGATGGGAAAGCCCCTTGTTCAGGGATAGCTCAACCAGTATCAACTAACCAGTGTGGTCTGTTCAGGTCAATATTATGGACAGCAATAAACAAGAGGACACTGTGTCTCATCAGTCTTCTGGATATAACTTTCTGCTTACAGCTGTATTTGGCAAAGGCCTGTAGGTGGTTATGGACTTTGAGTCAGTGGCTGGGCTTGGATGGGAGCCTTCTGGCTTGCAGTCCTGCACTCTAACCATCTAATCTCTCAGCCCAGAGGAAATTGCGGTGTCCCTTTGGGCCCTTGGTAAGACACCACAGCTTTGTTTGTTGAGTGCTTAGCTTTTGATGGGGATATTTGAAGGTTTCACAGATGGCAGTCAGTGCCTCTCTGCCCTTTTTCTACCTGGAGGCTGCCAAAGGATGGCAGCAAAGAGGCAGGCGTTGGAGGGACATTGGGATGTGAAAAGAGGGGGTATGTGCAGTAGAAGTGCTGGAATTGCTTTTTCTGTGAAAGAAAGGCATACTATCTTGGAAAACAAATTATCTGGAATACAATATTTTCTGTAGTTTGGTGCTGCTAAAAAATGCTGCCCTGGCATCTCTGCAACATGATACCCCAAAGCAAGAATACGGTTTGTTATTACATGTGTGGCCAGGAGGACTCGTGGTAGAGGAGACGTCCTCAGCTATGGCTGAGTATTTAGTTTCCATGTCCCTTCTGTCCTAGGATAGCAGTCAGCAATAATTACTTTAGTGGTTTCTACCCTGCAATTCATAACCTCCAGGCACTGTACTCAGCTCCACAAATTTGTTCCATGCAGGCCCCTTGTAGCTCTCTGCTGAGCTTGGTGTAGATTCACGTGGGAAAGCTAGAGAAGAAATGCCAGTTCACTGGAGTGGCACTGAAAGTGCGAGGCCAGCTTTTGGTAAGCTTTTGGTAAGGAGCCTCTGACATTTGGAAACAATCCTGAAGTGTCAGAGTAACAAACATAATGATTGATCTGAGACATATGATTTAAAGAACTACCAGCCACCAGATCTAGACAGGAGAGGAAAACTGATCACTGATAACAAACTGCTATTGACAGGAGTGTTAAGAATCTCTCCTGATGACACAAGGAGACAGCCTGTGTCCTTTAAATCTGTTGCAAATTCCTATTAATTAAGAATGATTTTCTTTAGAAAAAGAAAAGAGGCACTTTCTTTTTGTTTTCTTGTTTAACAGAGGTCCTGTGCCTGACATAATCTTTACACTTGCCTCCCCAGTTAAGTATCTTTTTTCTTTTCCTTCCCTGGTGTTTGCATGAACTTGGTGAACCCTCATCACGTGTGGCAGTGTTTATATTTGCACAGGCTGTTCTGCGTGTCTCTGTTTGTGTTGCCACCACATCTATATGGCTTGGCAGCAGCCCCACGGCTGTGTTTCAGCTGCATATAAATCAGCTTCCCTCCATCCCCCGGTGTTTCCATCTGTCTGTCTTCTCTGATTGCTCTGAAATGTTACAGGGCATGGAGGTTAACCCATGGCTGAACCCTTCAAATAGAGGTGGGACAAAATAAAACCTGAACTTCTCCACAAACTCAACTTATCAAGTTATGAAGGTGTATGTTCTTTGTGCTTTTGAAGGAAGAGGAAGGACCTTAAAATAGGGACTAACCCCTGCTAATATAGTGTAGTTTTCAAGTCTATTATTTTGGAGGAAAGTTGTTGCAAAAGCTCTGAGGTCACCTCTGAACTGTGGAGCTGATCATCCTTTAGACCTGCATTACATAAAGTTGCCCCTGCCTCACATAGATTTAATTTCTACTCATTCATTAATTATCACCTCTGGTTTCTTTAGTTATAATATCATTAGTTTGCTTCATTGGTTAGGGAAAGAGATATGAAAATGGTCTGAAGACTGATGGCATGAGGAGCTGGAGGTAACTGGACATCCAGGAAAAAGAGTGTCGGGCAGAAACTGGTGAAATTGATACTCTCCATGTATAAAGACATTTCTCCAGGGATCTCCTCTCAGACAGAGTTCGCAGTGCAGCTGACCAAATTGCTGTGAAACTCAGAAATAAAGCTCTAGCCTGCTCAGAGTGTCCATGGTTTTCTCTTGGCCAGGTCTCTTTTCTTGGAGAATGGGTATCCCAGTGGAACAGAAATGGAGCATATCCTTTTGCCCATTGGCACTTAATGACCCAGCAGAGATGAAAAGAACTAAATGGGGAGTCTATAGTGCTCTCAAATATTGGAATAGCCCATTCCAAGATGGATAGGACAAATGACCTGGTAAAGGAACTAAATCCCCCTGGTGTGCTTTAGTCAGGTGTCAGATGTAAAAAGCAACATTTTGAATATTTGAATTTGTTTGGTAGTCTGCCTTTCTTCTGAGCATAAAACTGAAACCAGGCTCTTCCCTTCTACATGTAAGTGCTAGGGAGTCTGTGCATGGATACCCTAGCTCTTGAAAGAATAAAGTACCAACAACCTAATCTCAGAAACATTGTAGACTAAATAAGAAAATTAGTGGATAAACTTGAATTGGCCTCCCAAGTCACTCAGAGTCTACTTCACAATGGAGACCATCTCCTTACATAGGAAAAATTGATTAAAAATCATGTGTGACCATGGGCTCCTACCTCTTTCCAGCCTTCTCTCAAACTGGGAGGTGTTTAGGCTTTGTGCTCTAGTTTTTCTTAGCTCTCTGGCTCCAAACATGAAATCTTCAGAAGTTATGTCAAGTTGGATCTAATGCTTAATTTTAATAGATTCCAGAGAATAATGGGTAATGCCTGTTTTGGTACACAGATAAATCCTTAGTAATAGGATTTGTCCTATTACTACATCTGTCTAACTGTTCTTTGTTACTAATCTTTGTTGGAGAGTGGGGGTGGCTGTGATTTAATTTTTGATGGGAGTAACTGGTTTAGGAATTCAGGGAAGGCAGATATCCCTGTGACATAAACATCCCCTCCCATTGCACTTCTAGCTGAAAGAGAGAATCCTGGATTGTTTTTTAATATTGCTGATGTCCCAGATGTGTGTCTGAGTTGATGACATTAAAACTCAGACTTGTAAGAAACTTTGGACAGGTATTTATCCACAGAACTCTCATAGAACCAGTAAGGTGTTGATATTAACCAGAATATTACCGTGGAAATTCCTAGGAGGCCACAGAAAGCATAGGCTGACCACTGGAAACAGATATGAGATAAGTGCTTGACAACATTTATGTTATATTTTTAATAGAAAAAATATTGAGGAACCAACTGAGACCTATACTGATATATCTATATTTACTTCTTTTTTCCCCCTTTTTTTTAATGCTGGATTATAAATTTTAAGTCAGTGTTGTACAGTCTGTGAAACAGGGCAAGAACAGGACATGACTGGCAATACAGGGCTAGATCCATTGGGATTCAGCATTTAGAAAGTGGAAGAGAAGCAATCAGGTGTCAAAAGACAGGAGTAGGTTAGATCACAATGAAGAGACATCCTTCCCACCCACTGGGGACTTCTCTGCAACTCAGAATGAGATGCAGCTGTTCAGGCCTTAGGACAGAAAAAAAAAAGTGCAAGAAAAGATTGATCTGGACACAAATCCCTGGCAGGGACTGGTGAGGATAGAAATCTGGAGAGTAAGAGTGCTGTGTAGTAGCCAAGTTGGGGGTTGGGAGAAACATTCCCTGCAGAAGGGATACAGAGATTGCTACTGAGATGCTGAGACTGAAGATTTTGCCAGAGGTGGAAATAAAAGGGTTTGTGCCCCTCAGACTAAGTCCAGGAGCTTCACTCATGCCTGAGAGTATTGGTCTGTGTGCTGAGTTTTTTTCAGATGGATATGCATTTACAGCTTTTAGTTTTTCACGCTCATGCACTTTATAAAGCCATGATCATATTTTATTGGCCTTTTGTAAAAAAGACACTTAAGTCTAGCAAAATTCCAGCAGAACTGAAGAGGCTGATATAGACATGCAATAAGGCAGAGACAAGAGAAGGAACTTGAGAGGAGGGTAAAGCAGAAATAAGCCCTAATAGAAAACTTGGGCAAAGCTGAAGACAAGTCAGAGCTGTGCCAGAGCAAGTATTGATTTATACACTTAAATTAATCCATAAACTAAAGGCAAATATACAGCTTGATTAACACTCTACACTCCTCTTCCCCAAATCATGCTCAGCTAGCCCCTGCTTGAACCTGGGGCAGAATGTAATACCAATGCACTATGCTAGGCATCCCACCAGAGGCATCCCGTTAGCATTGCTGTGGATGAGAAATGAAGGGGAGGTACAATGCAATTAAAGGTGACAGAGAAGGAAATATGTTTCCCTTTCTGTCCAACCTAGGGAATTCAGTAATGCAGATAATTACCAAAATACCTTCCCAAAACAGGAGAGGCTATAGCAGGAGAGTCCATTTCTCTGCATTCAGATATAACCAATGGTATAGGTAGTGTCCCTAAGTGGAATTTGCTGTCATGGGAGGGGAGTAAACATTAATATCCACTATGCTTAGAAGGGAGTTTCCCTCTCCTGCAGAGTTTGGCAGCAGATGTTAGATTCCTTCTCCCTCATCTTGAGGTCTTACAGTCCAAGTTTAGAGAAGCTGGGCAGTGCTCTAAAAGGCTTCTTCTAGTCTGCAGTGAGCTTGAAAGTATCATTCAGCTGACGCTGAGACTGCTGGTGGGGCATGGGTGCAGCCACGGCACCAGGAGGTGACTTCATTCCCAGGGAGAGGAACAACGGAGCAGCTGGGTCACTGAAGCCAAATACTGCAAAACTAAATTTGCTCTCATAGTCCATATAGCATCCCTATATTTGCATACACCCACCCTGAACCCAAGTCCCTGGAACTTCTTTGGAAAAGAACAAACAAACAAACAAACAAAAAAGCAAGCAAGCCTAAAAGCTACAGCTTGCAACGTGTCAAAACCCAGGAAATATCTGGCATGTAATGTTTGTCTCATGTCCTTCCTATAGCAAGAAATGTTAGAAAAAAATGTTTTGGTCCTCCAAAGAAGTGGGCTGTGTGCTCTGTGCAGTATGGAAAGGCAGTCCCTCCATCCCCCTCACGATCCCCAAACCTTCAGTGCTGGGATCAGCACAAGGAAGGATGCCAGAAAAAAAGTATGAGATTACCTCTCAGCAAAGCCCTTTGGCCTGAATCACTGACATCTTTGATTTAAACAGTAATTTAAAACACGCATGATGAGAAGTCAGGGAAGGGATCCAGGAAGGCCTGGGGTCCAGCCAACCTGGTGTATCTGCCAATTTGCTATTCAGAAGGTAGGTTTGCTAGGAAGGGGCAGGATCATTGCTGAAACCTGTCATTGCCTCAGCTAAGCCACATGACCCTTATTCAGAAATGACCAGAGATTGCCTGGCTGAGCCAGCACTGCCTTGCTGGATGCTACAGCTCTGCTCTGCTGCTCAGCTGCTCTAAAGCACTGTATAAAAGGATGTGGGGAAGGTCCTGCCATGCTCCCTCCAGCTGATCAGAAAGCCCTGCTGATGTGTGCCCCGTGGATTCTTCTCTGGGCCACCAAGTCAATGGCTCAGTGATGAAGCTTGAGTATGAGGATGGCAGGGAGAGGCAGCAGGAAAACTGCTGAAGGAACAGAAAAAATCTGGATTAAGGGGACCACAAAAGGAGCACACATACAAAGAACATGTATCCTAGGCAGCTTTTTCCCACTCTTCTGTCTCTCCCAGACCAGTGGCTTTCCTGAGTGATGCTGCTGGCACCTGCCTCTTGACATGCAGAGGCAAAAGAGAGCAGGGTAAATCCATTCTTAGCTGACACATCCTAATATCTTGATTTCAAAGAATGAAGTGGCTTTAGATAAAGGTTTCCCAGGTTGAACACTACTGCAAAACTGACACAGGCTCCTGCTAGTGGGGGCCCAAATAGAATAATCAGTGGTTTCACTTTAGTGAAGGAAGAGGTGAGTTCTGATCCAGCTCTGAATCCACACTCTGGCTCTGGTCCACCATGAGTACCACTCATGGTGGGTAATTGCCTGTTGAGCTTAGATGCCAGTATGTTATTCTCACACAAATTATCTTTTTCCCTGCCAGGCAATTTCAGTTTCTACCTTGATACTGGTTGTGTCATTTTTCCTCTCCTGGGTCAGGTTCAGGTTGGAAACTTATTTCTTGAAGAGGGCAGACAGAAGAAGAGGTCTCTGACTTTGGATCAAATTCTGTATGATCATGACTCAATGATCATAAATCCTTCAGGGCCTGAAACCTAGCAAGGGAATAAAGGAAGGAGCTCTGCCTCTCTTGGATCAAAGGGAGGAAAAAAAGATGTGAAGGAGACAAAAGGTGCTGCAGGGTATGTGAAAATCAGAGCTCCCATACATCTTGCTGAAGGCTGCCAAAGTCGGGCTCTCCGCAGCCATCCCATATCTACGCAATACAGCGATGGGAGCGATTTTAGATAAGAGCAGGCCTAGAGAGAGCATGCCCGGCTCTGTTTCTTCCAGCAGAGCAATATGGAAACCCAGTGCTGGGAAACCGTTTTTCCGTGCCAGTAAAGAGTCAGGGAGTTGTGTGCAACCATTCAGGAGCCTCCGCTCCCACGCATCCTCCTGCTCCCTCCCTGAAACCCTGCCAGGACGGCAAAGGAGGAATTGATTTACGTGCAGTAAGCCAAATAAATAGATAAATACATAAATAGATACAATAAATTACACCCTTCCTACCTTGCTCATCTAAAGAAAGAGAGAGGGACAGGATTCAAATTCTCGAGGAAGTCATCTGCAGGTGTGCAGAGCTGAGCACTGGGTGCTGACAGCTCTGGTAAACATGATATTTATTCCCTAGGAGAGAATTTCAAACTGCTCTTTGTGAGACCTGTCACTCACTGTCTCCTGTTCTCAGTAGTGAAATCTCTCTACTGCGAGCTCATTAGGGTCAGACAAGAGTGGAGGAGTCCAGCTTGAGTTTCCCCAGTGTTTTAGTTCTCATTTTGATGAATTTATTTCTGAAAGAACACTTCAGAAAAGTGTCCCCTTGGCTGACTGTAACCCACTGACTGTCATTTTGGTTCCCCATTCGCCTGTGTCGGTAGCAAGCCAGTGAGTTCCGCAAGCCAGTGAGTTCCCAAGCATTTTGTCAAATGTCCACCCAGCTAAGCAGGCTCTTCTTCCGTGGTCACTGGCAAATTGCCTGGGGAAAGAATATAATAAAGTTACAGTGCTAACCATCCTGTAGCTGGGACCTCCCAATTCCTATTAATGAGCTCCTTAAAGCACTAGCTGAGAAGGCTGGTCTATAGACCTTGGTGTTTAATAGGCACCAGCCTCAGTGAATCATCCTTTTCCCTGCTTCTGGCATCCTCAGCATTCAGTGTCAAAAGAACTTCTCATGGGAAGTGTATATAATATAAAAAATTTCAAGCAGCTCCTTTGAGCTTCCCCAGACTGACCCTACTATTTGAGATTTGGTCTCCCATAATCATGCACTATTCCTTCCTCCTTTGTCCTGTCCTTAGCTGCTCACACACCTCCAAAAATGCCAAGAACAGGTCTGTAATCCATGGATTGTTCTCATGAGTTCTTTCTCAATAAAATAATTGGAGATCTGGTGACTGCATTAGCCTATCTACTCTGTGGAATACAGGAGAGAGTTCAGTGTCCAGAATTGCCTGGGGACCCAAACACATGACAGAAAAGAGAGTTTTTCTTTTCCTGCTCTTTCCAGATATTCAGCTCCCCTCTCTTCAAATACAAATGCCCTTTTCCTCTGTGCACTGTCAGCAGCAGAACTAAACCATCCAAGTGAACAGCTCTTTTTCACTTTATCACATAAATTGTTGAAGTGATGTTACAACAGAGCTAAATTCATCTTTGCCCTGGCACCAAACTCCCACAGAAGGTTATACAAGAGCTGGGAATGGAAAAGATTTAGGGTCAAGATATTTCCATGTACCACCTAATTCAGTTTAACGCAATGATCAATAGCAAACTGCAGCTGGGATAAAACTGAGGGTAGTTCTGGTTGCTTTAACACCTCTTGTGGGGTCCATACCAACTCCCCTAGCCTTTTGAAAAAGTAGAAAAAATATTCTCTACTGTCCATTCTAATGCCAGCATTTTCCTGCCTTCTCCCAGAGCAGCAGACTTGTTGTTTTCTAATCCCAGTGTAGATTAGGAACTACAGACCAGGATTTCCACACCCAGGAATGTTCTAGAACTGTAGCAGATCAAAAGAATAATTAAAAATACAAAAAAAAAAAACCCTTGGATACTAAAACTGGAGAGAAAAACTATGGATTTGACAGAGACACACTTCATCTACCTGTACCTCTCTTTGTCTCACACTATTACCTTGGCTCCTCTCTCTTCACTAATATCTCTTCTCCTTGTTCCCCAGAGGCTGATTGCTCTTTCCTCAAATTGCCTAAGCAGCTGACATGGAGATGGTAAGAGAAGAACAAGTGTTTCCCACCTGTATGCAGCTGAAAATGGTGCACTCTCCTTTCAGACCCCAAGAAAGGCTGCTGAGCCCCAAAGTGGATTTGTTTTTCTTAGTCTCTTAGTTAGTCTAAGGAGAGATATTCCCTCTCTTTGAAAAACCCACTTCTAATAAAAATAATTCATTCCACTTCTGAGCGAAACCTCAAAATGTCCAAGTTTGCTGGAAGTGGGTTTCTGACCTTTTGACGTGAAAGATGAGCTGGCACATTTCCCTGGGAAACCTTGCTTTCAGGCAAACGGTTTGACAAAGTCAACCTGTTCCCGCAGAACCTCTCCAATCTGGCCAGTGGTGTTTCCAGCCAAATCCCCCCTCCTGCCCCACTCCAGCCCTCTCTGTTACAGCTGGAGAAGAAAGCGTTAGTGAAACAGAAGGATCCCTTCTTGCTTTCAGAATGGAAATGAAACCAACATTAGCCTATTTACAGAGGATCTTCATGTGAAGGCTCAGGCCAAGAGCAAATGCCAAACAGGCCCGGGGTTAGCCTTTCCAAGCAGCAAAAAAAGCTATAAATGTGGCCCTAAAAGAAAAAAAAGAACAGAGAAGAGAAGAGAAAGGGAAAAAAATAAAGAAAAAATTAGAGAGGGAGAGAAAGAAAGAAAGAAAGAAAGTAAGAAAGAAAGAAAGAAAGAAAGAAAGAAAGAAAGAAAGAAAGAAAAAAAAAAAGAAAGAAAAAAAGAAAAGAAGGCAGATTAAAAAAAAAAAAAAAGGCAGGTGCTATTTCAGCAGAGTTCCCTGCTCAGCAGTTTTCTTTCAAAGCTTTCCAGTCCCACTGTTTGCTGAGTTGCTCTGGGCTCAGCTGCAAGGCAGGCCAGAAAGTACATGCACGGGCCATTATTGCTGGGCTGGCTTGGCGTGGCTTCTAACCATGTGTGGATGCTGTTGCATTGTCTGAGCCTCCTGGCAGGCTCCCAGGGGGGCTTCTTGTTTGCACTGCCACATCTGTTTGAAATTCTGGCACATCTCAGCCTGAGAAATATGGTTTGTGGTGTCATAGCAACCACTTTTTCTTGATCTGACAGGCAAGGCAATGTTATGGAGGCCTGGAAGTGCTCCTTGCAGATCTGGTTGCAATGGATAGAAAGCTCCTGAGGCTACTGATCACATGTATAACCTGTAGTGATTTTTTTCCTTCCCTTGTTTGCTATCTCCCACTGTGCCTTAAATCACTTTACTTGTGGCAGTGGGTGAGTTCAGGAGTTTGAATGAGACCATCAAACCTATTCTTGAAACTTCAAAGATGTCCAGCTTGGACCTCTGTTGCCCAGCTGCAAATGGCAAAGACATCATAGGTCCACAAACCAAGACCATCTTGGTACTAGGGGATACAGGGCAGAAATTTGCCTTTTTGTTCCCATTGTAAGAACATTAAGCTGCCTAAGGGGGACTTGCTGAGCATGTCTGTCCTTTTTCCTGAGGAGGGATGTGAGGTGGAAGGTGTTGCTTCCAGAACAGTGTGTTTCTGCAGCAACCCTGTCCAGCAGCATGGACAGAGCCACTAAATATATCCTCCATCACTGGAGTCTGAAGTGAAGGAAAGATCCTGAAGCTCCAGCCAGAACATAGATAGGAAATTGAGTTAATCACTACCATTTTTAAAGAATCAAAGCATCCTCTACCACTGGGCTGGGAAGTGTTGCTAATTAGCACGCAGTTAGCTGTAGAAAATGTTTTTGCTGGGTCTCCCAGTGAAAACCATGTGAATTTGTCCTTCCTTGGCTGCTCTATGCCCAGTGTCATGTAACTATAGCCAGAGTGCAGAGGCCATGGCCTCCTGCCAGTGCTCCCTCCTGTGACACCTTGCTGTCAGCAGGAATGTTTGGCAAAGACAAAGGGAACAAAGCCACCTGAATCTTTCCCCCCTGGAAAGGAGCCTGGCAGGAACCGCAGGAATGTTCCTTGAAGCAAACGGTACCGGAGAAACTGAAAAGGATGAAATCCTTGACACCAGTGCCTGGCTCTGGGCTGGAGGCACTGCAGAAAAGGCTTTGTATGAAGGCATGAAAGGAGAGCTGAGCCCCCAGCGCGAGCCACCTCTGAATGCAGGTACTGTTGGGGTGCATGGGTGGTTGATCTCCCTCCAGGGAAGCACCTTGCCTTCCTGAAGGGACCAGCTGCCAGATGGGACTTTCCTCTGCTCTCCTGCAAGTGTACAAATGGTGGCTGAATGGTATGGATTTGAACAGTAGTAGGCTGAAAATCAGAACATTTGTTGTATAACTTAAAAGTAGGTCAGAGACAGGTTATCCCCAAGAAATGGACTTGGCCAAGAGGAGTGAGTATTTTCAGGGCTGTTAAAACCTTGTGCTTCCCCAAAGAAAAGCATTAACAAGCAGGGGAGGAAGGGCAGCGGATCCAATTAAAAACACACGGCAAGGCAAAAATGAGAGAAAAAAGAAAACAGATTTTTTCAAAATGCCTTAAAAATATACAGTGGGATAATCCAGACTTGTTTGCCATAAACGAGGAGGCAATCACAGTTCAACACAGGTGTCCAGGCCCGGAGGGAAGGCAGGGGAGAGGGCAGCCAGGCAGCAAAGAGAATAATTACAGACTCCGTTGAGGGTATCGGCACTTATTTTGGGGTATGAGTCCAACTTTGCTGTGAGGATTCCATTTGGAGGCATGCCATGGAGAAAACTCTCAGGAAATATTGACTACCGTGACCCACAAGGGTGTGAGGAGCTGGAGTCTTCCCAGCTCTGACACCAACCTGTGAAGCAGAGCATGCCCTCCTAAGCCCATGCCTCAGTTTCCCCACCAAGATTCTTCCCTGACAATAAGATCCTGATAACTTCATCACACATTCTGAGAGCTCTGTAGGGAAAGCAAATGTAAAAGTAGGAGAGGTATAATTTTGAACATGCTAAAATAGCTAACTAGTGTTCTGGCCTTCTTTATGAAATTCTTTGCTGGAAGGGCAGCACCCTCTGTTATGATCATCTCAAACACTACACAAAGCTCCCAGAGAGTCAGTGAGGGGTACAAGTGTGCCCATTAAGAAGTGATGGCTGCATGAATTTGTGTAAAAAATGCAAAATCTCCCCAGTCAAGTCCAAGCCAAATCATTCTTCAATGACTCGACACAACAGAAACCCAACAGATATGGAGTGAGTTACTTGCTTTCCCTCTTTTTTTCCTGTTTTATGTCATGGTTTACTATCAAAATGTTTCAAACTCAAATGATAGCAGGGACTCCTGATATCCTGGTGTCTCCTGCTGAAGCATGACTGTAACATACCCCTTGAGCTTGGCTGGGGCTTCTTTAAATTATTCTTCTTCTGCAAGGGTTTCAAAGAACCTGTGTGTGAACTTTGGGTTTCTTAGGCAGGGTTTGTGTCTGGAAAAGTGTAGTCCAATGGGAAGTCTGCTGCTGAGAGGGATGGTCCCACCTCTGTGTTTGAGATGGCTTACATAGGTTCTGAAATTGTCTTCTAGGTGAAGAAAATTAAGGTAACATGGTCATTGTTCTGTGAACAAATAGGGCAGTAGCTTTGAGGTGAGAGTTAGAAATGGGTAAGCCTTTATTCAGGTCTCTCAGACAGCATGAGACAGAGAAAATCTTGCTCTGATGCATGAAGACATGAGTGCAATGAAAGTGGAGGAAAAAGACGATTTTGCAAGGGAAAAAGAATTTATCAATCCCTTAGTTTGTTGGATGCAATAAAGCACTTGCGTTATTCTATGCTGGCTGTTTGTGGTGTGGAAAATGCCATATTTAGGGAGGAGAAATGCACACGTTCTGATACAATTCATCTGCATGAATATAGACAGTTACTTTTGGATGTGATGATTCATACCCAGGTCTCTGCTGACTCCACTGATTACATCTGCAGTGTAATGTACAACCTCTACAATGGGCTGCAGAGAACACTTAATATGATTAATTGAAACAGGGTTGTCATTACCGTGTCAGATGTGTTGCATCCAAATTCTGTCAGACCTTGGGCTGGGAGCCAGTGCCATCCCACCACCAGCTGGGATGAATTTGGGCCAGAACTGTGATGGAGCTGCAGGATGCTATGCTCTGCTCTGCGACAGAGACAGAGCTGCAGCAAGGATGGAGGGAGAGGGGTGCCCAAAAAAGGAGGTAAATGTGACTCAGGCCTCTGCCTACCAGGGCTGTTGTCAGAGGAGAGTTGCAATTCTAAATCAGAAGGAGTTTCTGGTGGTTGCATGTAGCTGCATGGACAGTGCCCTGCAGTGAGCTGTGAATGAAACAGGAATCAAGCTGCTAATGCCTTAGGGATTAGGTGCCTTGCAAATGAGCTAGTTAAGATAATTTTTTCTTCTGAACTTACCTTATATCAGCCACTCTCAAGATACTTGCAAGTTACTTGGCTAGAAAAAGTACAGGTGTTTTCCAGTGCAGCTGTGTCTATCCTGCTCAGTTAGGGGCTTGGAAGAGTTATTGCCTCTTCCAAGAAGAAAGCAGGTTTTTTTTCTGGGAGAGGAGAGATTGAGGAGGGGTTTGACCTAGAGGGCTTGTATGGTCTAAACTGAGCTGGGAGGCACAAGTATTGTGGGTTTTCCAAGATCCTGACTCAGTTTTTGACCTTTGGCAAATCATTGACCTGAGTCAGAGCAGCTGGAAAGTTGAATAAAACTTAGTCTGGAAGGAAAAATAAAGATGCTGGA
The DNA here is from genome assembly GCA_013400175.1 of Phainopepla nitens. Lineage (NCBI taxonomy): Eukaryota > Metazoa > Chordata > Aves > Passeriformes > Bombycillidae > Phainopepla > Phainopepla nitens. The sequence goes on from VXBQ01010975.1 coordinate 42,510, forward strand.
TTGAGCTGAGCTGTCAGCTTTCTGTATTTGGGCAAATTTTTGTTCAAAGATAGAAATAGCCTGAACTGCCATGCCTTCCTCAGGGATTTATATGACTTCAGATCATCCCCTCTGTTGCTACTCTGAAGTAATATAAGGAAGGAATGTGAGATGAAATGAACTGTGATTAGCAATGTTATCAAGATATATGCAATTCAATAAATAAGAAATCTTGATGTACTTGCTTTTTAACTATCCAATTAGTATTTCTCATGGGGAGGTGGAAGAAATTCTAAAGAGAAGTTACAAAAAAAATTTAATCTTCTTTCTTTTAACTGAGTTTTAGAAAGAAGTATTCTGTTAAGAAGGGATGGGTCTGCAGAAGCAGTAGTGGGAATAAATCAAGTGTAGGGATTCCATGCCTGGTGTTATTGCTGATTTCTTACATGGACTGGGGCAAGATGCCCAGTCTCTTCTCCTTCCCATGCTCCAGCTGTAAAATAAGGCAACCATATTTGCATGGAAAAGTTTTGAGACTGTCCATTCACAGATACATTGCACTATAATCCAACTAATCCATGAAGTCAAATCATATGGATGCTCTCAGGTTATTGCAAAGGGAATCAAAAGCTCTAGAGATCTCTGAATGAAGGAAAAGAATTTTCTCTCTTCTAATTTTTCTTCTCTCAAGCACTGCACAAACAAAAATGAAAACCTGGCCTTCCGACAACTAAATTTCTCCCACTGTTTTCCAGCTTCAAGTGAAGGTTTACATCAGCTGTTTTTTAATTCACTCTCTTTCCTTGGATTAAACAGGAATTTCAAGAACAGAAAGACATCTGTGTACATCACTAAGCAATGTGGTCTTGAACACTGCTGAGTTCTCCTTTCTGCTGCTCCTCACATCAAGTCCAGTGGTGTTAAATGCGAGAAGTTATGTCTGTCTGAGAGCCAAGATAATTCTCGACTTGTGTTGGTTGTCCTCAAGGCTGGAGAAGGGGACTCACAGTTATTCAATGGCACTGTACTGAACAGTAAAGTCATACTGTTTCCAATTAAGAGGTCTGATAGTAAAAGAAGATTTATGGAAAAGATGGTAGATTAACAGAAAAATGCTGGCCCAAGAATTTTGAGGGCACTGACTCAGGGAGACAGATAACTGCAGGCTCCCTCGGGTTCACCAGGTCCCCTTACCACATGGCATTCATTAGGAAGCCCCAAAAGCAAGTGTTTGGCCCATAAATATGTGACTGCCTTCCCTTCTTCACTGAACCTTTAAACAGTTAACAGCACTCTATATCTTCCCTGCAGCAGAAGCAATTCCCAGACATTGAAGCATTTCCATTGCAAAACACAGCTTGGGATTCTGGACTCGGTTATTTGTTTGGAAGATGTAGACAAAATGAAAGTGTAGCAAACTCATACCAGATTGGATCCACTTCAGAAGCTGCCAAACAGCTGCCAGTGCTGTCGGGTCAGAAAAGCTTGCCAGGCTGTTCCCTGGGGCAGGGGGTAGATTTTAATGGGGGAACCTGGGATCTGGAGATGAACTATACAGCTATCCTGGAACAGAATATGCTGTCTACTGCATTTTCCCACCCACAAGTACATCAACATGCCCCCTACCCCCCTTTCTAGGCTGAAATGCAGCTGATCTAGAGCATATCCGCAAAAAAAAAAAAAAAAAGCCACTGGGCAATTAGCAGTCACTGCAGTGTCACTTCAGACAAAAGAATATACGCAAGTTGGGGACTTGGGGAAGAACAAGAGAAAAAAAGAACAGAAAGAAAAAATCTGTGGGATGCCACATAGCTCAGTGCCCTGCTAAAAGCCCTGTTTTTAACCTCTGGGTCAATCCTTGCAGCCCCATTTTGCTTAGAAACATTGGAAAGTGAGTGGAAGCTGTTCCTTTGTAGTCTAGGAAAGAGGAATGTCTTACTAGCCTAGGTGAACAGGCAAACTACCTCACTGAGGTAGTATGGTAGATCTGAACCGCAAAAGTAAACTTTTTGAAAGCATGTGAGAAGTCCACTCACTTGGGAGTCTTTAGCTGCAGCATGGGACTTTTCTTTTGTTTCTCTCCTAAAAAAAAACCCAGGAAAATAACCCCAACAACAACAACAAAAAAAAAACAACACAAAAAATATATCTAGGGAGATCTGTAGCTCAGACAGTTTGGCACCTTTCACCAGCCTGAAATGAGCTAAAAAGAGAGAAACAAACAAACAAGTTGAATGGGATACTGAGGTCCAAAACTCTTTGGAAAGAAATATTAAAAAAAACCCCAGAGGGTTTTTATTTGCTGGATTTAGATCTGAAAGTATTTTTGTTTAGTTTTTAATACATAGAAAAGACAGGGGAATATCTTCCTCTCTTTAGGGGCCTCTGAGAGCTCACCTTGTAAATCTGTCCATTTGGAAAGGTACAAACTTCCATATGTCATTATTAATGTATATCTTCAGCTTCTGCTGATCTCTCACTTGTGTGAAAGGGAGATCTCCCTCTGTTATTGGAGGTTAAGCAGAGACAACAGAAAAGAAATCCAACAAAAGTGAGATTAAGTTGGTAAATTACAATGCAAAGGGTTTTGGAAAGAACATCCTCTGGGGCTGCTTGAAATTTTCCATCAGAATATTTTTCAGTGGAAAATTGCCTTTCAAAAAAACCAAAGTTGTTTTATGTTAAGTTATGACCAATCTCCTAACAAGGCTTCAGAGTGTGGCAGGAGGCCTGGAGATTCAGCTGGGAAATCTTTGGACAGTGTCTCCAAGAGGCTGTCACCGCCGAGCTTTGTGACCCCATCCTGCTCCAGTGCTGGGCTTGCCGTGTGAAGTGCATTTCTCACAAAGCTCCGTGGTGACACGACTTCCATGGTGCATGGCATTGTCTCAGCAAGAGAGGGGACCATGCCGCACCATGAGAGATGTGGGCCAGCCAGGAATGTCAGCTCACAGGGAACAGCAGGGACACAAAGCATACCAGCTACAACTCCCACGGGGCAGCATTTCTGAACTGAAATGGAGGGCTCTTGGCCAAAGATTTTCATTGTTTGGTGAAATCTCAATATTTTCCATGGGAAAAGAAAACAAAAACATAATAATATTAATAATAATAATAAAAAGAACAATTTTCAGCCCAGATTTTTCCAGTCAGTGTTTGAGAAATCCCAAGGACTGAGTTTCTATTAAGAGAATTCTTTCAGGAACCCTAAAAAATTAAGAGTGAGAACCACACATTATTTGAGACCAATCAGACCATTTGACTAGGACCACAGAAGAGGTCAGGGAAGCCCATCATGTGTGGTTCAGGCTTGGACTGGGTTAGCAATTGCCAAGCACTGTTAAATCACATAAGGCAGGAGCAGCCAAAAACTAGCAGTGGGCAAGTCGATATATTTCTGTTTAAGGTCGAGTGTATGGTGGTTTTGGCAAAAGCCAGCATGAAGAATGAGATAGTGACTGTCTTGATATTAGAACAACTCATAATGAGTTTGTTTCTCTTAGATCCTATTGTCTCTGACTTTCTCCCTTCTCTTGCCCCAGAAAGACCTTGTTAAATTACCTATTTCAAGAGCTGAGCAGGTCTTGGGCATGAACAGTTAACATTGCAAGTCCTCAACAAGACAAGAGTGATCAAGAGAGAAAGGAAGGGAGAGGGATTTGTGTCTGCAAATTGCAAAGAGATGCAATACTCACCTTTCACTTATACTCAGTTTCAAGTTTCTGTTGAACAGCATCTGATACCTTCCATTTTCCATAGGTGAATTAGGCAAACAACAGACAGACAATAGAGACAAATTGGCTAAGTCAGAAAACATTAAATGAAAATGAGCTGGCCATGGGAAGGAGGGAGGGGAAATGTTGAGGAAGCCTTTACTAGTAAGTGATCCTTCCTTGGATTTTTTTACTTGGTTTCCAGGTAAGCTTGGGAACTGACAAATGAAGGAGGTGCCCTGGGAAATCTTCACAAGAGATTATATGTTCTGTAGCCCTTTGCAATCACACCTGCGCTGTGTCATTTCCGTCTCCTTGGGCTGGGTTTGTATTGGGGTGTATTTTTCCTCAGCATGGGTGAGTAGTGATGTTCCTTTGGGTCATTATTTGTGATGCTGAAGGAAAATACTTCTCTCTCTCTTTCTGTGTTTCTATATTGAGAAAAGAAATCAAAGTAGCTTGGATTGTGTTGAGTTTTAGTCTCAAGACTAAAGGGTTCCTACAATTACCCATCACCTGAAACAAAACATTGCCAAAAGTTGTGATGTGCTCAGGCCTGATTCTAAGAGTTAGGAGTTATTCCAGAGGTGATTATAAGTGATAAAGTGTTCTTTAACTCTTCCTCCTAAAATAAATGTTTTAAGTATTTCCTGAAAAGTTGTTCTCAAGGGACTTAGTCTCGTGACTGGCAAAAGAGAAGGTGGAAGGAAGATGCTAGGCATTCTGACAGGCTTTCCACCCAGCATGTCAGAAGAAGGCAAAACATGACCTTGATAGCCTAAATTAGGGAAAATGGTGGGAATGCAGCCAAACAGTAAGGAAGCCTAAATATACAATTATGCCTTTAGTATCCTCTAAGTTTTTGGTATTTTGTTGTTTACTGGCTGGTGATGATGAAATTCATGTGATGGACATGCTAGATATAAGTGAAAGATTTGTGTAGTCAATTTTTTTCCTTGTGAGATTCAACCAGAAGCCTTGAAATCTTGATTTTTTTTTAATATGAGGTAATATTCATAAGACACTGCAGAATTTTCAAAGTCTGCTAAATCAGGAACTTAAAGGGGCAGCCAGAAAAAAAAGTACTGATAGCTATTTAAATAGAAAACCCTTATGACCATCTGTGGAAGTCCTGAATCTTGAGACTGGTGGGAGAACAAAACACTTCTTATTTACCCTGTTCATGATCTTTTTCCTTGGCATCTGCTATTAGCCACTGTCAGCAGTGATGCTATGGAATAGAAGGATCCAGTCTGACATGGGTTGTCTGTTCATGTCTTCCTGTGATACAAAGAAAGTGCTGTGTTGTTTGAAGCAAACTGCCCTATTTCTAAAGTACAGTTGCTTTAGAAAGTGCTAACCAGCTATGAGTGTAGAAAAAACATGAGATGGTCAAGAGCAATTAGACATCTCTCTCCAGTCTCTTATTGGAGGAAAACAAAAACCTGTGCCTTGTGATCTGCCGTCCAAATCTCATCTCCATTGTAATATTAGCATTATAAGAAACCAAAACCAAAACAAAAAAAAAAAAAAAAAGGAAGCAAGTGTTTCTGTATGTTTTTGGGACACTCCTCAGTGGAGCCATTGTCACCACAAAGCCATTTTCTTGGTCATTTACTTCTCCCTCTACTACCTCTATGTCTTTACAACTGTTCAACATTTTTCTCTTCTTTGGTTCCACCATTGAACTCAGAGGGGCCACCTTATCCAGCACAGTTGTCACTGAAAGGCACCAAAATCCTCCCTCACCAAGGATACGACTGCCTTGCAGCTGAAGGCCGGACTGTGGCTCAAGCTGAACGCACTTTAAACAGAATCAAGCTCATCAGGATCCTGCATTGCAGAATATCCATCCAACTCTCTGATCCACTCTTAGAGCCTGAGCTCCCAGCTGAAACTCCTTACATCCTGCTGACATTTCCCTCCGAATAACACTTCCTGAGGTGTGACTTCCACCACCAGACTGCAGTGAGTATGTCCTCTCCAAAATGCAAACCAGCACAAGGAAGCTGAATGGGGGCATCCATCCAATGGAGTGAAATGTCCTCCCTATTCCAGTTCATGCCTAAACAAGCTGACCTAAAACCTTCTGACCCTGGCAGAGATGTAGGGTAGATGGCTTCCAAGCCTCAATAATTGGCAAGCAGTATAACCGTAGGAGAAAAAGCGGTTCAGGTACCTCTTGGGGATGGTTGAACTAAGCTCAGTGTAGTCTGACTGTTCAGCTGAGCTCCTCTGGCTGTCCATCTGCATTGACTCAGGTCTCTTAGCTCAGACCACAAGAGCACCAAAAAACTTGCAGCTTGTTTGGCTGTGAGGTAAAAATTTCTTTTGGAGGACTCATTCTTCTTGGGAAGGATCTTCTTCCCCAATTTCCTAAAGGAAACTAGGCTTGAGCAATTGCATTGTCGATATTTGTACGTGCCAATGTGTTCTACTCCAAACAACTGCAAAATTTGTTAGCCAAGTGATAGCATTCTAAGAGATTTTTCTGAGTTATAAACAAAAATAAGCACCCAGAGAGAGATACAGAGTGACACGTGGTAGCACAAGTTCATATGTTTAAATGAGAGTCCTGAGAACAGGGAAAGTTTCAAACCGAGGTCTTCATTAATCACTAGACACAAATCAGTGGGAATCCAGGCATCAGTAGTACTACGTGAACAAATAGTTTGTTTGTCCAGTGCTTCTTCATTTTTTTTTCTTTTTTGGTTTGAATCTGTACAGCACCTAACATGCTGGTGTACAGAAATACACTTGTAATAACACAGTGGGAGAGTTGGCATGCAGAAGGGATCACGAAGAGGGAAGAAACCATCTTAGCAGGCAGCTTCTTCATTTTACATCAGTTTTTAATGTCAGGCCAACTCAGGGTGCAGGGGTGAGGGAGCAGAAAGTGAAGAGAAAAAAAGAAACAAATGAAAATCCCACAACCCCAACAACAGAAACCGCAGACAAACCAAGAAAACAGCAGCATGTCCAGGGACTGCTTGCTCCTCAGCTGAAGGGCCTGTTTTCATACTCATCTCTGTCTTGTGTCCCAGACTCACGTCGCCTCTGAGGCTGAAATACTGGTTCCTTATTCTGAAAATCGAGTCTCCTGGGCTTTGGTAATATTTTCCAGCCTTTCTAAGGTGTCTGCTTTAATGAATAAGGAAATAAGAAGACAAACTGACTCCATGGGCACAGAGATTGGTTACCACTTACTTCATAGTGACTATGCAGACAGATTGAGAAGAAATGAAGCAGGGATTAATTGACCCAGATTGCCTTTGTAAAATAAGGTGGGAGGGATCAGGTAACGATTTCCCAAGCATTGTCCAAGGAGGAGGCATAAGCAGGCAGGCGGTGTGAACAGCTCGTACTAGGGCTTGAAACCCTTCTTCAAAATCCCCTTGCCCTTCTGCTTTTCTCTGCTTTTCCATGCAGAGAAAAGCAGAAAAAAAAAAAAAATGCATCTCCATCCTTCTTGTTCCCACCTTCCCTGAGACCCCTCTTGGTCACAGTTTTTTGCACTGCTGGAGGGCGTCATGTGTACTAGGAGACAAAACAGCCCCAAAGTCTTGACTTCCACAAACCTTGCCTTACACAGCTCAGTTACTTCTCACTTCTTTTATTTTCTTTTTAATCCTGTTTCTCCCTTCTATCCCTTAGGCCCCCTCCCACTCCCTTTCACATTTATCCCTTAATCAAATTGCTATATGCTCTTCTCAGCAATTCTTCTTTAAATCCCTCAGGCGGGTTAGAAGCCCCCTGAGGAAAGATCTTTTTTTGGCAACTGAGTTGAGATAGGAAAGAGGTCCTTGACAGAAGCATATTCCATCCCAGAAAGTTTTTAATCCTTCCAGATGCTTTGTCACAAACTGTGCTTTTATGCTGGTGCACTTTTAAAGGCAGCCAGGGTATGTGCAGAGGTCAGATCACAGAGCTGCTCTGGAAAACTCTAAATTGCTCTCGCCTTTGATTCTTGTGCTTTAAAACCACTCTGAAGTTTAAATAAATGGATTAGAAATGAGTTAAAGAGCAGGGTGCTTAATGCTTCTGCTTAAATCTATAGCCTCAAGCCACGGCACTTTGGGCAGCAAGATCCTGTTAAATCTCACCAGCTCAGCAGACTCTGAACAAGTCGAGGCTTGGATGCAGATGTCTGTGGAGAAACAAGGTGAAACAGACCAGAGAGATGGCACTGGTCCTTCTACAACAGCAGAGAAAGAAGCTCAAGATGGTAAAATAGGCAGTAGGACATACACTGGAGCACTTTCCAGAGAAGGCACCAGCACCACAGATATTTGCTATTAATGCTAAAGCTCTGAAACCATAAATTTATTTTATTTTATTTTGTTTTAGGTCTCATGATTTCCAGACTTGTTTCCAGCTGGGGAAAAGGAGGAGCAGTGATAATGTGGTGGGCTAGATCCTCTCAGGAGACTCAGCTGTCTTGAGAGCCCATTCTGCTTCCTGTTGTTTATTATTGTTGGATGGCGGAAGGACAGCTGTTGTGTTACATGCTAGAGGTAGCTGCACGTCCAGGGCTGGATGAAATGATCGCTGTAAATGCCAGCTTGGCCACTATTCTGGCCTTCCTTGGGGCAGGCCCTCACCCCCTGCTTCTGCTGTGGCTTTGTTCTGTGAAAGAAGGGCAAAACACTTTGTAGCTGCTATTGAATAGAGTTTCTCAACCTTTTGGGATAATCTCTGTTTTAAAGAGGAGGAGTTGAGTCAAGGAGAAAGTAAATCACTTGTGAAAGTCACAGAGCTTTATTGCTGAGTTTCTTGCTATCTCTCAATACTACCCTACCTGAGTGCAGCATCCCTACTCAAACTCCTTTTTTTTTTTCTTTTTTTTTTTTTGCAATGAGACCAATGGTATTTATTTCTGGTTCACACTAAGACACCAGGAGCTGAAAGAAAACCATCCACAGTGACCCAGGTAAACCTTTGGAAGGAGGCACTGATGATTAAAATCCTGAATTTTAGATATTCACCATGCACCTCACCACATGTATAAGAACAGTCCAACTATGGAAGGAACAAAGAATGGGTTAGCTTGGCTTCCAGAGCTCACACACTCTTCTCTTTGCAGCAGGCTATAAATTATGCAGCATTTAAAGATGACTTTCTAAACCCCTGGCTTTAAAGCTTATTTATAACTCCCACACTGATATTTTTCAGACTCGTGACAGCTCCCACCTTCACAAGCTGGGGACATGCCAAGCACCTGGCCTTTTCTATAATGGCCCGTTCCCCCCAGAAAGCTCCCCCCACCTCTTTTTTAAGCAATGCTTTGGATATCTCAGGGAGATTTTATTTATAGCAGAGACATAAAAAGCAAGTGGAAGAGAGTGAGGATGGTCAAAGGGAAAAGTAGCAAGTGTCCTAAATGTCTGACAAACATCAGAGGACATGCTGGGAAAAAATGAGGCCCTGAGAGCAGCCAAGATCTCTTAGTGATAATTTATATAGGAACAGCATGATTTAATGTAAAGCAGGTTAGGTTCAGACCTAGCCAAGATGGAAACTTATGACTAAAGAGGATCACCTCAGGGAAATGATGAGGGAGTGGTATTTGTGCTTCCCAGAAGGGGCTAAGCTGACCATTGGCAAAATCAGGGGTATGTGTGGGTGAGAAGGTGGCAACCTCATGTTGGCAGACACTGATCAGTGACAGGATCCTGCTGGGGTCTGTGCAAAGTCCAACTGGTTCTTGGACTTCAGTTTTTTTATTTTTGTTTTGTTTACTTATTTATTTGATTGTTCTCTCAATGTTATAAACCTCATTCTTGGGAGAAGAGCCACATCCTGAACTGTAGCATGGATGGAGTCTCTAGTAGCCCTAACACTGTCATCTGGAGTGAAATACCTCCAGCCACAGCTCAGTCCTTGCTGTGGGATCTGGCTTACAGTTGGGCCTGGCTCTGGGATTCCCTGCGGGAAACGGGAGCTAAGATACTCAATCTTAAATAGAACAAGAAAAGCCTAGCATACAGAAAAAAAGCCTCATATCAGCCTCCTCTTTGGTAGGTGAGGCTGTTCCAGACCCATGCTGTTACCTCCAGCTTCAAAAGCACGTCTAGGTATCACAGTCAAGAGAAAGACCTGCCCAGGCTGTGAGACCAGCCTTCAGGAGGGAGGTGACTCCTGAAAACTGAACATAGCAGGGACTGAGCAGCATCTTACAGCAATCCAGTTCCTTGGGATTTGTTTGTAGAAGAGACCTGTTTCCCCCACACTGATTGCCATGGCTTCAAAGCCTTGGAATATCTTTGGCTCCGTGTGCAGTAGCGTGAAGCAGAGCCCTGCAGTCTCAGTGGGGTTCATGCCTTCTCCCAGCCTGAGGAATATTTCTGCACCCCAGGGCAGGTGTTTGCATTGCTGGAGAAAGACAATTCAGCTTTGTGAAATCTTTGAAGGTTTTGATTTTTTTTTTTTTTAAATAAAAATGCCTGGAGCCGGAAAAGCCTTAAAGAACAAAACAAAACAAAAAAGCTCCAATATGCATGTGAGGCATACTTGTGTCAGAACATCTGTTTTCAGCTCTATGCTTTGATTCAGATGTCTCCTCCTCTCTTGTCTGAAGTGACCAGCAGGTCTCAGAGACCAGAAATCTGGCTAGAGAAAAATCTTGCTTGAAATTATTTTGTCTTCCCTGCAAAAATGCCCCAGGCTTTGAAGGAATGGCACTTTTCAGCAAAAGTAAATTTAGTCAAAAATCTCTGACCACCTTCAGTCTATTCTCAGTGGTACTAGGCATTGCAGGCAAAACAAAGACATCTTGGCAAAATTACACCATTGAAATTGCAGGCAGAAGAGCTCAATTTAACACCCACTAATTGTTGCACAATAGTTACAGGAATAATCGGAATTTGTTAATTAGATGCATGCCAATGAGTAATTCAAGGCTGGTTTAAATAATTATTCCTAACTTCCCAATAGGCTGCAGTGGTGATTAGCTTGCTGGCTGTTTCTCTTGACTGTTCTGCTTCAAATAAAAAAAGAGGTGAGAGACATCCATGCAGTGAGCTATGGCACTCCTTAATGAAGTCCTGCTCCTGGGATACTGAGATCTGCTTGCTGATGAGTGCTGTTTGTTGTTGCTTTTGACCACAGAAACATCAGAGACACTGAGGTGGACTGCCAGAAAGCTCTTGGATCAGCACCATGCCAGTAAAATTAAATTAATACTTTTTAGAGTGTTTAATTCCTGAAGGAAGATGTAAGGATGACAAGTGCAACAAATTCAAATCCTCCATTGTAACCACACGATTAAAAAAAAAAAGTAAAAAAGAAACAAAAAACCCCCACAAAACAAAAAAAACCAAACCAAACCAAAACAACAAAAAAACCCACAAACAAACAAACAAAAAACTAGACCAGTGGTGGGAGAACAAAACTCTCCTCCCTGGGACATAGTTATATTCCGTGTCCCCCAGCCTGGAGAAATGCCCTCTACTGGCTCAGAAAGACTTTTTTTTCCTTCAGTTTCACCATAAACTTGCCTATTTGCCACCTTCAGGTCTCCTAATAATTTCTCACCCTCCTTTGGTTAGCCCCTTCAGTGCTGCTTGTTCATGTCATGCGGTTTTTTTGGACCATGGGAGATACCTCAGGAAGGAGTGGAAATGGAGCAGTGGGAAGGAATTAGTGTAACTGACCTTGTGAACGCTAAACGGTAAAAATTGCACCCCAAACACAAACATGGGGGAAACCCCCTGAAAACAAAGCCAAATTGCATTCCATTGTATGATCTGCTTACCCAGCCTTGTGAAGGAAGCAGGAGAAATGCCCAAATATTAGAGGAAAAGATGGTTTGTGCTGAAACATTATTCAAGTCATCAGCAGTCACAAATACTTAATATTTCTGTCAGTCTCCTTGTGGACCCTAGGCAACTATTGCTACTGAAATAGCCACCTGAGGGAAAACAGCAATAGTGCAAACTGGTTCTGGGAGGAAAATACTCTAATCTGCAGGATTTGCTGAAGGAGTTAAGGAAGGCAACACACAAGCAGGAGCCAGGAAACACAAAGACTAGTTTTTTTTTTACAAAAATGTAGGTGAATGGCTGCAAGTTCCAGGATAGTACTTTTGTATTTCCCCTCATAAAATAGGACCTTTGAGCACTCCAGAAGCCCCTTGTCTGCATTGCACTACAGCACTTGTTCATTTGTGGGGATGTGGGAGCAAGGGCAGAGGTGCAAGAAGGCAACGTTAGTGGCAGAGGCAGCATGTTTGCTCAGTACACAGCCCCTCTGTGAAGGGGGCACTTTTGCTGCACCAGCAGACCAATAGTTTATGAAAAACATAAGAACACCAGACATTGCTTTCCCTTCATGTTCCTATTCCTGGGGTAAGTTAGAGCCCCACAAACTACACTGAAGCTGAGTACCATCCCCTGCTACTTATCCCCATTACCTCATGTTCTCTGGTGGCTGCTCTTTCTGCCTTCTATCTTGCAGCAAAGGAACGAACCAAGATATTGAAAATGTCCTCCCTCTTCTTGAACCATAACAGAGACATAACTACTTTTCTAGTCCCTGCTCAGCACACCTTATTCCTTTGACAGAAGTACTTCCTCTCTCGGCTGCTCCCTGCTCATTTACACCCCTTTCATCATGATTTCCCTAAATTACTGCTGCTAACTGAGCTGCCTAGGCTAGGAGCACAGACAAGATGAGCTCCCTGGTCAATGGGGAGAGACCAGGACCTTCTGGCAGTGCCTTGGTGACCTGGGTAACCCTCCAAGGGTTCCTCTTTTTGTTGACTGCAGAGGGAGCTGAAAGCCAGCAGGATGCCAACTTGTCTGCCTGAGGTGAGATAGAGCTGTACCATTGCATGGACAGGACGCTTCAGGCCAAGCCATCCAACAGAGCAACATTTGAACAGCTCACAAGAATTCAGCTGCTCCAAGAAAGCAGCAGAAATGAGGACACATGAAACTGACTCAAAGCAGGGAAAAATGGCAAACAATTGCCCCTTGTTGAAATTTATGCTTCTCTTCTTACACTTATGAGAGGAATCTGAAGACAGCCAAGAACATGGAAAGCAGAGGTTCCCCAGAGATAATCTCAATTCATGAAGCTTCAGTGGATTTTGCTAGCCCTGAACCATAGGACTCAAACCTCTCTCTTATGTTTGTCTGTACTGCAAGAGTAGTAATATGTCTTTCTAGTTGTCTTATGGCTCCTTGTGTTGCCATCCATTGCTCCCTCACTATCACTGAGGAAGCACTTGAGCAGAACTTTACCAGAGCTACCAGAGAAGACACTTAAGGGTTCCTACATGACACTCAAGGTTCAAAGGTTTTCTTCTGCTTGGGCTTGGTCCCAATCAAATAGGAGGGTTTTTTTTGGTTGATTTCTTCAGAGTTTTTTTTTCCCCCCAGAGTCCAAAGACCAAGACTTCTCCACCCCCAATCAAATAAAAAAGCACAATAATAGTCTGGCCCACCTCTTTTATGGGATCCTGGGGTAATTACCTACTCACTTCAGCTGCTACAGCCCTGCACCTGGAGACCTCAGAATACACCAGTGGCCTCACTGCTGCTCAGCATTAACTCCTTGTTTTCCAGCTCCCTTCTCTGCCAGGTGGTGTGTGAATACTGGGAGGAGAAATTCAAGGAGTTTCTAGTCCTATTCTAATTTGTCTCTGATCCTAGAAAACTGAACACAAGTTATCCCACAGAATGCAAAGAAACTCTCCCCCAAGCACTCTGTTTCCTCCATCTTGATTCAAAGTTGAAACTAGATCGAACAAAAATTGAAGGAAACCAAGCATCAGTTACTTACTGGCCAAATAATGGACAAAGGACTCAGGCATCCTGAGAGGGACAGAAACAATACAAGTGGAAGAGAAGGCTGATAGACACAAACTGTCTGACACAATGGTCTGAAGAAATATAGACCAACAGGGAACAGGACATTTTTCTTCTATGAATCAGCATGGAAACCTTTCTGTAGATGTCAACACAACATGTGCTTTGCCTAAATACCCCACAGAATTCTTTAATTTCTGTGATCCAGAGGCATAAACTGGATTGTTCTTCTCTGTTCGATCTGAGATATCCAGCCTTTCCCTGCAATGTCTGATTGTCCTTGACTTTCTGTCTCTAGTTTAAGTGGCTACAATAATCCTAAACAGAGCTCTCTACATTTCAGCAGACACAGGTCATGCAGTAGTGACGTTTTTGATAATGGTTCATAGTTTGTTGCGCTGAGAATCAGGGGATGTCAAGGGATTTCCCGCCTGAGATTTACCCACCTTCCCCAAAATTATTTTGGATGGAAAGGAGCAGCAAAGTCCAATATAATATAAAGCACATTTTGGCTAACATCTGAAATGCCTTCAGATATCATCTAAAGTTACACACACATGTCCCCAGTGAAGCCTGAAACAAAGCTCTCAGAGAAGACAGGATTAATTCGAGGTCAGAAGGGCTTTGCTTTCTGTCATAACATTGCCATGATGTAGTACCAAACTCATTACTTACCATGACATGAAGCTAAGAGACTAAGGAATGGTTTAGAGTGTGTTAGCTTATACTCCCCTTCCACTGCAATATCTTCTCTTGAGGATGGCAGCAAACAATCTAAACAAGGACTTGTGTGTATGAACAGCTTAGTCCCCATGCAAACAATATGGGGACATCAGGGATTTCTGTGAGATGTTATGTTTTGTTGTATCCAAATTGCCTACAGATTTTTCTGTGTGTCAGTCTCAGCTTGGAGGGGGTTGTGTTCTTTAATTAAACCAAGTTGATTAGACAGTTGCAAAGAAGGGAAACTGGTTCACAATATGTCATCTGACCTTTTCTGTCTTTTTCCTGAGCTCTGATCAGCTGTGAAGCAATTCTGAACTTTTCAAAACAATTTGTTCTTCAATTTGGAATAATGACAGTAAATAGTTCTTTTAATAGCCTCATTTGTCAGCTGTCCACTGGGATTAGTTAACATTAAAGAGCTGATCTCCTTTAACTGGCTACTTTAGCCATCTACTGCTGACCTTCCATATGATCCCAGGTAGGTGTTGTTCTCCGAGGGTCTTGGGTTCACCAGTTATAAAGTTGGAAGGGACAACTCTAATTGTTTAATTCTCAAATGCTGAGAGCTGAGGATTTCCATGAATTCAACCCTTTTTCAGAGTACCAATCAGAAAACACACCTCACACTCAGCAAAATACTCCTTGTGCTGGAGGTTGTACCATCAACTAAAATTTGGTTGCTTCAAGGATAAGTCATATTTTGCCTGAACATTTGCCCTTTCTTTTTGGCCTGGCTGTGTGTTTCTTCAACCTCTGCAAGTGAGCTGTTGTTATTTATGAGTTCTCTGGCTACTTTTTCCTGTAAATGTAAATAAAAACTTAGAATCAAAGTTATGCTTGGGAGCTGTGTCTGAACAAGCACACTCTGCTAACAATAGCAGATTAAAAATAAAGCTACCAGGTTCCAGTTATTTTGAGTATAATGCTCATGCATAATATCTCCCCAGAAACTTCAGGACTTTTGTTATTGTCACCCTCACAAAGTTTACACTGAACTTCTTATACACTGTCTGATTAATCTAAGCATATACTGCAGATGCTTCTGACATTTATAGAGCTACATCAGCATGTGTGGAGCAATGGGGATCTAACAAAAGATCTTAAAATCCACCTATAGTAGAAGTCCAGATGAGAAAAGGGAGTGTAGCTAGGGAAAAAACCCAATTATTTTCATATCTCTCTGTATAGCAACTATCTTGTATAGCAATTATCTTCTGCCGATGTCATGGGCCCTGCACAAAGCTGGATGTTTTGAACAACGTCTCAGTATATTGGGTACAAGCTCTGCTCTCTCCCTGCTTCAGCTATCCTTGATTGCACACTTCCAGGTGCTGATTTCCAGATTAAGAGAGTCTTTATTTCAGACTTTTCACACGCTGTCAACGTGGTGTTTGATTACATCAATAGAGGCAAAATATCGGTGCTTAGTGGAAATAAAGAGATTTTTTAAGCAGGGAGATCTATTTTTGTCACTTCCTCCTGTGGGGCAGGTTATCAAGATGACCTGCAAACAGCATTGCGGCAAAGAACAGCTCACTGTTTCAGGAGGTGAGGGGAGACAGATGGTATTTATGGTGTGTCATAAACAGTGAAGGATTCTTTGGACAATATCCTAATAAATACTCTAAAAAGAAACTGCCAGAATCTCATAACTCAACATACAGACTGTCATCCTTTCCCTTCTGCTCTGTGATCTAGTTAAGGTTTGCCTTTTAGTATTGCCACAATGAACTCAGCTATAAGGACAAACTTTGGAGTCGCTTTTAAGAGATTCTGAAGGACTGTTTATGGGCAGGGCCCACGTAGAAATCAACAGAAGGAGTGTGCTTGTCTTCAGGCTGGGGTGCCCTACAAGGCCTGCACCCACCCCTCAGAGATCTTTTTCCAATTGTGGTGTAGATCATGTAGAGCAGGTCCCATGGGCCCTACCTTAGCCTGGTACAATGTCAAAAAGCAGAATATGACCGTAATTCAAGGACTGATGGCCTCCCACAGAGAGGTGGACTCTAGTTATGCAGTGCTTGGCTCCAGGTTCAGAGCTCTCTCAGGCTTTTCGCTCTGTGTGATGGATGCAGAAGTAAGACTATTTGGAGGACATTCCCCAGGAGGAAGCCCCCAGTCATCTCTCAGCACATCTGTAAGGGAGGGAGGGAGGGACATGAAAGGCAGTTAGTGCCAACATCTGGAAGACAACCCATGTGTTGTACTGAATAAATGGTTCCCTTTCCCCAGTACTGGGGGCTCCTGTAACTCTCTTCCTCATTTTTGGGTTGAAGCTTACTGGTGCTGCTTCTGGACTGACAAAATCCGCTCTTTGTTATCCCCTAAGTCCTTCAGAGGGAAAGAGTATCATAATTTTCTTGACACAGTGGTCGTCTTCCTCCCAGACCCAATTAGCTCCAGGAATGGAGCTTTGAGACTGCCTTCCTATTTGGACTTTCTCCAGGGAGACCACTAGTCCAGACAGCCACTGTTGCCATGAGCAGGGTGTTTCTACCCGGAGTGCTGACAGCCTGTTTTCATCAGCTCGGAATGGAAGAATTGTTTGGAAAAAGGCCTGAAATGTTTATCAAAGAACCATGGCATTTAGTGTAAATGATGAAATGACGGCAAATTAATCTAAAACCCACCATTGCCGCTATCAGGAATCATGGGCTGTAATAGCTGTGATATGGTCAGTGGGAGTTTCACGCCCAGACCTGTGTGTAGTGGTTTCATAGGCAACTCTTGTCTTTCAGCTGAAATGCAGCTGCTTCTGGGATGGATCACAAGCTCTGCAGGACATCAGGAGAGTTCAAAGGTCACCATTGCATTGGTCATGGCTACTTCGTGCTGCTGCATCTGCCCATGGCCTTTGGAAGCCTTTTGCCTTACACTGTTGAGTTTCTCATGACAGGGACCAGCCTGTTGTTTTTTGCTGTGATGAGGATTAATAATCCTCATCATGGTTGATGATGTAAACATGAGACCGTCTGAATTGTAAGGGCTAAAGGCCACAGGGAGAATGGCTCTTTGAATGTCTTGTGGTAACCCCAAGGAAATCTTTCCTTTCCTTAGCAGTCAGGAGTTCAGGCTGTTCCTCTAACAAAAACTACCCCTCAGGCCTTTCTGACTCATTTGCAAAGTAATAATTAGGAAAGAAGAGTTTCTTCCACTCACTTGGCATCACCATTGCTTGTGAAGCCCTTCTGGTAACAAGTGTTACTTCAGTGCACAGAAAAAAGGTTTTGTTATTGCATGGGCTGTAGCAATCCCAAGTAAAACATACAAAAAATGCATTTTTTAAAGTTATGCTTCTAGCTCTTAGGGGCCAGGACCTATCTTCCGAACCGGGAACTGAGTGTAACATTGTGGTGGGATATTCCTCTTCAGTGTGCAGGCAGCCTGCAGCTGTCAGTCACAGGGCTACACTTTGCACTCACCTTTGAATGTCATTGTCGTGGCAGGTCTACACACCCTGGAGACATCACTGACCATTTTCAAAGGCAGAGTAAAAGGAAATAAAAAAATCATGCAGCACACGAAGGAAGAAGAAAGGAAGATTCACCAAGCCTTTTTTGTATCTGTGATCAGTGTTACCTCAACAGATGCCTAAAGGAGCATGACATCCAAATTCATGCGCTGGGGCTGAGCAGGAAATCTAGTCTCTTTTTTAATGAATGGTTAAAGCAGAGAGAGCTCTGCTTGGAGATGTCCCCAGTGCCTAGAGCTGACCAACACTGTCTCACCATGCCTAGAGAGGAGCAATGTGCAAGTGGAGCACTGATGGCGTAGAGGCACCTTGCCTCCTTTGCTCAGCCTGTTGCCCCTCATTCCTCACTCTGGACTTATTAAGCCCTGAGTTCATTAGGATTCACTTCTGCTTTGCCATTGCTGATAAGCATTTGTCCAGAGCTGAAGATCCTGAGAGGTGCTGGGTATGAGATTGGAGTGAGGGCTGGAGGGAAAGCTATTGTTGCTCTTATCGCACCGTGAGGTTTGTTGCATTCCAAGGAAATCATCTGGTACTTGGCTTTCCCCACTTCCCTGGCCACTGTGAGGTTTTAGGACAATCCCTAATCTGTTCCCTTGTGAACACTGAGGGCCTTTCTTATGGGAAACAAGTTTGCAAGTTCAGTTGTTTCTATCAAAGATGAGAGAACATCCAAGCAGCGCCAGACAGTACAAGCTTCCCCCACAGGCACTCTGGCTCTGGCATCCCACACTGATCTATCACCAAGACCCACAGCACAAGCCAGCATCTCTGTCCCGAGCAGCCACCTCCTCCGCCTCCACCTCCGCTCATAGCCTGCGTTCCTGGCTGCCTACCTCGCCTCCTCTCCGGCAGAGTTGCCAGAGAAAGGAGACACAGTGCAAAGCCTGGGAAAAGCTGACACTGATTTTTCTCTCCCCTCGCAACTGCCTGTGCACAAAAGAGCACCTGCAGGCACACAAACCCTTGTGCTTGAACCTGTGACTGGGATCCATGTCCCACTTGATGGGATGGCTGCGATGTCTGCACTCTTCAGGGTTCTGCCTGGCAATGGGAGTGGAGCAGGGATGTGTCTTGTTGGGGTAGGGGACGGAAGGTGGCACTGGGGGAGCAGCACAATGATGAGGTGGCAGTGAGTATTAGGGTCCTGATTCTTTACCCCCTGTCCTGCCCCCTTTTCCCCTCCTGCTCCTCACCAAACCTGCCCTTCATCCCCTTATCACAAACACAGTGCTTTTCACTCCCTCCTCACTACAGAGAAACAGCCACCCAAGAAGCAAGGAAGAGTGTCGCACTCTTGATGCTGTCAAAATCATTACCATGTTGCTTCTGAAGCTTTGGCCTTGGGTATTGAAGAGCACAATTCACCAGCCCTGCCTCCCCACAAACCACTTTTGCCATCACTCAAGGCCTCATCTTTCTTGCAAGAGGTGCTGGTAACAAAATTCAAATCCAAAGATTCGGGACACTTTCCATGCCTTGCCTATCTTTCCCTTCATAGCTTGGTCATGACTTTGCATCTCAGCCCCCTGTCAGAGGTCAAGGGGGAAATTTGCTTCCACTCACCTTCTGGGTAAGTTTTACTCTTTCCTCCTCCCATTCCACTTGCTGAGCAAACCTAGCCCACTCATGTCACCTGTGTCAGAGACGAGGATCAAAGGATCCCCCTGAGTTCTCACCTCAAAATCCTGCTGCAACAATAGAAGCACATCTGGTTGTGGTTTCCCTTGGGAAGGCTCCAGATAGTGGCTGTGTTACCAGCCCACTTACTCAGCCAGCTGCCCCTCTGCCTGCGCCTGCTCCCTGCCTCCCTGCCCGCCCCTGGCCACTGCATTACTGGTGCTCCTTTCCTCTGCCACCTTCACACACCACAGCCTCCTGGGCAGAGAGGGGCAAAGGAGAGATGAACTATTGTGGGGTCAAGAGCTAATGAGAAAGCTTAGTTTTTCCTCTTGCCTCCCATCTGAGGCTCTCGTTGGAGGGGCTGAGGACATGGGACAGAGCTCCAAACTGAATCATCCCTTGAAGATGTCCACCACACCAAAGGATAGAGGGATCTGTCTGGGAAAGGAAGCTCCTTTTGTATTCCCTGATTCTCCTCAGTCTGGGTCTGAGTATGCTTTGTCCACGAAGATATCAGCAAACCTTCATGAAGTTACACAGGGGAGAGAAAATGCATGCAGAGTCCCTAATGCAGTGGCAGTTCCCGGTGATGGAAATGGGAAGTAAAGGAAACCATCAGGAGTGCTTTTGAAAAACACAAGGCTTGGGAGAGTGGGTAGGAGTTGATTTGCTGGCAAATTGCAGTGGGTTTCATGAAGAAGCACCTAGGGCAGCCTGGAAACCCACCCATTAGTTCAGTGGGATTTAATGTCTTCCAGTGAGTAAATACCATCTCATTTTGTTAGCACAAAGTGATCCTCATCAAAGTATTGGCAAGATTACAACATTTTTTCATAAATCCAGCAAATTGCAGTCTGCCTACAGTCATCCACTGGAGCCTTTCTTGTCTTAGTTTAATTGAACTTTGTGTGGGGGAGGGAAAGGGGATTATATTTTTTATTGCTGGGTGTGTTTTATGGGAGATCTGTCAGCTGGAAGTGACAGTGCCAATTAGGGTTGCATGTTTTTGTGTGAGTTGCTGAGTCTTCGAAAGCAGAATTAAAAAGGGGGTGCAGGCAAGCCAAGCTATTTACAGTGATAGATCTGGGGAAGAGCAAGATGGGAGATACCTTGGTTGCTACCTGCGGCTGTGAGACTTGCTGTCTCTCCTTCTTCCCTCCTGCCAAAACACACACACATTCCCCTATGTGCCTAGGGAAGAGTAGAGGTTTATTTACCACTGCCCTAATCACACCTCTCCCCAGCCACCCAGCTGAGGCTTGTGACTGCACACAGGGTATTTTGTGGTCTGCTCCTACGTGTTTCCATAGGTGCGAAGCAAACTCCTTCTGAAGGGAACTGCTTAGGTCTCCCTTGGGTTGCTCTCTGTGATGCAGGTAATCTCAGAACAATGTTGTGGGAAGGAAAGGCACAAAAGTCTGAAACACTCCAGGCTCTCTAGTGTCTTACAATAAAGTGGTTCAAATTCATCTAGCAAAGGACAATGAGCATGATAAATGCTTGGTTTGCAGTATATCCTCACATTAGCAAAGGGACAAGGGAAAGAGAAGGAGGGGAAGATACTGTATTTCCAAATAATCTTAACTCTTTGATTTATTCTCTTGAGCCAAGTATCTTATGGCAAATGCAGCAGCAACCTTTTAAAACTCAGAGCCAAAGCTTTACTTCCTAATCCCTGAGACTACTGAGAATCTCTCCTTTCTTTGCTGTGTCTCTACATCCAGCAGCTCTGCTTCTGCCCAAAAAGACCATCCATGCATGAGGCCTATCAGCCAGCTTCATGGGCTAGATAGCAAATTCAGCAATATGGGCAGAGGGGCATGTGGTGTGGAGGGTCACAGTAGGCTTTGAAAGCCAGGCTGCTGCCCTTTGTGGAAGGGATAGGTGCTCAGGATTTATGCTGCTGTACATGAAAAATAAACACTTGGTCTCCACATGCTTTGCTAGTCAGTGTGTGCTACCCAGCTGATTCAAACACCCATCCATCAACCCTCCCTTGACTCATCACCACAACACTGAAGTACACGGGGGAGTGAGCACTCCCACATGTGGATGGGAGAAGGCTCCGTTTGCCATGAGATGTTGAAATACCCCTTTGAGCCAGCTCCTAATAGAGGCAGTTGGATACAGCGTTGCCCTGCTGCTGTAAACCATCACTTCCAGCTCTGACTAAATGTCCATTTTTTATCTTTCCCTGTGACACAGCGTATCTGCTTTGGTAGGCTCAGGGCTCTATGGTCCGGTGCAGGAATTTGCTCCTTTGGGGCAGATGTGATGTTCTCTGTGGCTGGATTTCAGAACTGCTGGCCATCATGGATGGCAGAGGAGAAGTCCCTTTTGGCAAAGTGGGGGTGATGCTGTCTCACCCATCACCCTTTGCTTGGCTGCTTCTCTGGGTTTCCACTGGAGCACTCTATTAATAGCCTTGTTTCCAAACAACACTGTCACTAATCATAATTTATTGGATCTCTAATGACACATTTGACAATGACACTGACTGCTGGTCTTTGAGCACAGAACAGGAATTTTAATGAGAAAAGGAGTAAAATTAATAGTGCGTTAAAAGGGAGATGGGTTTTACCAAGCTTGTGTTTAAACAAGATGATGAAGAGTGTGATGAAAGTCTATCTGCATGGTAAAGATAGATGAATGAGTTGATTCTGTTGAAGGCCAGGTGGCCCAAAGTATTCATTCTTCTTTCCTGGGACTGGACAGCTCTGAACCTGTGCCTTTGAGAGAGTAGCGAAATATGAAACACAAACAGTGGGATTGAGTGCAGACTCAGCAGGTTTCCTGATGGCACCAAGCTGTGTGATGGGGTTGACACATTGGAGGGAGGGAATGCTATCCATATGGACCTTGACAGGCTTCTGAACATTATGGAGTTCAGCAAATGCAAAGTCCTGCACCTGAGTCTGGGCAATCCCGAGTACAAATGCAGTCTGGGCAGAGAACAGGTTGAGAGCAGTCCCGAGGAGAAGGTGTTGGGGTTGTTGGTTGACAATAAGCTCAACGTGACCTAGCAATGTGCACTTGCAACCCAGAAAGCCAGCTGTAACGTGGGCTGTAAAAAAGCAGTGTGACCTGCAGGTTGAGGGAGAGGATTCTGCTTCTCTACTCCACTGTAGTGAGACCCCACCTGGAGCCCACCACTCGTACAGCTCTGGAGCCCCAACACTAGATGGACCTGTTGGAGCGAGTCCAGAGTAGGCCATGGAGATGCCCAGAGGGCTAGAGCAACTCTCATATGAACACAGGCTTAGAGAACTGGGATTGCTCAGCCGGGAGAAGAGAAGGCTCTGTGGGACCTTACAGCACCTTTCAGTACCTAGAGGGGCCTGCGAGAGGGCTGCAGAGGGATGTTTTACAAGGGCATGTAGTGACAGGACAGGAGGAATGACTTTGAACTGAAAGGGGATAGATTTAGATTGGATGTTGAGAAGAAATTTTTTATTGTGAGGATGGTGGGGCACTGGAACGTGTTGCCCAGAGAAGCTGTAAGATGCCCCATCCCTGAAAGTGTTCAAGGCCAGGCTGGATGGGGCTCTGAGCAACCTGTTCTAGTGAAAGATGTCCCTGCGCATTGCAGAGGCATTGGAATGAGATGAGCTTTACCATCTTTTCCAAACCAACCTTTCTATGATTTTGTTCTATGAAGTGGGAAGGTGGTCTCCAATAAACTGCTCCTGTCTTTGGGTGGGTGCTATTCCTCTGACCCAGTGGCAACATTTGTGCATGGGTGCACAGCCCTGCCCTGCTCCTGTCTCCTCAAGGCTGCTGTGTGTGAACAGTTTTATAGGGACCCAACTTGACAAAAGACTTGGAATGAAGTGGATTCACAGACATCTCCAGTGGCACTCCTTGAAGCTGGTGGGGAGTAAGTGCTCCCAGTATTTTCTAGATTCAGGTGATGGTTGGCAAGTTGCATAACTCTAGAAAGACCAGGGAATGACTAGAACATTGTGCTAGGAGCACTCTTGTTTTTTGTGAAGCTGTGTCTCTAGCAGTGACTGCACAGCACACACATGTATGGGACTAGGCTGCCTAAGCAAAAGAAGCAGTGTTATTTTAGGAGCAGAGGAATGTCCACCTGGCCTCTACTGGATATGCAGAATGAGGAGAGTGGAGCATAGGTCCTGCCCTGTATCTGGCAGGCCCATGAGGATGCTGAGGACACCCTAGAGGGTCTAAAATGGTTCAGGCAATTTGCTTCTGCCTAAGTTTCAAGTCAGTGTCTCCCTACTGAGTATCTTGTTTCATGTCCTGCTGGATAACAGAGAGAGGGCAAAAGCTAGAGAAGGTATCTCTGTCCAGAAACTTAAAATACTCTTGTGACAGGAGTATTAGAGTTCAGACAAGAACTTGCCAAGTTTCATCTCTACCAGTATCTGGTCTCCAGGGATAATGGATGATTCAGTAAAGTGTGACCTTTTTCTTTGCCCCTAATCTTCTGTTGGCACTATTTCCAAAACTTTTTTCATCCCACAAAGGCTGTTCTGTATAAATACATTGAAGCAGATTCCCCAGAAACAGAGCTTAGAATTTCTCTACCCTCTATAACTATTCCCATCCAAATAAACATACTCGAAAAAAAATTAAATGGTTACCCAGATTTAGAAAATAAATCAATCCAAACAGATGACTCCAGAACTGATCTTACAGCAACTTCTTTGCTGTTTTGTGGTGCAGTTTAAGAAATGCTTTTCTTCTCCCCTCAGAATGACAACACATAGATCCCCTAAGAAGCATGGAGCATCATCTTCTAAACTGCCTCTGGTAAAATTTTTCTGGAAGCATTCCAGGGGCAAAGTGCTTGCCATGTGTTTCATGTCCCATGCATCATGCGAGATGGAGTTATTTGTTTGTTGCTGCTTTGTCTTTGTTTGTGCAAACTGACGCCGCAGAGACTTTTTTTGAGGGCATTTTTCAGCCAAGAAGATTATTCTATATAAATACAGTTAAATAAATAGATCTATCATTAGAATAGCTTCAGCCTGTTCCTTCCATCCATCTATCTATCTATATCCATCTATCTATCTATCTATCTATCTATCTATCTATCTATCTATCTATCTATCTATCTATCTATCTATCTATCACTTGTCTGCCTTTGTAGATAACAGAATTCAATTCACTGACTAAAACAGACATGCTGGGTTTATCTTGTTTTGTGTCTACACTGAAACTGTGAGCAAGAACTGAGCTAATTAAATCAGGGAGATTTATCAGCCTCAGGTACACCTTGGAGCTACTGTCCACAGTAGATCATTCTGTTCCTTTGCCAAAGGACATTGCTTTTTTAGCTAAAGGACAGAGAGGTGACTGGGACCCATAAGCCTTTCAGTAACTAACCTTGATCTGAAGAGGAACGTAGTTGAGAGTCATGAGCTGCTAGCCCAGAGAGGAAACTCCCATCAGCTCCAAGGCACTCAGCTACTGTCACCTTTCCCAAGGATTTTGCAACAATGGATTCCCTTTATTTGTATGTTTTCACCGGCTATCACAAATTATTTTGGAAGTGTGACTTAGTTTTTGAGCTGTTGGGAAGCCAGTGTGAAAGTCATCAGAGAAATGATGACTTTCAGTCTCAGTGTTGGTATAGCTTCTATCAGAATCTGATGCAGATGAGGGTCCAGCTGGTATGTGACCCTGAAAGTCACTTAGAAGAATGTTTGAAAAATGATCTATTAAAAGACAGTCCCAAAGGGACAGAGAATTAAACTCAAAATAAATACCCTTCTCTCAAACTTGCATGTGCAGTCCCTAAATGCAAGCCAACAATCAAAACAGGAGAAAAAAAAAGGCTGGACATGAAGTCTTGCCTGACTTCATGAGCTGTGATGAAAAGCAAACACAAGCAGAACTATAGATTAGTTTTTCTTCTGGATGATTACATGTCCCTCCCATTAAAAAGGTTTTTAAACTTTCATACGTCCTTAGGGAATGAAGTCATTGCCTGTCAGTTGACGCACCCAAAGGTGTTTGACCTGCTCTTCACCATGGGGTGAAAAGGGTTACCTTAAACCTCAGAGGAAGAGGGAGTAACTTGCTAAGCTGCCATAATTATGTGCAGGTATCTGTGGGCCCCCACTGTACTTAACAGCTTTGCTTTTGTGGGAATCAGTGGGATTTTTCCACTTGGGTAGATGTCAGGTACTAATAAAGATCTGGACTTGAGGAGAGCCTTAATCTGTCTGATTGCTAGCAAACAAGTGTTTTCCCAGCCATACTGGGAAAATAAATAGAGGGAGAACTGTGAGACATTCAGAAAATTTGGCAGTAAGTCTATATGAGTATCTCAGACGAAAGATAGTCCCTAGTTCTGTTTGGAAACAAGGACTATAGGAAATTTCATGAGCATTTTGGGACCGATCAAGGTTGAGGCTGTCATCTCCTAGCTTGAGAGCTAGGAAATACAGGACAACCCAGGTCTCTGGCTCCAGAACAATGAAATGATTTTCATGCCCTTTGCTGTAAGAACTGCAAGTGTAGAAAGAATTAGAAGAATGAGTGGCTGAATTCCAGCTCATAAGAGGTGAAAGATGCAAAGGAGAGAAAGGAAAGTGGCTGGTACAGGTCTCCTGGCTTTCCCCACTACACCATGGATGCACATGGAGCTGTGTTTTAAGTCAGATGAATCACAAAAAATTGGAAAGTCTCGGGTTTTGTTTGTACAAGTGCATGAATAAAATGAAAGATTAGGTTATTACAGGCATCAGTCATGCTTTAAAAACCTACGAAATTGGCTGAAAATGAGACAGAGACAATATGAATAGATACAGTGTTACTATGGTCTATTTCCCATCGCTGTTGTTGCACTTATCAGACAGAGTCAAAACTGTTCCTTTGCCTTTGTTAGACAAATACATGACTGTGAAAGAACTCTTAAGGACTTTTTAAAAGTTTTTTTCATTTTTCCTCTATTGAATTGTCAAAATTAATATGAAATGAATAATTCCTTTAGCTGGAGAACAAAAACAAAACCAAACAATCTCCATCAATAACATAGGTTTTTGAAAAGCTTTAGTTACATTTTAACCTTTAAATGAAATTGATCTACAATTTACAGTTCAAAATGGAAATGCATCTTAAATGAAAAGAAAAAAAACTGGACCATATACTTTTGGCAATTATGACTTTCAAAGCAAAATTTGGTAGCATTAACTTTTTCTTTTCAACAGGCTAATTTGAGATGCGTTTTTCTATTAAATACGTAATACAACCCACTTTGCTATATTCTTATTGTACAAAATCTTCAATGATCTGTACCCCAACCCCTTTGAAAATTATGATGTGAGGGGAAAGGAGACCCAGAAAATCCTTAGTTTCTTGAGCTGACTAGCAGGTGTGTTGTCTAGATCAGCTTCTCAGAGGGTATCTTAATCCTGCTTTTCTTAGACAGGAACTGTGTCTTGCCCCCATCTCCTTCCATGAGTTTCAGGAGAAGGTATCTGGACACAAAGAGATGACAGGTCTTGTTATAAAATCCACCCCCATGGATCCCCTGCAGGTAGAGCTGGGTTGGTGATCCCAGAGGAGATTAACTATTGCTGATGATGCTGAAGTACAGGAGATGCACATGGCTTATCTCGGTCATTCAGTTTGTGTCTGAGATGAAGCATGGGATAAGGATGCAGAATTTGTGCAGACAAAGCTGAGCAACTGAATCATTAATAACTGGAGAGAAGGAGATGACATTTATTTGCTCAAATATCCATAAACAAAGACTTTCAGAAAACGATTGTTTTCAAATGAGTCATTGAACGGGCAGGGTGGTTGGGTCTGCAGCAAATCCTCTGTGAGACACCCGAGTTCTCAGTTAAGAACCTCTCTTTCAAGGGAGAAAGAGAAGTTTCAGATTCAACACAGTACTCTCCCATGTTGGCAGGGGTTTTATTTCTCCCTGCTGTGGCCAGTGACGCACTGTGGGTCAGGGCTAGAACTGTGTCTCTGTTCCTAAGATTCATGGTCTCTGTAATCTTTTTCGAATTAAAAATGGAAATGTTTAAAAGTTGAAATTTTGGGCAGTGCTATCTCCTGACACATTTCCTGTGGTGTTTACATGGCTGCATCAGTGGACATTTGTCATTTAGACTATTCCAGGATTCCACGTAGACATTGTCATCCCACTTGCAAGATAGACACAATCTGGTCTTTAAACCAATTCCCCTCCATTTGTTCTTGATATAATTTCTTTCCAGCTGAACAGCAGCCCACAGCGAGAAACACCAGGTAGCTCTGTTATAAGGAACTCTCTCTTGTCCTCTGCATGATCCTTCCTCACATTGCTGTTGCATTTGTAGCTCAACCATCAAAACCAGTTGAACCATGAATAATGCACATGCAACCCTATGGCTTTTCATGACTGTCCAGAGAGCACAGAAACAGATACTCAAGAGCCTGGGTCAGACCCAAGAGTGCTGGCCAAAAAAAAAAAAAAAAGGCTTTGATTTACTCCTACTCTCTTTGTTCCAAGTTTCCCTCTGAAAACAAAGAGAGGTATATATGGTCTCTTGGCTTTGTGCAAAATATAAAAGCATTTTCATTTCTGCAAAGCCTCTGTTGTAGAACTAAAGAAAGGAAGCTTTGTGAGCAATTGGTTGGTGCATGTTCTTTAAAAAAAAAACCTCAGCAAAAACTTGGCTTCTGTGAAATATAGGAGGACCAAGAGACCTGATCTGTTCAGCACAGGTGAGACGGAGTGATCTAATCAGGAGGGCTTTTTTATTCCTTTTGAGACATCAGTCTGGCTCTTAAATGTCCTCTGGCTGGCAAGCTTCAGCAGGATATGAAGTGCCTGGGTTTTTGAGAAGAAGGCCAGCTCAGGGGCCAGCTGTGATGCCTCAATGGCTCGTGCTGGCAACTCTGATGAAGATAATCTACCCATTGTGGAACAGGGCCACCATCAAAATCTGTGGTTCTGCAGGGTCTGCTGGCTGGTAGAGCAAATACCTAGCCATGTTTGGCAGCTGGCAACAACATGTAGTGCTGGTCATCTTGCTGGTTTATTAGACTGATCCTTCTCCTTAAGGTCCTTTCTCTGCTGCAGCTCCTGCTGTCTCAGGAAGTTAGGCTCAATTCAGAGGTGAATCCCTTGGGAGTGAAGTCCATGCTACAGTCAGAGGTGTGACTCAGCTTGTGTAAATACACCTGCCTGGGGTTTGTACAACCTTGTTGAAGGCTTGTGGCATTATCTGGAGAAACTTAAACTCAGAAGTGGCTGTAGAACTAAAAGGATTTAGGAGGAAACCTCAGGTAGTAAAATATATGGAATATCTTGCTTGCATGCTTATATTCTCCACGGTGCCCAGGTGAGCTACTGTGAGACTTGCTGGGTCTACCCAAGGAATTAATTGCCTCACATTTGCCTGCCCTGTAAGCAGCGTAAGCTCGTGTTTATAAAATACAGAGGACTCGAGCAAATCAAATCACAGTTGGAGGGTGGACTGCTTTTGTACACATGAAATGCACAATAGTTTGTTCTTCTCCTTCTTTTGAGAATCTGTCTCTAGATTTTAGGAGAATGATGCTCAGATACTACACAAACAGACAGCATCATGAATAAACGTGTTTTGGAAATTTCCCAAAGAAATGTATTTTGTCTCATAAAATAGAAATGTATGGAAAGAAATAAACTCCAGAAACACACATGGATTTTGCTCAATATCTATTTCAAGGCAAGTTTTTGGTAAAGCTAACATTTTTTCTTTAGAAAATAATTTTTAGATGTCCAATTTTCTAACAATATAGCTTTTATTTTTATAATAAATGTTATAAGCTGAATGTCAAAAGTAGAGAAAATATGGCCGATTTTTTTCCCTAGAAATGGAATATTTTAACTGCCCTGAAAAGATACTTGAGACCCTTGACTCAGAATTTGATTGATAGGAAATCATATTTTGTCTGATGCTGTCCTGATCCAAAACAAGGAAAAAAAAATATGGAGTTACAAGAATTCTTCTACAGAAGAAACTTTCTGATGCGGCTTCTTCCTTTAAAACACCAAAGATAAAAATGCCCTTTCTCAGTAGCCATGGAAACACCATTATTTAGTACTTAAATAACAAGAACTGATTCTCCCCTTACAGCAGAAGGATGACATATTCACTGGTCTTGGAGCTTATGGCTTTGTGGAACTCAGACTGGTTTATCAAATATGTGACTCCCATCATTTAAGAAAAGCCCCAAATATAGGAATAGGTGTTGGTGATGCCAGCCAAGGTGTCTCTGTACAAATCAGCTGTTTACAGAGTATGCAGAGTTTCTTTAAAAAAATACAGAGTGTGAGGCAATGTACGCAAACTCTGCAAGAGAGGAAAGAGTTACTCGACGGCCCAGAGTTGGACTGGGTCCAAGAGGATTATCAGCAAGAAAAAGGGGCTTTGGTTTAGTTCTGCTATCTTTGTTCCAACTTTTGCTCTGTAAAAAAAAAAAGAAAAATATACAGGCTCATGTCTATGTGCAACATATAAAAGCATTTTCACGTCTACAAAGTCCTCACTGCAGAATTAAATAATGAAGGCTTTGTGAGCAATTGGTTGGTACTTGTTCTTAAAAATAGCTGCATCACAGACAAATCAGCTTTTGTTCAGAGACCGGGCAGGCCACGTGACCAATTCAGCCAGGACAGGTGATGACAAGGACTGTGGCTCACTATTGTGTTTGAAACTTCATGTAATATTGCCATGCTCTGCTCCAGGACCTCAGCAAGTTTCCAGCTAGGAAGAACTAGGTTGGGTCAGGTGCACCGGAAATTTTTATTCCCAGGACAGGAAGAGAGAGGCCAAATCACTGCTGGATTTGGGACCCGTCCTTCCACAAAAAGCAGGTTCAGGGAGTAAAAGATCTTTATTCCTTATAGATCAGCATTGTACCTTTCCTCTTGTTTATGCCACAATACATTTTAACAACCTTATTTTCTTGTTTATAAGACATAGTAAAATGTATCTTATATACCCTGTTTTTCCCATGTAGTTAATACGTTACCAGTCATCTTAAATTCTACAAAACTACAATTTCGCTCAGAGAGGAAGGGAGAGTGTTAACTTGTGCTCATAGGAAGCAGGATTTAGGAGGATCCTCTTCCCATTTTAACACTACACAGGTGGGCTGGAGATTAATGAGCATCTGTCTTGTGGCCACATGAATCTGCTCACTGTTTGATGGGTGAGGTGTGTTCTGGCATCTGTTCTCATAGTTACTGAGCAGAAAAGATGATGCCTAGACAAAAACGTGTTTTCCAGAAGTGTCCAGGATTGGTTTAATAAGAATGAGCACAATCAGCAGGTGTCTCCCTTTCGGTTCCTTCTTCTGAGCTTGTAGCTTCTGCTCTCACCTGATTCGTGGTGTTTGGCAGCAGTGAAGTCCGTGGCCACTAACCAGCCTGCTGCACAAACCAGGATTTATGTTTTCCCCTGATGTTTCTTCCTCCTTAGACGCATTATTTATTTTGAGGAACTAACTGGATCCTGACTGGGGATTGTGCAGTAGTCCAAGGTTGAGATTTTTATTCTTAGTCAGAGACTCCTTTTTCCATGTTACACCTTTTTTCCAGCCTCTAACAGTAGTCAGATTAGTAGCACCAATGGATATAGGTGTATCCAAAAGTGTACATTAAGATTAGTGGCTGTGTAGACTATCAAGATCACAAGAAAAAATTTAAGAAAGACTGATCTAACACTTCTGTTGGATTTTGCCTGTTTCTGTGAGAGTGTGTTAGCAATTTTAAAAATTAATTTAGTAGAATTTAATTTATTAAAATTAGGAAATTCACCTTGTGCCTGGCAGTTTCATTATTCTAGTGGAATGTGACCTGGAAGCTATTCTTAGATAAAGCATGAAGGTAGAGCAAGTGAAATGTGCTTTCATTGACCACTAAGTGCTGGCTGAGGTTCTTCATTGTTTTGTCTTGGGCGATGGGCCCTGTGAGAGGGCTAGGCAGTTTCATCAGTCCTGGATCCTGGCTCCTACTCTTGAGAAACTCCATAAGATGACATGCCAGCCCTCACCTCCTCTGAGTGTCAGACTGTGCAGGGTGGCAGGTCAGCCTGCCTGCAGAGCTCCTCTATGGCAGCTGGGCCTTCGCTCTGGGTGCCCACTCAGCTTGACAGGAAGATGAATGAGAACATTTGCAAATTTTTGTCTTGTACAATGTACAATCTCGTACAACCCGGCTTCCTTCCAGCCCTGATTTTGAAACTGGCATGTGACTGGCTCAGTTGAGTCTTCCCATGTCTTTCTAACATTCCTTTTCAATTTGGGTATATTGTTCTGCTTGGTGATAGTGGCCCTGATAATTGCATGAGTCAGCCATTTTGCGCAGTTTGGCAATATACTGGTCTATTGTTTTTACAGGTCTTTGGACAATGTTCCTGTTTCTGTGGGTTGAAAAGCACTTCTAGGATTTTACAGAGTCTTTCCTGCTCTGGTCTTGTCCCCACCAAACAATGCAGATGCATATGGTGGGCCTTATCTCAGGGAACGGAAAACATGCCTGCTTGCACTTCATTTTCTTTTGCTTTCACTATCAGCTATTTTAGTTCTATCTTGCAGGCAAAAGGGCACCCAGCTACTGACCACAGACTCTTTCATATTTCTGTCAGATGTGATATAGTGCTGTGCCCTTGATCTTGCCCTTTTTCCTTCTCTTTCTTTCTATGACAATGTTAGTTTCTTGTGCTTGCAAGTCATTTTTCCTCCCTCCGCCATCCTCCATGATGCAGCAGAAAAGGCGGCTGCCCACAGAGAGGTGAAAGTGTTGTTCATGAGTGTTGGTGTCCTTAATTATCACAGAAGGGCTCCTTTGAACTAAGTGCTTCGTGGTTAGTAATTCATGCTATTAAACTAGCTGTGAGGAAAGGGTGGCTCACTGTTATTTTGCATTTGTTTGATTGGCACCTTGTTTGAAAGTAGGTTTTATCAAGTTTTATCTTGAGCTGAGTGACACAGCTAATTATACTTGTTTTCACAAGCGCTAAGCTCCAGTCTGAAGTAGAGTGAGCATATAAAGCACCAGTGTCATAATTCTTACAGATAATGTTTGGTTTTGCAAAATGTTTGGGCACATGGGTATGAAATGTGACTTCTGCTAGTAAAAATCACATCACAGGAAGACTCTGTGAGCAGTCAACAATTTTTTGTGCTTTTCACCCTTAATAATCCAGGGAAGAAGTGGAAGGGGCAGATCCACTGGGACACGTCCCAGCACAGAGGGAAGAGCTGAGTGATCACGGAATATTTTGCGGGAGCTGCCACGTTCTTTTTCTTACTCCCTAGAGCCTGGAGGACCTATGAGTCCAGGGTTATGTTGGAAGTGAGATCTAAGGAGTCCAGATCAAACATATCCACATAAACTAGAATCATAATATGGATGACCCTATGTAGGAAGTTAAATTCTTCTTACACAATCTGGTCAGGGGTCATCGAACAATCTGGGCTAGGAACTGCTTCTCTAGAAGATGAGCCAGGTAAATATGCCTGCTCCATTAAACCACATCTACTACTAAAAAATATGTAAATCTACAGAAATAGCTTAACATCATAAAAGGCTACCATTTTTCTGTGCCTGCATGCCAGGTCATCTGGTGGCAGGTGCTGACTGGTAAGAAAGATAATTTCCAGTCAATGCATGGATGACTCATCAGCACAGCAGGTCAGAGAGCTAAGGGCTGTAGATGGGCTTCAAGAAGAGCTGAGATAATTTTATGACCTGTGAAAGCATTTGCCTAGCTGTTCTTGTATAATCACTAAGAGAAGGGTAATCAAAGCTCGTTCCTTGGGGCACCAGATAATGATACTAATTAGCACATAGACAAGCCTTTGCTGAAAGCATTGCACCCAGGCATGTGATAATTAATTAGCTGATTGTTTGGGGAAAGGTGTGCCCCTTGCCTTTTCCTTCTCCTCCAAGATTGTGCAATGGGAAGAAAAGAGAATTTTATGCTTGCTCATAAAATAGATGCCACATCTAAAATAGATGTGGATTTAGTCCAGCATGGTGGATTTGGGCAGCTTCTCCAGGAATGTGAATTTGTGCTGAGGTTTAAAGAGATCCCTTGAACTACTGCGCCAAGCTGGATCCTAGTGCACTGGGGGACAAAGGTAGGACTACCAGATTTTTTGGTCTGTTCATCCTCTTAAAAGAAGACTGGTGGCAAAACCAGATATGTCCACCCCCTGTGTACTCAGGCTATAGCCAGGGATACTCAGTCACAGTTCTGAGCTTCTGGGGACAGAGGTTTGCACAGGAAACAGTTACTGCTAGCTTCTATGGCGCAAGAGCTTTGCCACTCCACATCGAGTGGCAGTGGTACAGGCTTTGGGCACCACCTCAGGAAACTTTGCAGATCAACGATCACTCCCTCAGATGGGCTGTGGGGCTGGCTGCCTTTCCCAAGCAGAGGTCCCTGCAAGGAACCCAGATTTGGGGAGATCCAATGCCCTGACATTGCAGTGACTGCTTTGACTCCATGGAGCTCAACTCAGACAGAGGTTCCAGAGTCTGGCAGTGACCAAGTGTTTTCTCTTGTTGGCTTTCTATTTCTAGGAGACTGTTGGATAGGATCCCAAGTGATATATCTGGCTTCTTGTCCAGGCTGGTTTGTGTGTGTGTGTGAATGTGACTAAGCAGAAAATATCCCTCCATTGTTATGTGGGAGAGGAGCAAAGAAACACCAGTTTAAAAGAGCAGT
This sequence comes from Phainopepla nitens, assembly GCA_013400175.1. Lineage (NCBI taxonomy): Eukaryota > Metazoa > Chordata > Aves > Passeriformes > Bombycillidae > Phainopepla > Phainopepla nitens. The sequence continues at coordinate 76,522 of VXBQ01010975.1, forward strand.
GTGAGGCAGAGTGTAATATTTTTTTAGCTTTGTACAAACCCCTGCCTAGATAGACCTTCATAGTACTCAACGTTCTGCCCAACCAAGTCACAGCCAAGTTTTGCAGCTGCATTCAGGGTTTCCCACTCCCTTCTCCCCCTTGTGCTAGCAGAGAAAAGAGAATCTCTGTTGTGTCTGGAAGCGTGTGACATACAGGTTGGCTGGCTCCACAGGGGGCAGAGGAAAGAGAACAAGCTGTTCCTTGTACTTTCAGAGGTCCTGCATACAAGCTAATGTGTGGGAAGTGTTTCTGAATATCAGAATGATCTCTGATCAGGTCTTGAGGAGCTGTTGGGTGGTCATCATTTTTGAAGGGGGTGGGTGATGGGAAGTCCCTTCTCTACTCCTACAGAGGAGTCATGGAAATTTTCACCTCTGGGCCAAGTCTTTTCAAATTAGACAAAGCCAGTGTTTTGTGAGCAGAGTTGGAAGCAAGAAGGAAATAGCCTGGTGCCATCAGTTCCTTTAAGAGGGTGGTTTTTCTGTCTTGTGAGATATAAACGTGCCATGAAGCAGGACTTCCTTTGTTATGCTTTAGGCTTCTGTCCAACCCACTTCCAGTGTGGCTTGCCTGCTTTTGGGTTTGACTTGGTACCCAAACCTGCCATTTCTGCTCCTTGGAGCAAGGTTTAGCCTATAGATCTCTGAGCAGAGCTGTGGTGATCTGCTCCAAAATTTTCCCACCAAAACAAAGCCAAGCTGTCTAATGCCCAGTACTGGTTCCACAAATATGAACTGCTCTTGCAGTCACCTGAGTTTGTACAACCATATCTTTCACAAGCAGTCATAAACTGTGGCCACAAGGAAATGTGACTCATTCGGTGCCCATAGGGCTGACTTTTACAGAGCTCAAATTATCACACGAGAGGGTAGTTGTTCTCAAGGCCTGAGTCATTTGCGTAACGGGCCCTATTTTTAAATGAAGGAGGCAGAAGTGGCAGTGGTACTGGGAAGAAAGGTAACTAACACCTTTGCTGTGACCCTGGGGGCATAAAGAAAAGTTTCTTCTTCCTAAGGTGGTACTCCATCCTTAATCAGAGGAGAATCCCCTTTGCTTCTGCCAGGGTAAGGACAGAGAAAAACACATGCACAGCGGAAGACTAAACATAAACCATTGCAGTATTGGTTTGCAGAACTTGTAAAAAAGCTGGTAATATGTCAAAAGCTGGAAGCTGAAATCTTCTCAGATGTCTTCCTGAAGTGCTGAGTAACATATTTCAGAGCTGTGTATTTGGGCATGTGTGAGTTATCGTGTGTGGCGGAAATTAACCACCTTGCCTTCTCTTATTCATGTTGCACACAGACACAAATGTGTCATTCACATAAATCAGGCACAATTAGCCAGAGGACTCAAATTTACAGTGTCTCTGATAAACCAGACACCTAAGAAATTCTGTGATGGGAAAAGGCTGCACTCTGCAAGAACACACCAGGTAACAGTAGCCTTGTGAACGATAGCCCAAAGCCTCAGCTTTTGCCCCGGTACCTGAACATCTCACTGTCCTGAGGGAAACATCTGCGGAGCAATTATTATCTTGGAAAGAGCCATGGGAAAATAAAGCAGTCGGTAACACTTGAAAAGCGTCCCAGATTCCCACTGAAAGGCTTTGTCAGAGCTGTGAACCTTCACTTTATTTAGCTGTATGCTTTTTTCTCTTTTTCTTTTTTTTTNAAAAAGTATCCTGTGTGTTGCTGCAGTGGGAAATCGCAGCCATGATAACATTCAACTCAAGGTTGTTATCTAGTGGATTGTAACCTGTGGAATATGGGAATATTTCTCAAAGGAAAAGCAGGGCTTGTCACTTGGTGCTCTTTAGGAGCTTAACTGTGTCACAGCAGGCCCCAGCTGAATGAGCCATGTAACACTCAGAGGAACAATGACTACGTCGTACTGACCTGCAGAGGGGTTGGGTGTGTTCATCCCCTCTCTGCAGGACACAATCTTCTTGTCACAGACACTCATCTTTTTCCCCAGGTTTTTTTATGCAAGAGAAAAGGGAATTTGGGACTTTCAGCCTGCACGAACCTCTCTGCTTCTGTCTCTGCTGACATATGTAAATTACCATGGCAAGTCATTAAATACGTGCCTATCACAGCAGGAGAAATGACAGAGCTGCCACTGAACATGGTGTTTCCTAGCAGGACAAGCCGAATGGCACCGTCCCAAATGCTGCTCCATGCTCTGGCAAGTGTCCTGCTCACGAGTCTTGCGCAGCAGGAGCAGGGTCACGTCTCCGACTGCGCTGGGCACGGCCAGTTGCAGTGGCGACACAGAGATGGTCTGCAGAGGTGCACTGGTCTGTGGAGGAAAGGCGTGGGGCACACCTGCATCAAATCCCACACGGAAATGTCAGGTCAGGCTGGGCAATAGTGCTTGGCTCTTGCCTTCAGAGGCTACCAAAGGGCTTTGGGCAGGAGGCAGCTCTCCCCACCCATTTTCACAGATGGCAAAATCGAAAATCAGGGCAGTGAAATAGCTCAGTTAAGGTCACCCAAGGAGGCAGTGGAGGAGCTGGGAATAAAATGCAGGTTTCATGAATCACCAAACCACACGGCTTCCCCTTAGGGCTATGGATGTATTATAATAGAGCAAGATCCAGATGTGGTTTTCAACTGTCGTTCAGTACTCTGTGTGATATTACTCTGCCTAAGAAAATATACAAATTTGGACTCCCTGGAGATCTGACTAGTTTGGGGAGCTTGATTGAGCCTGTTTGGCATGACATTTTTAGGCAGAATGGCACACAAAGGGATGGGGGACAATTCTCAAAAGCACTGGCCGGGCCTGCAGATTGCTGAGTCCTTTGTGTAACCCGGAGGATGCGTAACAATTTGAGAAATGCAATCTCAGATGAAGGAGGGAGCAAAGTCAAAGCAAAGAAGCTGGACCGCATCAGGAGGTAGGAATAAAACAGATGCTTGGCAACAAATCTGTGATCAGATGTTGTGCTGTTCAAGTGGCAGCCAATCCCCTTAGAAAGTTATTATTCTCCAGCTGTTCATCCTTGTTCTCTTCATTCCCTTCCCAACCCACCAACTCAACTACTTGTTAACTGTTCCAGATATCAACCTGGGCTATTCTGAGGGATCTCTGCTTGGAGGTAACTGCAGAGCTGCATATGCTGGCTTTTTGGCAGAGATATTGAGCAGTGGTGGTAAGGAGGAGACAAGACAAGGGTCCAGGGAGGGTCAACTCTCCACCCAGCTCTGTCACATCTCAGCAACTATTCTAGCTGTAGTCAGAGGAAAAGGGCGTTAGCTGGATAAAAAATATTGCTCTGCATGTAAAACTCTTAATGCTTTGATATTAACAGTAGGAAGTGAGCGGGCCAAAATCCCAGAGCCTGAAGCCATGATTTAAATTGATCTCTGTTCACATTTCTACCTCCAGGTTTGGTCTGGGGGGGATGGGGAGAATGGAAAAATTGCATCCTTGCATCAAATTTCTACATTAAAACCACTCATCATACCCTGACAAACTGTGCCTGTTTTTTTCCAAAAAGGCCTGTTCTTGGAGTCACATGATTCCATATCACCTCTGGCTTAGCTAAATAATGAGCTCCTTAACTTCTGAAATTTACCTATACAGTTATAAAACTATACTCATTATACTAAAAAATTTGAAGTAAAACATTATTCCTTTCATAATTCCTCACATTAAATAATGGTTTGTGATTTAAATTTTAATTACTGATTCCTGCAGCAGAACTCATGCCTTTGAACATTTGATCTTAGAAATGCTGATGTCATACTGGCTTAAACTGGAAGCAGCACTTTTGCTTTCCTTCCTGATAGGATTATGTGATTATCCTGAGTGATGTTTAAAAAAAATTATCCAATCTGTAATGGAGACACCTTTGGGTCTAGATGAACAGAACCATCTTCATCCAATCCAGAGACCATGCAGAAAGTCTGTGTCAGAAACAAGAGTCTGATCCTGCTGTGGGGTATTTTTATTGAGGTCCCAGAAAATGTGATTCCTGTGGATACTGCATTTTAAAAGCCTTTGAGGGCCTTTAACAATGAGGTGTGCAAGTCTCACTTTCTGATGAGACCTTGTGCAAGACTCCTGGCTGTGTTGGGGGTCCAAAGCGGTGGAGAGAGGCTGATTTTTGGGGGAAGCAGTGCAAATTCATGGCTTTTAGTCTGCAAGACTCTGGTCCAGCCCCTGTAAACAAAGTAAGAGAGCAGCTGTCTTGTACTGATGGCAGTTCAAACTCATTAGATATAGGTGAACTGAACAACAGTTTGATAGGAATCATAGGTAGAAAGCACTACTTTGATATTGGCATTAAACCTTCCTAACAACCCAGTCCTATCAGCCTCTCATTTTCAAAAATGAAAAACCCCCAAAGCTTCCTAAATGTTTATGGTTATTTAGAAAGGTCACCAGGTCAAAGCTAAGGGAGAAAATTCACCTTTAGCTTCTCTGAAGATAAGGGCAGGAACCATCTCACCATACTCTACCTAAAAAATGTCTGGTTTACATAAATTAAACTGGATTAAATGAAACTGGGAGAGGATTTCTGCCAGTCTAACAAAGAAATAAAAATGACAGGGGAAGACATGCTTTCAGAGGGTCTCTTATTCCGTTAGCCATAGGAGTTTAGATCACCAGTTTAGTGCATGTGCCTAAAATTTAGTTTCAGTGAGCTGAAGCCACAAGCTGATAGTCATGTCACAGAGAGGGAATCTGCCTGACCAGGAGATGAAAAACAGGGGCTGAAAGAGGGAAGCAGAGAGTGGCCCCAGAGAAGGTAAAAAGAGATGGAAAGCTGAAGAGTTATAGACAAAAGACAGAACCTTTAAAACAAAGCCATTTCAGAGGTTGTAAGGCAATGTGTCCTTCAATATCAGGTTAGCTGTTAAGTGGCTGGCACTTTGCACCGTGTGAAAAGATCTCAGCCGAAGATCTTTGATAATCTGGCCAGCCGCGGTGTACTGGGGGCCCTGCTCCCATATGCCCAGCAGGCAACTGCGGGGAGAGGGAGGCAGAGCTTTCCCACCACTGACAGACACCCTTGCTGTCTCCTGCTCCCACCCGCAGTGAGTCATGGCTCCAGAGACACCGCCCTGGGCACTGGAGAAATCCACAAACCACTGCCATGTGACGTTATGGACAGCATGGAAGTGATGCCCTTCTTCTTGAGGATCATGGAAGGAAACTGCCAGGGTTATGGATCAGGAGGTACTGTGAGTGTGAGGTCAGGAGAACATGCTGAGGATGGGATACAGAAAAGATACACTGGATCTGGATGATAAAGATAGCCCGCTGCAGGAGGCAGGTCTTGATGGAGAGACCAAACTTGACAGCTTGCTGCATCTACCTGCAATAGGCAGCATTTGGCTGCACATCTCTTTACAATCAAAGTAAACTCTTACATTACAATAAATGAAACCCAGTCAGCAAGGTGTTTGCTTGGTCCTTAGCCACTGATAACTGGGGCACTTGGAACAATATTATGATGCCTAATGCTTCTGCTCATAGCCACATTTGTCTGCAGTGCCCTGTAAAATCAGTCCGGGCTCAGCTTCTTAGTCTGTGCCAATTTGCCTGATTCCCCAGGAGACAGGTGGGGGGATGCCACATGTGTGTATTTACAGAGGGACGATATATTAAACCTTCACCCTGCTTGTAAATTAAATGCGTGGTTAAAGCTCTGGTCAGATGCTCACCCAACCACCCTGCCATCTCCTTTGATTTATCTCTGCAGCAAATGCAGACCCACACTTCAGTGGTGAGCCCTGCCAGTAGCAAATCTATTATCCACACCCCTCTTTGCCCAGGAAAATAAAAAAGTCAAGTATGTAGACTCCTTTGGAAGGGAAGAGGGAGTGGCATGGTTTCATGGAGTGATGGAAAGGCTTATCTTTGGTGAGCTCACACCTGACCTGCCAACATGAGGTTAAACACATTGTGAGGGGAGGTGGGCAGCCAGTGAGCAGCAAAGCCTCAAGAAACCCACAACCTCCTAAACAGGGAACCCTGTGTGGCTTCAGCTCTCTCCTTGCCCCAGTGTTGCCAGGTTGTAGGGTGTCATGTGGCAAGAAATCTGTTCCTCCAACCACTGTCCTTCCTCTTTTGTCTATGTGAATATCCGTGTAGCCCCCTTGCCAATGGGATGTATCTGCACTGTGCTGGTGATGATGGGTTAGACAGAGCCTTCAGGAAAACCCTTGTCCTTTTTAAAAACTGGAAGTGGGACCTCTAGCTCTATAAATGGGCTTCAACCTTGTCTGTTGCTCGAGTCCTGGCCATGCTGCAAGATGGCATTATAGTGCCAAAGATCTCGTTGAGATCTGCAACATCCTTACTAGGGGAAGTGGAGGGACAGGTACTGATCTCCTCACTCTCATGACCAGTGACAGGACCCAAAGAAATGGCATGAGGAAGTTGAGGGAGCCTTAGGCTGGATATCAGGAAAAAGAAAATCACCCAGAGGGCGGCTGAGCACTGGAACAGGCTCCCCAGGGAAGTAGTCACAACGCCAAGCCTGACAGAGCTCAAGAAGCTTTAGGACAATGCTCTCAGGCACATGGTGTGACCCATGAGGTGTCCTTCCTTTGCAGGGCACGGAGCTGTACTTGATGATCCTCATGGGTCCCTTCCAGCCCAGCATATTCTATGATTCTAAGTCACTTGCTTTCTTCTGTTTTTTCTCTTTTATCTTCCTTTCTTTTCTCTGGATTCCCTATTCTTTCTGCTATTGCTTTTTATGATGCAGAAATGAGTAAGGAAGCAGGAAGCATGGTGTGAGACATTAAGAGGAACCTTATGCCCCACTGGCATGGGACAGGGAGAAATGCGTATTGTCTGCATGTTTGAGACCACTTTCACAGGACAGCAACCACAGGATCGTGGGGATAGAAAAGCCTGATGTCTTGAATACTGTAGGAATATTTAAATACAGCCAGCCTTGATCCTCATTCTGGGAAACAACAGCTGCTGCCAGGATAATTTTATCCTCTTGCTTACACAAGAGAGAAGATCTATTTTACAAACATCCCGTGATCTCCTGGACCCATGTATGCGGTTATTCCAGGTCAGAGTTGCATCATTGGAGTGGCAGATCCATATTCTGACCTGTTTTTTTTTTCTCTTATCCAGCAGACTCTTCCAGCCTTGAATGCTCTGAGCCTAGGGACTATATTCTTTCCTCTCATAGTTGAATTGGTTATCACTGCATCCTCCTCCCAGATTGTCTCCGTGACTTAGGAGGACGTTAGGAAAGTTTTGCTCCATCATATTCAGTGTAGTGACTCACTTAACATCAAAAGGATGCAAGGCCTTAAAGATAAGAAGGTATACTCATGCCTTTATCAGTCCTCATGTTGAAGTGTTTGGCTTTTCCTGGCATAACTGGCATTACTTCCACTGTCTGCCTGAGTGCAAAGGAAAGGACACTAATTTACTAAAGAAACAAATCTCCCAGCTCACTTTCAGAGTCTTTCAATTGTGACTCACTGCCCAGCTGCACCTGTAATCTTTACAGGACTTCTGATCACCTCCCAGAAACACTTCCCACATGGAACGTTCTCTAATGAAAAAATGTGGAGAGGGAGAAATCTCAAATTTTGTTACAATTTTTTGGGGGAAGTGGCAGAAGAAGAAGACCTGAAGTGTTTAATTTTATAACCAGGCACTTTGATATTTTCTTATTTCTTTCTTTGCTTTGAAATAACTTTCTGGCTCCATATTTCTTTTTGTAAACATTTAGAAGACAAAAAAAAAAAAATGCCCAAGCCTTTCATAGGAGCTAAAAATGACAACTGTTGCCTTTTTCTGGAGAAGCTAATTCCCTTCAGAAGAAACAGAAAATGGCATAAAGTTGAACAAAACTTTGTATTTCAAGAAACTAGATTTCCTTGAAAATGACATTTCCTTGAGATTTTTTCAGCAACAAAGTTTCTCCTTTTTAAAAACTTTTTTTAAAATTTTAACTCTTTCCTTGAAATTGTTGATGAGTCCAATCACACATTTGTTCTCTGAACTGTAATTACCATATTGGAAGGGTTGTGTAGCACAGCAAAAAGCAAGAGCCCTCCTGCTCATCCTCTGAGGCTGCCCAGGAGCTTGAAGGGTGCCCTGGAGGGTGGCTCTCCAGACATTTTTATTTGATTAGCAATGGTCACTTGGCATCTGTGCAATCAAAGTATTCCCATGTTTAACACTGATATGCCAATGCTGACAGTCAGTGGCTTAATCATTATGGAAATAGTGACCAATTCTTGAGTCAAATATCAGGTGGTCAAAATATCAGGCCAAAAAACAGAGCCCTGGGACAAAGGAGAGAGAAGTTCATGTCTGACTAATTCTGCAGATAAAACGGCTGTTATGCAAAAACGTGTCTTCCAACACAACAGTTGGGTCACAGCAACATCTGAACCACAAAAATTCATTCTTCTTTCCCATGAAAAGCAGCAAATGCCATGCATTGCTGAAGTTTGGGATTCTGAAAGCCTTTAGTGGGGGACAACTTACAACCCTGATAACAAACTGTCCAGGCTGCTGGGGATTATTTATATAGAGCTTAGACAACAACAATGATAACAACAACAACAACAACAACAAAAAAAAAAAAAAAAAAAAAAAAAAAACCACAAAACCAACCCAACCCAAACCAACCAACCAATCAAGAGTCTTTGGATGCAGCCATGAGTTAACTTAGAAACCAGAAATTAGAAAAGAGTTTCTAAGCAGGAGAGAGGAGGTCTGGAGCATGTCAACTATGGGTAGAGCACTTGTCAAAACTGGTATCAGGTTTTAAGATGATCTGCATCAGTCAATGAATGACACAAATGGCTGTAAAGGCAGGCTAGGCCTCTTGATTTAGCTCTGCCTTTCTATAGTCCTGTTAATTGAGGGCTGAAGAACCAAAAATGGAGGCAATAGTCATAGCAGTCAATGCTTTCAGTCCCTCCCCAAAGTATTTAAAATAACAACTTCCATCTTCAACAATCACTCAGGATTTGGAAGGTTTCCAGTTTTGACAGCCCAGTGTAACAGAGAATAAAAAGTGTGTGATTTCACAAAAGATGGTCCTCTCTCAGCACCATTGAGCTGGATACATCATACAGCATGCCCTTTGGAAAGTCTTGGTTCACCCATCAACTTATACCCACAGACATTTGTCCTCAATCAGCCTTTTCTGGCTCACAGCAGCAGCAGAGGGTGAGACACACTCAGTAGCACTTTTTGGAGGATGGCAATTTACTGGGCAAAGAAGTTCCAAATCTTTCCCTAAGCTTAATATTAGTTGTGGATGTATGAATGTTACAGGGTAGGGAGAACAGTATGTGACATGTATTGTGGGCTGTGCTCTGGTCCCGTGAGTCTGTGTGTATCTATTGTTCACCAGCGTTAACAATGAGATTCATGTCATCTAATTTTGACTTTGCTTCTGGAGCAGCTCAAGTTATTTTTTAAAATCCCCGGCCATGGCAGGAGATGGTGGCTGTTGCTTAAGGGACAATGTGAGAGGCACAGCTGGGATGGAGCATGGATGTGCTGCTACAGCATGTGGAAAGAAGCTGACAGCTCTGGATGGCATTGCATAGAGAGTGTTCATAGAGAGTGTTCTTGGAGAGAGACAGATCTTCTGCCCTTCAACAGAAGGGGATCCTGAATAGCCAGCTAGGAGTAGATGGTGAATTTTTAAGCAGAGAAAGGACAGTGTGATGAATCCCATCTGAATAGAATATGGTCATTAACACATCATTAAAAATGCCTTGTGTCTTACAAATGCAAACAATAAAATCCTTCCGGGAGTGTCAGACTCCTCTTTCTCTTTAAAAGCAGCTGTACTTTTTTAGTACATGGTGACCTTTCAAGACCTGCTACTCTTACTCTTCTTCACAGCTCTGCTGTTCTCCAGATGGGTAGGAGCAAGGTGTTTGCTCTCGGTGCCCTACAAGCAGTGTTGCATCTTTACCTTGTCTTCCATAAGGCTTTGCTATTCTGGAGCCAGGGCAAAGCAAATCCTTCTTCATATTCTGACTCTTCTTTGGCATCTCAGAGAGGATTACAGCTTTTGGCCTCACAAGGGATAATGCCATCTGAGTGAAAGGTGGGTGCCTCACCAGAGAGTGCCACAAGCCAGGAGATACCTAAAGAGGAAGATGGAACCTATGATTTGGCCTCAGTAGAGATCTCTGGAGAGCATGTAAAGCCCAAGTATAGCAGGTTCATACTGTCTGCAGTGTTTGTAAAACAGCTTGGTACAGTAGGATGCTGTAATCCACTTTGAAGCCAGGAGTCCAGGCAAACTATGGTGAGAAGTACCAGCCCAGCAATAAAGAAATGAATTTGTTTGTAACCTTGATTATCTATCCAAATTATTGAATCACAGTGCAAGATAAAGAAGGACATCAATACTATCCCTTTTATATGTGGCCAGTTCTTCTATTAAAAAAATGTTGTTTCAGTGGTGTTCCACTTCCCACCAACTCCCATATCCCCTTGCAGCCAAATTCAACTGGGTAACATTCCCTTAGACAATAATTTCTGGACAGCTAATCCTGGCATAATCTGTCCAATGTTAAAGGAAGGGGAGGTGTAGAGGAAGGTATGCTTCAGACTAGAGAAGAGCACATTCATATTGCAGGCAACAGGAGGACCACCGCTTGAACTTGTTGAGTTTAATGAAACTTTTTAGCTGAAAAGGACAGGATTGGCTGCTACAGATACAGCAGGGGCCTAAATATTGGGGAGGAAATAGAGCTATTTAACTCAAGTACAATGTTGGCACAAGAACAGCTGGGTACAGGCTGCCCATGAATGCATTTAGACAATGGGAATAGACAGAAAAGAGCAATACAAAAGTGAAAAGAAAAAAAAAAAAAAGAAAAAGCAAGTAATTTTCAGATTTTAGAGTAATAGAAATGGCGCTGAGGAAGGCCTCTGGAGAGCTGCTCATTTTGGGTTTTTTAACCTTTGGTAATATGACAATCACTCCTAAAAGAGAAAAGCCAGAGATTATTTTATCAGTGTGGCCACAACACTTTTAATTCACAGCTTACTAAAGCAAAGACTGTCCCTGGCATATTCCTCTTAATATTTTTCCAATTTTGGCTGTATGTTTGCAAATGAGAACATGAAATATTACAATTAATAATTTGCAGTCATTTCACTGACAATCTGACAGTCCTTAATTGGGTGAGAAGTACTGCTCTACTGCAAACGTCTGACCCAGTGCCCTGTCACAAGCAGCTAAAGCATCCCTCACTCTTGATACACTAATGAGAGGTTGTGGAGATGTGGCTGTTGCTGAGATTGAGAGTCAGACTTTGTGATTCCTTCTAGCACCGGGCAAGGAGGGAGGCTTGCAGAAATGTGAGGGAAATGTACTCTCCACCTCCTCTCAACCCCAGGCAACAGAAGGAGTGCCAAGCTTGCCCCTGGCTCCCAGTCAGCAGCTCTGCTGCTCTGTATCCCCATGCTGCTGCCTTAAGACTGTGCCAACAACAGCCAATTTTCCCATGCTGCTGAGAAACCTTGAGCCCCTGCTGGGATCTATGTGACCTTCCTGATGTCTCTTTCCTCCTTCCATCTGCTTGTCTTATTATCTGTTTAGCAGTCATCCTCTTCCAAAGCTGGGAAAAAGCAGTGGGTAAAAAGAGCGCCCAATAACAACCAAGTCCTTCATCCACTTGGAGACTAGAGGTGCTACTTTCTGCAAATAAATATCAGTAGGAGCTTATTTTGGCTTCATCTGTGCCTCTGCACAGGAACCTGTGTGACCAGTGGCTCTCCAGACTGGGGTGAGATAAAGTGTCAAATCCTGCTATTTCAAATACCCATGTATGCATTCTTTCCACAGGCTGTGAAAATACTCCCAAAAAGCTCTTCTGGGGCTTAGAGCATTAGTGTTCCAGTCTACACTGTCATTTAGTTCCCTGGGTATTAGAGAAATCAGGAGGGGAGAATGCCAGATCTGGCTTTATTTTGGCCATGCAAATGTATTACTGAGCAGTGAAAAGTCAGGGAAAAGCATAAATCTCACTGCTGCACTCCAGTGCTCTGGGAGTTTTTCAAGTCCCTCTGGAATCCAGAGGCAGTTTTCAGTTTGTAAGTCTAAGTGTACTTTACTGACAGGGCCAAATCCAGCCTTAACACAAGGCCATGGAAGTCAGGGGAGTTTCATCAGGAATGTGTCAGGAATTGCACTCCTGCTTTAGGGGTTATATTTCAGGGGAGTTGCTGAGCCAGTCTGCCTTTACAAAATGTCAGGAGTAATAAAGCACAAGGCTTGTACCAGTGTATTTTCACTCCTTACCCTGAGATTATCAGATCACCACAGGCACCAAATCACTCTTGCAAGACAACAGTAAAAATGCTTTGCTCTGCTCTACCACATTGTGTCTCAAAACTCGTGCAGATGTTCCTGTAACTTTATCACTTTCACCTTCTAATTAGCAAAGTGGTATTTTCTCCATTTCAGTAAACAGCGAACAGGGCAAAGAACTGAACTATATGCAGTTCCTATGGTGCACCCCCAGAATCTTCTCACTTCTGCACAGTGTAAGGGTACAAATATCCCCCAGGAAATGGTTGGCAGACAGGTAGCAGCTGTCCACACTGCAGTCCTCTTCCTTGTGCCAGTTGTGACAATCTGCTGCCCCTGCAGCGGTTGGGACCCTGGAGAACTGCAGTAGAGACATCAGATATTATTCAAGGCTCCTGCAAAGTTGCATCTCAGACATCTCAACTATTTTAAATTTTAAACACAGCTTTGGAAGGCATGTCTCTCCTGCAACATTCTTCCCATTGCACTCATGTGCACAGGCTTGGCTTTCCAAACAACAGCTCTACTGAGGAGCTTGCTTTGTTATTAATAAGATGGCTGTGTTTATGTAGTTTAAGTGATGTTAAAATTAAAGTGAAGTTATGATTCAGCTGACTTCAAGTTTTCTCAGCGCCCTTGCTTTGCACACAGTTTGCCCTGCACTTGTTTGCCTTGGCAGGGCCTGGGCTTTATAGTAACAATTTCATCTTCCATTTATAGGCATCTGCACGCCATGTTATTCTTATAAAGCAGAACCCTTCTTGGAGTCGAGCAAGGGGGACATGTAAAGCCATGCATGTGAAGGCAAAAAACTTTTTGAGATCTCAGATTCTTCATGTAAGGAATAGCTTTGTCTCTGCCCTTTGGGAAAAATTAGTATGAAGGGAAAAAAGTCCAGTCTCTGACTCTGGATCTTGAAAAAGAAAGAAAAACAGTCACAAACCTGCAGTGTATTAAATTCAGTGTATACTGTTTGGCAAACTTCCAGAGCAAATGTAGGAAAGCTGTAAACTGGTGGAGTTAGATATATCAGGTGAGATGTTTTCTTCATGGAGAGAGGAATTCATTTATTTCTCAGATATTTAGACTTCATGTGACTACTGTACCAGCAACTGTCTCTTCTAAGAGACTGGGCTTGGGTTCCCACCCAGGCTTGGCTTGGGTTCCCACGCAGACTTCCTAGTACCTGAGCACTGTGCAGCCCATGGAGGATTGTCTTGTTCCTGATCATCATTAGCCAAACCTTCTTGCAACTCTATCCTTTGAATCAGTGCTCATGCTGGAGCTTCTGGAAGATTTATTTTTTAATGCAATAAATTTAAAAAAAAATATTAACATGTAAGGGGGCTTGTAAGCAGGGATTTGACATTTTGAGAACCAAGACTCCAGAGAGACTTTTCAGTTTTGCCTTACATATCTACAGTAAAGAAAAGAAACATGAAGGAGAACCTGGCTGCAACAAGGGCGAGGGGAATGACAGATGTGGCATGACTTGATGAGACCAGCCTGACACTCATGAAAATCAGATTTGTCCTCCCTCAGTGCCACTGAGTTCCCTCTGAGGCAAGTAGTTTTGCTTCAGCTAAAACCTGGTTGCCTTTGCACTGCAAGCATCCATCGTTTTTGGCAAGCAGCCTTCCTCACCAGCCTGTCCCCTACCCACAGGGCCCAGAGCACTGCCAGCTCCTTGGCTTAGTGTTGGTTGAGATGGGGCTCCTGACTCCCCAGCATGGCTTTGCTGAGAGTCCCTCGTCTTCAGGAGCCCCTAAGCAAGGCCTGCTGAGGCAGGACCCCTCTTACAGACCTGCACTGGGGTTATGGGTGATGCTCAACAAGGCTCAGCATGGCCAGTTTTCACCATGAGGGTAAATCAGGGCAGCCATCACCTGACTGATGCAGCAGGACCTCCAGTTCTGGATCCCAAGCTCATCCAACAGCCCATCTGAATAGCTGAGACTGCAGATCCTCAGAAAAATGAGTGTGAGCTTATTATTTCTCTTTTCACTCAAGAACATGGGCCAATGCTGCTTCTCTTAACTCCTGTGGTGGACTCTGATGCCACAACAGCAATCTGGGAGAAATTACCAGATTTTGTAGCCATGGGGAGGACAGAGAAAGTGTAGTATTTTGGGTGTAAGTGGATGGGGTCCAGATGTGCAGGCAGATCTCATGGTAGAGTGCTTCTTCCTTTCACTATCCTCTCCCGGTGGCACGTCCCACCTTGGTATGCCTTTCTAGACCGTGCCATTTGATTCCTGTGCCTGTATGTGGATCTGTAGTGTAACTCCTTGTACGTGTCGCATCCCTGTCCTAAATCTGCTTCCCATTTTCCTGGAATCAGATTCACTGCTGTTTCTGGGGGACTTTCTCTGAGCTGCTCAGCAATGACCAGGGCCTGAGGCACATTGGATGGCAGCTCGTGAGTCTGCAACACTGCAACAACTGACCACAAACTGAAAACCTCCCAGTGGAAGGCTGCTCTTTGGGAGTGTGTAATGCTCCTTTCCCCAAATTACTGGTTACTCAGTCACTTGTGCATAAACAGGAACTTTGTCCCCTGCTCCTTTCCAAGTGCTGGAAGGCCAGCAGCTGGCATGCAATCCTATCATCTTTGAAACAGCATCATACTCCAAAACATCAGAAATGTATGGATGATGTCCTGGCTTTCCAGTAACCATATTCACTCGCACTTTCATTGATGTTACAGTCCATGGAGTCAAACCATCTACATTTTGCACAAAATTGGCAACCTGGGGCTGCAACTCTCCTTTACTCACTCCCAGCAGGTTATCTGCCTGGCTCCAACTATAAGCTCTGTGGGGCAGAGGAAGTAAGAATTTTGCGGTGATGAAGTCACATAGGGCCTGTTTTAATTAAAAATATTTCTTTTCCTTACAGACTTTGCCTCTTCCTTGCTGCTGAGGGACTAGCTGGGAGACAGTTTGTGTCACTGTTTCAGGGACCCTCAGCAGAAGGTGCACGTCCCAGGGGTATTTGGGCCTTTCTGAGCGACCCTCAAGTGCCGTGTAAGTGGTTAAATTAGTTTTCTCTCCTGTTTCTATGGGTCTGGAATAGAAATGCTCCCAGTGTTCTATTCATTTTGTCTCAGGTAGGGGCATGGGGGCAGTAGGTAGATGAGTTGATAATTCCTAATCGAGGTGCAGCTAGTGGGAAGATAGTCCTTTTACCCTCCTGAGCCCTCTCTGCCTTTTTTCCTCCTCTTCAGCCAGTGCTTTCCACCTCAACATTTCCCCTGCTTCCATAATCTCTCACCTCGTCTGCCCTCACCCTCTCCTTTAAATATCCTGCTTCTCTCTTCTTCCGCCCCCAATGCCTTTCTGCCTTCTAGCTTTGCCTCTGGTGAGCTCTCTGGGTGTGCCAAGCCACTGTCTCCTTGTTCAGCAGCAGCCTCTGCAGCTGCTCTCACTTTCTTGGCTCTCTTGGCTTTCATTTCTTTTGGCATCCCCCCGAACACCCGGAGACAGCAAACCTCAGAAAGACCCTCTAGCAGAGAGGTTTCTGACCCACTGTTCCCTCAAAGGGAAAAGTTCAGCTTCTCTTAGGGAAGTTTGAGGATGCTTTGTCAGCAGAGGGGATGGGGAGACTCACAGCACTGCCCTGGGAAATCATTAACTCCCCATCTGTACTAAGCAAGGTGCTGTGAAGAAAGTGTATGAACACAATGCTTTCCATGAAATACTTTGCAGGGGATCAGAGGACTTGTAGGGGAAAGAGAAATATACTACAAAGGAGAGACAAACTCAGGAAGAGCTGAACATTCAGGAGAGGGATAAATAAACTCAAGCAAAGAGGGGCAGAGTCCTGATAAGACCTGTCATGGAAAGATTTGGAAGTCCAAATGAACAGCAAAGAAACTCTGCAGCTCTGGTTACAATAGATTTGTGGTGAGTGGTAGTGAAGAGTTTGAGGGGACAGAAGAACAGATAGACAGGACCCCTTAATCTCATAGCAAGAAAAAAAAGGATGGCTTTTTTGGTTGTTTGTTTAGTTGGTTTTTTGTTTGAATTTTTTTGTGTGTTTGTGTGTGTGTTGTTTTGGTTAGGTGCTCAGTTTGCTGTGAATTAAATATTTTACCTGCCCTACAAATTAGAAAAAAGGACTGCTCTTGTCCTTTGACAGTTGGACCCAAAGCATCAGAGATGGATTTTGATTTTAAAATCCAGACAGTGAATCTATGGGAGACCAGGTAACTGAACAACTTGGAGCTCAGAAATCCTCAACAGCCTCATAGTCCTCTGTGATTGGGAGAGACCTCTTTCCAGCTGGTGTTTTGTTGTGAAAAGGAGTAAGAACTCAGCTTGGTTTCAGGCCACTGCCAGGAAAAGAGAGACACAAAGTGGAGGAAGTTCAGAAGAAGAATGACCAAATGATGAGAAGTGGCTGAGCTAGCTTGGTTTCTGAACTGCAAATGAGAAAGTGAAGCCTGCCTGGCTTGGCCAAGTGACAGTGAAGAGCTCAGAGTGACAATCAAGTTGCCCCAGCTTCATGAATATCTGGTAAGTTGTTTGAGGCAGTGGCAATGTCTTAAACCTCCAGATTTCTGAAGGGCATAAATGCCAAGGCTACAGAGAAAATGGTTTTGGCCCTGGATCAGGTCCTGGCTCAGGCTATGGTTCTCTTCTGACTTTACCACTGCAGATAGCCATCCTGAAAATGAGTCCACTGCACGCCTGTAGCTGTAGCACAGGCTGAGCTTTACCTCACCACTGCTGGAGTCACAGGAAATGTGAGAGCCCTTGCTCGGTGTCATTTCCTCTTCTTCGGATTCTGAGCTGTAATCAATGTGTGTTGGCACTGCCTGTGAATTAGAAGCTTGAATCCAAATCCTTGAAGGGAACAGCAAAAGGCTCTTTTTTCAGAATGCTATAGCAGCAGTGGGATTGAATGTTGAGCAGTGGTCTTGGCAGATGGTCTTGGTACCCCACAGGACAGAGGAACAGGCTTACTCAAATTGAGTAGGTTTTTCTTCCTGATGTACCCTAGTGGATCAGCTGAGGGGATAGGCTAAATCTTTCTGAATAAAAGCATCCAGTCCTATGCAAGCTCTTTGTCAGTGATGCTGGCGTAACCTCATAAGTGAGCGTTGGAGTTAAAATTGTCTTGATAAACTTGGAACAGATTGCTCTACATTAAACTTTTGTTTCCGGATGTGTGGAGACTCAGGCAGATGTCACACTGTTCATTATGCTTAAAACACATTTTCAAGATCTCCTTCCAAATCACAAGGGCAAGAAATGTCAAAAGCAATCAAACCAAACTTCCAACATAATCACCTGACTCCAGGAGATGGGGCTCTAGACCTCAGCTGATAACAAAAGGATTTGTAAATAGCAAATGGTTCATTTTACAGCTGACCTAAATAAGAGGGAAGATAATAGTTTCTGTTCTACAGAGAGTATTTTATTCCTCCAACCTGAAATGAAACAAGCCATTTTGATTTGGGGTTAGTTGTTTGGTTGTTGTTTTTTTTTTTTTTTTGGGGGGGGTGGTTGGTGGTGGGGTTTTTTTTTAATCTAATTAACAAAAAGACAGGGGAATTTCAAAATGAAAGAAATCATTTGGGAATAAAAAGCCAAAGCAACATGGGACTTTTATATAGTCATATTTTATACACATTTTGTTTCCAAAATGTAAAAACAGAATCTTGGGATGGGGTGGCTAGGTGGAGGGGTGGAGGGCTGGTGGGGCAAGATGTTTTTCCCTCTGCTTCTCAAGTTGGACTTAATTACTTCAGTGATTTCTACTCTTGAATCTCCAGCCTCCTTCTGCAGGCTCATTGCATGATATTCCCAAAGGGAAGTCTAGATCCTTTCTGCTAAAATGTGCCTGAGTTGGGAAGGGTGACGCACATTATCTGTCACTACTTCGTCTCCCACTCAGAAAGTTACAGAGCTGTCTTTTCTCTCACCGGAAGATCTGTCCTTCCTGGAATCTGGCACTGCTTTCTCATCCCAGCTGCCTTTCATCTATGCAAGAGTGTGGGGCAGAACAAGCCTTGTAAACAAGGTAGTGATGCACTACAGGAGGAGAAGGCTGAGCAGTTTCACCATGTTCAGCTGTCTTGCAAACAGCCGGCAGCCAGCCTTCTCAGGGGGGAGAGAAATCAGAAAACCGCCACCACCACCAAGAGAAAAATAAGTATCCTGTCCTGCTTGAGTGAAATTTATGGGAAAAATAGAATGATGCTGCTCCACAGATGGTAGGTCCATAAAGTGGGCCTTACCCAGCCTCAAATCTTTGGTATTTTAATGTATTTCCTGATTCTGTGAGTTACAGCTGCCCTTTTGCACATATATGCACATAGCCCTTAGTGCTGTAGAGGAGAGACGGAGCAGGATTTATCTCCTCATTCCAATGTCCCCTTTATCTTTGTTTTAAAGCCTTGATTCAGCTTTGAGAAATCTGCCTTGCTGCAAGTCAAAGTAAAAGCATGCCCTGAAAAAGGAAGACATTCGTATTTATTTTAGTTAATTGCTTGTTTGCATAATTATTCATTCCAAAATCTAACTTACAATAAAATCTTCCCTTCCATCAATACAGCCATTGTTACAGCTTCCAGCATGTCTGCCCCAGCAGTCATTTGCTGGAGCTGGGAAGGCTGCTTTGTAAAGGTGAGCTCAGTCTAGCTCCGAGGGTCAGTATGTCTGACCCTCAGAAACCAGGTCAGAGAGCTTCCCAATCAGCTCAAGACCCACTTGTCTTCCAAGTCCTTCACCATAATTCACTGTAATAAAGAAAGAGTAAGGGGATGAGGAGGAGGATTTGAGACTGGTGAGTGTAAAAAAAGGATGGCTTTTAGAGTTAAGCATCTGTTTTTTTACTTTCCCATCTCTACTGCAGGTGTATGGGAATGTCTGTCCCTACATATTAAAAACTAACCAAATCAGAACACTGTTTGAATGCAAAAGAATAGTGACTTGAAAGATGTTCTTTATGTTTTTTCTTTTTGCATGTGTGTGGCTCTTTTTGTTCGTTTGTGAGTGTATTTGTTGTTGTTGTTTGGGATTTTTTTTGTGTGGGCTTTTTAGTTGGTTTTGTTTTGTTTTTGTTGGGTTGGTTGGTTGGTTTTTGGATTTTTTTTGGTATTTTTGTGTGTGGGTTTTTTTTTTTTTTTTTGTAAATGTGCCCAAAACAGGGGAAGAACACTGTAAAAACCTGCTTGGGTCTGTGGGGCTTTGAGAGCCCTTGGCAGCACGTACAGTGTGCCACGGTGCTTCAAGACAGAGATTTTTCCCCGGTACTGAAGAAACACATAGACTCTGTTTTGAATGTCCAGTCCAAGTCAATGATGAAATGGTGTGTCCTATTAGGCTAAGATGATAGCAGAGGGCAGGGAGTATAGCTTACAAAACTAAAATTAAAATTAAAGCAAACAAAAGGTATTACAAGGTTCTTTGAACATCATGTTAGCCTTTCATCCATTCCCAGCTATGAGATGTGACCCTGCCTGAATTGGCAGGATCTGCCAAAGGATCAGGTTCTGACTGTGTTTATTTTGGCTGTGGCTACCGTAAACCCAAGGGCAGAGCTGGAAGTCTTCCCTCATCCCAAGTGCCCTTTGGGATACACCCTTCCTGGGCCAAGCTGAGCCAGACTGGCAGGAGACAGCATTTGTGGGTGTACATCTGAGACCTAGGGACAGCCCAAGCTCTGCTTGTTTTCTAGACATGGCCAGAGGGTGTCTTAGAAAGCCAACGAGGTTTCCCAACTTGGTGAGATGAGGGCTGGAGCAAGCAAGACACAGTCGGGTCACTGGATCTGGCCTTCAGATGAGGAGGTGGACCATACTGAGGGATCTGAGATTTTACATTGGTGATAGCTGTAGCTGCTCTCATTTTGTGATCTATTCTGTTCTGCCCTTGGGGCCTGTGACTTTCCTTGCTGGCAATATCCGACACCCTGGTGGCCTCCCATTGCCCTTCTGTCAAAGATACCTGTCTGAGAGAAAAGCTGGATGAGATGACAGAATAGTTTGCTTTGTGATGAGTTCCAATGTGCCTGGACTGGGAACTGGATATGACAAGTGCATTGTCCAAGCAGAAAAGGAAAGGATACTGTCTAGGCATCTGGTTGGATGTCTTTCAGGGTGTGCCTGGAGTTTTACAGGATAAGCCCAGTGGTTGTCTCCTAACTGGCAGAAAGATCTGGTATCTCCTAGGGAGTTTCTGCCCCCATGTTTCCCAACATCTTTTCCAAAGTGTGGGTATCCCAAGGAGGGGCCAGCGCCTGCAGTAGTGTGGGAGGGGGAGGAGGGAGAGGAAAAGAAGCCCTGTGTCCTTGTAAGCGTAACAGTTTAGTCTTTGCTCTCAGGGACACAAGCTGGCAGTTGGCTTTGTAGTAACCCACATGACAACAGGAATAACATCAGGCGTAATTAGGCAAAATGATGGTATAAGTTCAACTCTTTTCCCCTCACAGCACCCAGCCCCCTCAACCCATTTTGAAACAATGCACCTTTTGTGTACTCCAAGCAGCTTTTAAAACACAATTGATTTCTTTCTTCCTGGTTACAGAAAAGAGTTTGCTGCTAGGATAACGAAAGTTGAAATGTCTCGGGCAGGATGGAGACTGAAGCAGGGAGGGGATGGGATACCTCATCCCTCCCCGCTTCTTCTGATGTCCTCTTCCAGACCCCTCTTACCTACCACCACCCACGAGATAATCATTGTTCTTTGTTACTACTGCTTTAAATGCTCTCCCTTTCCACCCCTGCAACCCAAAACAGTATCCCCTATTGTTTTGGTGTTAGAAGTATACATGACGTAGTCATGATTCTGCCTTTTCTGAGGCCTTGTCAGGTTATGGATGATTGATCATGCTTCATCCACCCAATGAAGCCCATCAAAGAATAGTACAACATTTTCCTCTCTGTCTCCTTCCCCTAAGTGTGACTTGGCTGAGAGGACTACTGTGCGGGATTTGAATGGAAATTATCTGTGTGTGTGGCTCCGGCTCCCCCTGCTAGCTCCCCTCTCTTTAAAAACTGAGACTGAAATGTAATCAGATTTACTTTAATGAGGGGGGACTGAGAAAATGCATCCCATGAAAAAGAACTTTGTGGGTAATCCAGGTCCCACATCATAAACAAAATCAAGTCATTCTATATTAGTGTAGAGAAAGCCTCAACACAGGAGAAACCCTGTTTCTACACTGTCCTTATCACAGCTTTCTAGCCAGCCCGTTAAACTGCTCTGTATCCACTCCTGTGCCACCTCCTCATGTAGATGCATGTGTACATGACTTCTGGGTAACAGAGTTGGACGTGTAAAGACAGCACCAGGGCTAAAATGGACCAGAGTCTGAGTGCTTTGATTTCAGTTTTAGATGGTTTTGAGTCCTTTGCTGAAATATGAGTCATTTTAAAACTACTAAGCTAGGAACTGTGGGGGTTTTATTGGTTTGGCTGTCTGGTTTTTTAGCATCTTTAAGGCATTTAGACATGAAGTGTGATGCCAACCACTGCAGCATTATTAACATTTTAAGTGTTTGAAGACTGCATGTGACTGTGTAATGCTATCTCTGTATATGTGGGTGCATGTAATGTCGATAACTGAAATTGGTTTATAGCTCTATCTAGTTATATACTTTTTAAGGTCCCAGTGAGATACCCAAGCAATCAATTTTGAAGACTTGCAGTGCAGTCATGCAAATAAAACTTGGGAACAGTAGAATCTGACAAAGCAGTCCTGAGAATTATGGTCATAAAATTTCTTCCAGAAGTGATCCAATAGCTGTACATGTACAAAAAAGAGAATCAAAAATTATATCCTCAGAATGATTCTTTTTTCAGTGCTCCTAATTTTGGTATATCCATCCATGTTCTTTCCTCAAGCAGAAGAGTTATTACTTGTGCAAAAAATACCTGCCCTGGCAGACTTTAATCCCAAACTGATGCACATGAATTTTAGTACTGACTCGAAAATATTGAAGCAGAATTTTTGGAAAGCTGTATTCTTCCTTTTGCTCATGTAGGATTTGATTTTGCCACCCTAAAATTTCTGGCAAGTTTCAGACTAACAAGTGATTGTTCCAGAACTTTTAATGTTGTGGCAACAGGAGATTGTTCATAAACTCTTTTCCAAACATAACTACTAGGTTAACTGTTGACCAGATAGTACCCAGAAAGTATATTTTATTGACTGTGAACTCATTAATAGTTAACTGGTGTGCAGACATTGAAACAATGTGCTGATTCTTCATATTGAATCCTATCTCAGACAAATACAATAAGATGCCATGGTCTGTTGCTTTCTCAGCTCAGCATTGCTGAGTGTTGATGTCAGGGAAAAGTCTTACTCAGTTAACAGCATTCCTAGAGCACTCTGAGGAATGGAGAAATCTACAGAAAACTTAGAGGCTTCATTGAGATACACAAGCTGAACCTGCAAAACAGCATGACACAAAAACCCCAACCAAACAAAAACCCCAAAACAAGCAAAAAACAACCAAACAAAAAACCAGAAAGAAACCAAAAGGAAAAAGGTGATTGGGCTCCAGAGCTAAAAAATGTCAGAGGGGTTCCCAGGGCAGTAACATGCACCTTGAGGAAAGACATATACAGACAAAGGATCAAACCTTCCTGCTCCATTGCAAAGCAAGGGTTTCCTGCTACAAAATGTTACCTCTGCCAGAAAGGTTCATTTGGTGCCTTTTAGGTGGTTACATGTTTATATGTTTGGTTATCTGTTTATATGACTGGTTTTTGCCTCTGCAACCTGAAGCTCTTAATTTCTCTGTTTTCTTCCCCAGAAGTGTGGGGAGTCATTTGTAAGCTTTATTGCTTGCAAGACAGAGAGAGAATGAAATCAGGTCTCTCAAAATTCATGTCTCTGAAGGGATTTGGAAATGCTTCATGTTGGATGCGACTGCTGCTCATAAAGGAGTTTGGCTTCTAAATGCTGATGTACCCAGAAACACAGGAAAAAATGTTTGTTTAAGAGTCCTATTGAACTTCAGGAGAACAAACACTCTATATCTGTTGAAGGCCATGATCATTGCCTTAAGATTTACTAGAAAGGAAAAACACATGGCAGCCAGCCAGGAAAAACAACTGTCAGAAGGTAAACAGGAATAATCAACCAGGGACTCCAGAAAGCTGCATTATTAACCCCATCTGAAGGCTCTCTTTCCTAGAATGATGTATCTAAATAGAAAACAATTATTTAGGGCTAAGAAGTAGTGTTAAGGCCATGGATAAAGCTAAGAGATAGGGCTAGCCCTGGTTGTGGCGGTACACTGAGAACGGTGCTTTTGAAAGACCAGAGAGTGCATTTCTGCTCATGCCAGCCTCTAAGGAGAGACATACTGACTGTCTCTGTCCTTTTCTGGAATAACTAATTTTTGGAGTTTTAGTTTTGTTTTGTTTTGTTGGTTTTTTTTTGTTTGTTTCTTTTTTTTTTTTTTGGTTTTTTTTTTTTTTTTTGGGAGGGGGTATATTTGTTGTTTGTTTTGGTTTTTTGTTTGGTTTGTTTTTTCTTCTGGCAAGGGATATATGATAGTGAGGACAGTAGGATTTTCCATCACGTTTGAACAGATTCTGAGATTGTCCATGTTGCTCTGTTTCTGTGCCAATTATACTCCATAGGTCAGGATACTTCGGCAGAAATGGTATCTATTTGGTTTTGATAGATTTTTGTCCTAGTGTTTATCAAACTGGCGTGTATACCTATGTACCTGTTGGCACCCTAAATGTTTGCAACTGAAAATACTTTACTCTATTTTCTTGAGCAGTGTATAATTATCTCTTATCCATTTTGACTCTGCCATCTGCAATCAGCCAGGAAGTGTTTCCAATTAGTGGAGTTCTGTTTTACCTCCTCAGTCGTGGTCACAGAGTTGCACTTAATCATGATGAGTTTTTTTGTGTAGCCTTGAAAATGAAACAGGGGTATGAAAGACAGGGATGAACCACTTTTTGCCTACCAAAAAGTAAACTTCTGTCCTTGTTTCAACGTAGTTGCTCTTCTATAAAAGATCAAGAGCACTTGAGAGACTGACAGTCTCTCAAATTTTCAGTAACAAAAAAAAGAAGGATTTGTAAAGATTCTGTAGCTTGATGAAGCTGCTTTGCTCTTCCGAACAAGTCTGTCTGGCTTATTTGCAGAGCAGTTAGTCTCACATTCCTCTTTACTCTTCTTTGGAACAGGTGGTAGATAGACAGGTCCAATGTATCAGTAGACCTTCTGGGGTGGATGTGTTGTACTGAAAGGCTGTGGTCTAATTCTGTGAATGTTCATGTACTGTGGGACTGGCTATTGCATTTACAATCCAATACCGTAGATGTAATTATAAACAATTGCACCTCTTGTTGGCTGCATTAATAAAAACAATAACCTGTATCAATCACACCATACATCTGATATGAAATTATTAAAAAGACATTTAATTAAGTCAGTCTTTTCAGATTTTCTGGTTATGGGAGAAAAGGAAATAATTTTTCTTTATCTACAGTTATAAAATCATCATTATGGTATCCATACCCTGATGTAATACTGTGCATTGGAACAAACTATACCTTCTATGTCTTAGACTTTAAATATCAGATGCTTTGGGCTGTTTGAAATGTTGGGGGTTTTTTTTAGTACTTACTTTGATATTTCCTGGCCATATTGAGACCTAAGTGCAATATGGATGATGTTTTATGATGCAAAACCATGTGACTGCATTATATTTGCGTTCTATGTATAAAGGCCAACCAATATGACTAACATATTGGAATCTGTTTGTGCGTCTCAAGGTTTTGCACATCTAGTTCTGGAAATCAGACCAGTGGCACAGGCCTGGCAACAGCTACAGCTCTATAATGCATTGCTCTGCCTACCTAGCTCCAGATCAGCAGTCTGAATACCTTCTTGCTGTGGAGTCTGTCCAAACATCCTTTTGAAAGTGACACATCCTGATGCTAGGAGACCTTCCCAGGAAAGTTTCAGCAGGGAGGAAATGCAAGAATATAACATCTCATAAACTCCCTATGACTCCAGAACAAGGCCCAAAGGCTATCATTACTGAGATACATACTACTAGCATCAGTTCCAAAAGGGGATCTCAATTTATTGTGTGTTGGGAGTTTCTAGGGTCAGCTCCATCCTGCTATGTGGTATAACAATGTGTCAGTTGAACAATAGGAATAACCTCACACTATTCATATGTCACTTCAACAAGAGGGCAAAATAATACTCTTGTAGTTACAGGGTGGTTTGGTTTTTCTGACATTTAATTCTTACATGGCAGGCATCAGTGCTTTAATGGGTGAGATTTTTGGACTGAAAACAAAATCATTAATAGAAAACAGCTATGAGTCTTCCTATCTTGACAAACTCCCCTATTTCTTTCTTTTTTTCTCCTTTTATTTTCATGTCATGTCAGAGCTGATTATAAGAGACAGGCTTTATAGCATTACATGGGTGGGCTTTGGACTATTGAGCTTCTGCTCTGGAGATCACAGACCTCAGTTTCACTGTCTTTGCTCTCTCTCTAACACAGTGAGAACAGTGAAGTGACAAGCCAGAGGTAAATTTTTTAGCCTTGAGTCTAAGTTCATAGATTCTGAGACAGAAGGACAACATTGTATTTCACAGTCACAGACCAATCACAAAGCAGTTTCTGCTGTGATGGAAAACTGAATAGCAAATTTGACTCTTGCCTCTCAATTACTCAGTATGTCATAGTAGCTGATCTCTAAAGGTAAGCTAGGTTGTGTCCAGGCACCATCTGATACAGAACAAGAGCACCCAACAGAGGACACCCAGCAGGCAGGTCTGCCAGGCTGCTGCTGTGCTGTTGCAGAGATACTGAGAGCAGAAATGGTGACAAACAGGCAGTGCCATTAGCAGCACAACAGGAAATGCTCAGAGATAAAGAGACAGAGGCTGGAAGATAGGAAGGAGACAAGGGCTTGCATAGTCATATTCAGGCAACCATAAATCCATAGCAACACCTTCCCCTATGTCCAACTAAATTTTTAGTTCCAGAGATGCCTGGGAGCACTATGTAAAGTGAAATCAAACCCCATCAATTTAATATGTAGCATGAGCAGGAGGGACAGTTAAATCCTACCACTAACACCCATAGCAGCTTTCAGACTAAGGAGGGTGTTTCTCACCCTTGCTCTCCTACCTTCTACATGGAGCAAGAAGTATCCTTACAGGAGGTGAGTGTTGTATTTGGACCCTGACTGCCTTGTCTGCCATGTACTGTGGCATAGAAATAGGCTTGAAATAACTGCATGACAGACATCTCTACTTTCTGGGAAGAGAAAAACTGATTGGCATAAAAACTGATGTGCAATGTACAGAGCTGGATGCATTTTGTTCCTTGTTTTTTGTTGTATTCTTAAAACGTGATGTCAGAGACCTTCTTGGTGCACATAGATATGTTCTGGGTTGTCCAGGACTGGGAGGATTTATTAGAACAAGGGAAGTTAAGGTTTGTCTTAGAGTAGCTGTTCAACCTTAGTCTGGAAAATTGCCTCGTAAATCTCTGGAAATTGTCAGCTGTTAATCCATTTCTCAGCTGATTATTTTGAATAGTATACATGCCTTTAATTGTCATTATCTAGGAAAGGCCATCTTTTGCTGCTGAGAGAATGGCTCTCAATATGTGATTGGGGCAGGGTGGTGATAGATTGGAGCAGACTAGAAAAATTGGAGCAAGTTAGTGATTTACCTTCTCCATAAATTGAAACCACTGCTGTGGGATGCTGGATGCCAGAAGGGGATAGTGGAACTGATTACTCAAAATCAAGTAAAAATCTAAATTTCCTCTTCTATTCAGGCCTTCCCCACATGGAACAGGGGATACATGAACAGATCTCATCCTCTCTGCTTCACAGGAACTGCCAATAGAAATTCCTTAGCTCTGTGAGGAATACAGTCTGGGGCCTTGTGAATCATGAGGTCATTGAAATAGAACAATCACGCCAGACATTTCCAAATCCTCCTGGTCACAAGGAGTGAACTTAATAAAACACTTGTTTACCTTACAGCAGCTGAGGAGTCATGAGCAAGTGAATTCCCCATCACTTCCTCTTGTCACCTGTGATCAGTCAACCTCAGGAGGTTCAGAAGTTCATTCATAACCTGCAGAAGAGCAGGACTGCGGGCCCAGGCACATGTAATGGCCCATTAGCTCTGAGCCCTTTCTCTACATCCCTGGCCAGTGGGGCTTCATATTCAGACAAAGGTCTCCAAGGAGTGACAAGGCAAGGATGTGACCCAGGTTAGTACTACACTGAGCTGCTTGCCTTGGCATGGATCTGAAAGCTGTTGCTCTGTGTTACGCGTGGGTCTTCTCTGATGAGGCAGGGACAGGCTGTGCTGGGTGTGTGAGGGAAGGCATTGTGCCCACTGCAACTCATTCAAGCTATATTTTGTCCAGAAGTGACACTATGGCCCATGCTCTTCTAGACAATTGCAACAGGAAAGCCCTGCCCATCATCTCTCATTCTATTTCTCCTTCTTTTCCTCTCCCCAGATTGGGCACCACTGCCCGAGAGCAGTGGGAACACGCTCATGAGGATATCCTGTCAGGACAGCTCATGCTATGCCCCACCAAGGTCACAGGGAAGACATCAGCCACTCCACAAAACTTTTGCACCACTGGTGGAGTCCCTGAGGGTCAGGCAGGGTCAGAACACAGATGGGGCTCCTATCCCATTCCTGTTCAAACACCCAGCGAGTGACTGTTAGTTTTCAGTTTTGGTCTTTTGGCTGCTCTGTCCCTGTGTGTTTGAGTATGTGTTGTGTGTGTAGGGAGGGAGTAATGCTGATGTTTTTCGGAACCACTCATTTTCTTGCCTTGTTTTTTTCACTTTTCATAGCATTATTACTCCATTAATATTCCTGAAAGCCAAGCTATACTCCAATGGGTTCTCATGATTAAAGACTAAATGCTGCAAAGGAGATGACAGTCCTCACATGTGCCAATGAGTCAGTGAATTCCTTTGTGAAGCCTAAGTCCATCCAGATGTTGACCTCAGCTCTGATGCTGTGTTCTTTCCTTATTTTCCTCTAGCATTGCTGGGTCTATTTAAGATGGGTATGACGTGACCATCAATGAGGAAAGACAGGCTCTCTAAGAGGGTAAAATGCTTTCCTTCTTTCTACAATAGGATTGTGAAGCTCTTTCCACTGCCGTAATTCTTGGCTGTTGCCTTAAAAATGCTTGTGTTACAAATATTATTGCTCATTTGGTGCTGTTTGCATTACACAGGCCTAAATGCCTGAAGGCAATCTAAGTGTCTTTCTGTGGGTCTAATTTGGATTTTCAGACTTTTTTTCTACAAATAGCTACATGGGACGACATTAATAAGCAGAGAGTATAGAAAAGCAAAGACCTCTTTGCTTGTATCTGCTAGAAATGTTCTGTTTTCACAGTCTAAGCCCAGTATTTTCATTAAATACAAGGAGAGAAAATAGTATTCTGCCTACCCAGAATTACCCAGCAATTTTGCTGTTTCTTTATTTTTCTTCATAATAAATTTCTTAGAAACTGGACTCTGAATTGCACTTTTGAGCAGTTGCCAGTCTAGGTATTTCCTTGCTGTGTATCAGGGCACCTCCATCATCTTCCCCTGCTGGCTGTATTGCAGCAGGCCAGGAAGTGTGTTGCTCCTGAAGGTCAGTTGTGACAGGACCAGAGGCAGGCATAGAGCACTGCCTGCTGCACAGGTTTTAGTGGGGCTCCAACAGGAAACTAGGATAGTGCCAAATGAATCATGTTGTAGGCCTTTCCTTTGCCTTCCCCACCCCTCTGGGTGACACAAGCCACTTTTTCATGATGCGCATCAGAACTGGATATTTTTTCTAGCATTTTACTTTAAACAGATTTCTGGATTCTGATCTTCAGAAACATTTACTCTACCAAGTCCCCTCCCAGATTTGGGACATTTTCTTAAGTGGTACTTTGCTTTCCTGTTGTGAGATTCAGCCTGGAGATGCAGGGACTAAAAATGGGGATTTCCTAATCTCAGTCTGTCCAGTTTCATCCAGCAAAATGGAGCTTTCAGGAAGTTCCTCTCCAGCTGTCACACAGCATACCCACACTGTACTGACCTGCCACAGTGTTGTTTCCTGTTGAGATATAACTGGTCAGCTGATGAGGGGGGCTTTAGAATGGGAACATAGTGAGCAGAGCAGTGCACCTCTGGCACTGTTTAGTCTGGATACCCTTATTCCTTTGGTACTGGGATTTGCCTGTTTCTGGTTAGGGCACCAGGGCCTTGGTTACAGATGATTCACACCTGGTTGCCCATGCACACATGAATCCTAGGCCTGTTACTCAGCTCCTGACCCCTTTTCCAGGTCCTAGTGACATTCACTCCCTGTTCCAAGCCTTTGCATTTCTGTGCTTGCACTAGGCATTGCTTCCCTGAGCCGCAGCATCAGAGGCACAGCTTCTGCATGTGCAGCTTTTTGGTCTTGGAGATAGCTTTGGCCCCTTCCCCAAATTGCCCCAAATACTGCCCTTTAAGTAGAGGTAAGGTAGGAAAAGTGCCAAGGGCGAAGACAGCTGCAAAATGGCAATTCTGACCTGATGCAAAACCAGGATTCAAGTCTCTAGAGCCTCTGTGCAAACTCCTTCCACCTGATTGTGCTGAATATGCCTGAAGGCAGTTGTCAATAGGCAGGAGTACCAGTGACTTGATGTCTATAATATAGTTAACATAAACTGGCATCTCTCTGTTTAGTTTCCTCCATAAAACTCTTATTTCTACTCTCTGCTTTTCTCTCCCTCTTGCTGTTTCTTTTTGTTTGTTTGTTTCACGATCTCTGCCAAAAATACATTGATTTACTTGTAACAAATCATGCCAGGATCAGAACAGCCATATCTGAATTTACAGTCCAATTTTCAAACAGAGTAATTTCCTGCTATTTTCCTGCCTCCTGAGTCAGAACAGTATATTTCTATATACTGCCAGGCATGGACAATTCTTATTTAGAGATGAAGCCATTCCAAACCAGAGCCACTATGCCTTTCAAAGGCCAAGTCTTTCAGCTCTTATTCAGGATTTTAATTGTAATGGTCCAGACACGTGTTTTCTCACGGCCTGTACATTACAGCTGTCATGGTGTTCTTGATTGCATTTCAGAGATGCAGAAAGAGTGATGGAAGTTACTTTGCATTGCTTTTCAGAGGTGGTGTTGGGAGAGTTTGAGTTATTTGTTTATGAGATTAGTTTATACAGTGCTGCTGCAGAGCTGGTAGCAATTTTCATTATGGGCTAGCTGGCTGTAGAGCATCTTCAAAACAGATCTGCTCTATCTCATGGCAGAAAGAAGCACAGGTATGGAAAGAACTCCAAATACTTAAAAAGGCGGCACACAAACAGATTTTGTCCTCCTTCTCAACAACCCACCTTGACAGCCCTGGTTTGATAATCAGCAGCTTCTGTGCATTAAGCCAGCCCCATCTGGCTTAGTGACTCACAAATGTAAGGCAGGAGGGAGGACTTCTTCCAGTCAACACTTTGACTGCTTATTTTCAGTCTCAGAGGCCCATATCACATCTGGAGTTTTCCCAGTCATGGGTTTTGGTTTTGGATTCATAGTATGAGAGCATAGGGAGGGTTATTTTACCATCCAGAATTTCCAGTACTGGACTGTGGCATTCAAAGTTAAAATGAAACAAACAAATAAAATTGTCATCCTTCCTGCGAAGCGTCATCTGCTTTTAGGGGTACAAGAAAAAAGAACCACAAAAACCACCACCAAGAACAAACCGTCATCATTAACTTCACAAAATTCCCCAGGAACAGGCAATACAGCAGTCTGACATTCTAGGTGAGTATGAAGTAAATGTAATCTTGCAGACATATATGTTAAGATGCTGAGTTCCTCATTCAGTGAAAGGCATGAAATCCTCCCAAACAGTAAGCCCCAATTTCCTCATTGGAAGAAAACACATTAAGGGACACTCACAATTTAATGTGTTCAGTGCTAACCCAGATCGAACTGTGGTATTCTGTGTAATCCCTGATGAAAGGCAAAGCAAAGAGCTACTTGGAGGACCACCAAGACACTGGGTATGAGACATCCTCTCAAACAAAGTTCGGCTAAGGGAAGGCCCCAGATCCATGCCAGATGATAAGATAGGAAAGAAGGAATTACCTTGCTCAAGAGGTCCTTCTAAAGGAAGGGATGGTATAGGATGGGGAAGAAACTCAGCCTGTCTATACTCTTTCCTCAATTAGAGCAAGAGGTGGCTCTCCCACAATCTTTTATTTTACTTAGGGTGTTTTCTGAAGGCTTCCAGGTGTTTCTGTATCTTTTTCCTCACTGTTTCTTTTCCAGGAGTGGTGATCTCTAGCTCTCAGGGAAGACTTAGCACCCTATTGGTCATCAGCCCCTGGCAACAGGCTGGCTGTGGACCTCTGGATTTTCCCACTGACCTCATTTTTCAAGGTTGCATTTTCCACCTCTAATGGTTTCAGGCTTGATCTTAAAATAACTTTACCTTGCAGTGATTCACCAACATCTAAGGATTTGGTTTCTTGGCCTCTTCTGAGCCTGAGAGTGTTTTGGTTGCTCCTCACTGATCGCTACTCAGTTTGCCCCCAGGAGGGCCTTTTGACCATGCTCTGATAATTTTTTTGTGCTCTAGTCATATTGAAATGTATTTCACACCTAATACCTGTCAACAAGGGCAGAGAGCTGAGAATATCATGACAAGAAAGGTTTAGTATTAGGTGCTTATGTATTTTCCAAAAACAGGTACAACTCTGCATTGCCGTGGTGACATAGCCCTTCTTAATTCTCCTAAGCAATGGAAATTAGGGGACTTATTGGCCAGAGAAGGAAAGTATGGACCCAGGGGCGTGGGAGATGACACATACTTCATGAGTTTGGAAGCCCATTTAGTGCAGGGAGAGAAAGCATCATTCAAAAATTGCTAGCTACTGACATCCAAGAGCAGGCTTTATGTTCACAAAAAAAAAAAAAA